>CM016562.1:45029478-45242182 GCA_003412495.2 Echium plantagineum
CTAGAAGAAAGAGTGCTTTATTTGATACCAATGATCCATTCCCTTACTTTGATCCGAAATATTAGCAAGCTTTTAAGTTTTGAATGTGTAAAAAGGCTACAATTATTTAGGTTTTTTCTACATGTTAAAAAGCTTGGTAAAAGAATATATTTGATTGAAAATTTAAAGTTAACATTTAATATAAAAAGGTTTTTTAATTATATTTCATTATATATTTACATATATCACATTTTTATTTCCACCATAATCCTAAAAAATAATTATCAATCATTAATTTTCATTAATCAACATATTCATTTAATTGCAATATAAAAATAGTTTACAACTTCACAACTGAAATATACTATTCTAATAGTACTATGGTACAAATTAAAAAACTGAAAACAAGTGTATTAAATTTGTCCTATGCACGATTTAGTATGAATACCAACATTCCTTAAACAAATTGGAACAAATAATGTAAATGCAAACATAAGTTTTAATAATTTATGTATTACTGAATTTTTTTTTTTTAATGGTACACATTATCTAAATTGTACTGAAAAAGAAAAAGAAAATATTTTAAGAATGGTATAGAATGCATTTTTTAGTGGTCCATTATTAAACAAAAAACTTAATGAATATAATTTTCCATCGTCTTAACATGTACCATTAAAACACATTCTAAGAAAACTGAATTATTTAATTACACCTACACTGATTAATTTGACATATTTTATTATACCACATTAACTTTTCCTAAGTAGCTCATAATCACGTTCTTGTACTTAAAGGACCCCGTTAGCAAATTGTGATAATTAATTATTGGGTTCTGATTGCCAGCCGTCTTTGATAAGTATCCACTATCTTAATCACATCTTAATCAACATAATTAACATTAATTAACATTTTGGAACCTAAAAAACTATCCTTAATTTCAGAAGTTGCCTGCCATTAAGCCTAACCAGCACTAAAGGGAGTCCTGTTTTTACGGGAAGGCTTAAAAGATTAAAATGATGTCAGCAATTGTCTTCGCTTAAATGACAAATTTTGGAGAATAATCATTATGTTAATCATGTACTTAAAATGTTTAATTTATTACTACTACAAACAATATGACATAGTAACTGCTTTTTTAGGACACTGACATATATTCTAAAGGTAAAGCACAAGTTTTAATTGTTTTTCAATTATGCATAGGCAATGGCCAACACTATGCACCTCAGAATCGTTTTTTTTATTAGGTGGAAAATAACTATTTTGCCCGCAACTTAACTATCTCTGTTACTATTCTTTTAAAGAGAGGGTAAAATAGTCATTTTAGAACAAAAGTCGACTTTTTACGGTTACTAAGACACGATTTAGAACGTAATTATCTCTAATTTTACATGCGTATAATTTATAAAAAATTGATGTTTCAATTATAGATTGATAAGAATTTAACAAGATCAACATGACTATATTATTTTTTATATACTAATAAAAATTCATAGTCAAAGTTTGACTTCAAAATTCTAAACATCAAATTAAAAAATAACGGAAGGAGGATTTTGGTGTGTATAACAGATCAGATAGGCAACACATCAGCTCTACCCAAGACTTCTAATCTAGTGAAATTGGCCTAAATTTTCTATTAAAAAGTTTCAGGTTCGAATCTACAGAAATTTATATTTAAATATACATCTTTTGCTTTTTTAATTAGCTTTACGAATTAGAATCAGATCTAAAAAACGAAGTAGCAAACGTTCATTGGGGCTACAGTCACAAAATGCAACCTTGTATTTGAAACTTCTAATCGTTTGAAGAAAACACAACATGTTCAATGATAGATATTTGAAACAAGTAAGATTGTATATTAACCATAAAGGAGTTGGTAATGTTGATTGTTTAATTTTTCGTTAATGAGCCATACTCGTTGTCTCGTTTATTTATTTATTTTTGGGTGGGAAAAATAACTCATCTTGATTTTTTTTTATGGAACCTATTCGTCCAAAAATGTTTCTGTAGTTAAGAAAGGCGATGGATCAAAATAAAGTACTTGATACAATAACGTAACATTATGTGTACGAAACAACAAAAAGGAAAGGATGGAAAATGGTGTGATAATGAGAATAAATTGGAAAGATAATAAAGAGAGGGATAATGAAGGAACATAGGGGGGCATGGTTGCATGCATCTAACTAATAGAGTTTGAAAGGACTATACGATTATAACATTCAACATGCACTTGTTAATAATGTGACAACCTAGTCGTACAAGACCCTCAACATCCCACATGAACCATTGTCCCACAATTCTACTTCGTTTTTGTCTACAAGGAGGATCATAATATACCAAAATTTTCCTAATAACATACACTAACATAACATTATTCAAACAAAAATAATATACAATTAATAATAGCCCATGCAGCTTGATGGAGACATACACTTGGGAACCGGATTGGTTATAGTTCTGTTAAGAATTTTTCTCTTAAATTTTTTCATAATACATTAATTTTACAATTTAATTTGATTCTTAGCTATAAACTTTGTATAAATAGCATGATAATGCTTTACATAAATTTTTGGAGGACCATAATTTTCTACCTTGAAAACAATCAAGACACTAAAAATTTGAATATATTAAAAAATTAGAATGATGAGTTAGTAGTTTTGCATCTTCATGTATTGGGCTTGAGTTTTTGAATTTTATAAGGAGTGAACCTTATGTCGAAGTGGTTAAAAGCAAAGGTCTAGTCTCCTAGTAAGTTAAGACATAACAAACTCTTTAGTCTTTACTTCACCCACGGGGCATAGCTCAAATGGTAAGGAGCTTCACTATAAGAGTGTGCTTCTCCACAAGTGTGTGAGTTCGATCCACGGCAGGTGCATGAGTAACTCTACATTTGTTCAAGGGAGGATCTGCTTGTGGGTGGTTACCCAACCTACTCTGGACACTCTTGAGGTGGAGTATCGAGCCGCTAGAGGCACATCCCGGATTCACCTCCTCTGTTGGGCGATGGGCTAGCCAAGCGGGGCGCCTTAAATGAGCGTATCATTTGATCTTTACTTCCTTTATGTACTTCAGAACATAAATACATGCCAGCCATAAATATGACGGTTTTTACCAGATAATATTTAGATTGATCCAAGTAAATGTGCTACTCGGCCCATGGAGCATCCAATTGTAATGTCTAATCAATAAATGGCCCATATGATCATATCTAATTTTTTGACAAGCGGCCAATAATCTAAAGGCGCCTTCTTTTAGTTCTATATACAATAATACAGACAAGACCCCAAATATTTTAAAAAATCCAAACCTATAACTTAACCAACTATGTAGCCTATTATATTCATACCTTCATTACTAATTTACGACAAAAAAAAAAATCATGGAAAGGCCGAGCTTCCTAATAAAAGTAGTAACAAGCTCAAAAAGGGCCAAAACTTTGGATTCTAGGCCCAGCCTCACAAAAGACATATAAGTGATCTGGCACTGCCGAATATAAAGACTTTAAGCCTCCTTGCATGTCGTTTTTCTTCGGTAAATGAAAACGACAACTTTGAGCTATTCTACTCTTCTTGGTTGACTATTATTTTGTTATGAGTCAACTACCCAACCAAGTCTTTATCGTTACTTAGGGGGCAATTCCAACTCCCATTAGTATGCCTCTCTACAATGACTTCAGTTATTACGAAAGTCATGTGATATTTTATTAAGTTCGCTTTAATGTATTTTTGAAGTACTCCCTCCATCCCTTTATTTTAGAACCATTTTGACTTTTTGGGTCAAATTTTGAAAATTTTGACCGTAAATTTTTATTAACCGATAAGAAATAATATAGCTATATTGGATCTTGTTAGATTCCTCTCAATATATATTTTTGAAATATCAAGTTCTTATAATTTTTACACATGTAAAATTAAAAATATTTACGTTTTAAGTCGTGTCTCGAAGACCGTGAAAAAGTAAATGGTTCTTATAAAAAGGGATGGAGGGAGTATTAATTTTTCTTTATAATTTTACGCCTATAAAATTCGGTATATTTATATTATAAGCCATGTAGGAGGATCGTGAAAAGTCAAATAATAAAAAACAATTTGGGTAATTTTCAAGAATTTTATGACCGATTTTTATGCAATTGTTTTTAGGCAAGTGTTAATATATTTATGACTTTTTTGTACTACTTCATCAACTACTCACACTTGTACTGATTCTCTGTTTTTAACCCGCATTTCGTTGATGGAAAGTCGCATCTAATCAACTCATTTAGTATGATAAATATAAGAGTGTAAGTATAATTTAATTTTTAAGTAGAGTGCAACAAAATCAACAACCATGTGAATTGAAGCATATATCAAGAAGTTACATGCACTTCCACTATTAAGAACATACATATGAATTTATTTCAACACTTTTTTTAGTGTGCAACCTGGATCCGCTAGACCGTTCTGTAAACTCGGGATAACGCAATAGCCTGCCGATCAAGTTCACCATTTAGTTATTCGTATTATACAAATGTACATGTTTTAACATTTCTTGCTATAATGGATGTAATTTATCATAGATTATTGCCTTCTCTAAACCGGCATTAACCAAACTTATTGAATTATGTAACCTCTAAATTTGACAAATTCTTCTTCGTTAAAATAGACAAGCTTGGTCTTGGTCTTCGTCATTTAATAATAAATCCATATGTATACACATCACAGATAATAACACATGCATCCTTATATATGTTTATTGTTTTCAATTTTTCTTGTTAAATTTATACATAGGAATTTCCTAAAATCTTCGATTATTTGTTTAAGTCCATCTCCTCCAATTCCACAAGTCAAGCTCCCAACTTCTCTGAAATGAAGGTAGAATTTCTTATCATCACTTCTTTATTTGCAACATTTTTTTACAATATTATAAAATATATCTTGTGGATGTTATATATTGAATATATGATTAGTCCATTTGATCATCTAATGATTATGAATCATGTTACTTTCATATTGATTCGATCTTTATAAAATTGTTTTTATTTCTTGATTATATGTTCTTAGATAAGTCATGGAATTTTCTGTGGAATATGAGTAACATAGATTACTACAGTAGCATATTTTCTAGACCGTTTTGGTAAGAGTTTATGAGGTTTCACTCTAAATATGACCTGAGAGCATACCGACTTCGAATATAGGATGTGCATCTCAACATATTTATGTGTGGAGAATGGTGTTCTCATAATTGATCTCATCTTGTGCTAGAATAATTAATGCTCTGTTTCTTTGGTTGTAGAAAGTGATTGTGAAATTGGAAATCCATGGTGACAAAGAGAAACAAAAAGCTATGAAAGCAGTTTCTGGCCTGTCAGGTAAATTAACGTCATATGGTCCATACTGAAATCAATTGATTGTCGATAAACCAAAATCAGAATTTTATTAATAAATCCGAATGGTATACAGCGAGTTCTTGATAAGTACATAACAAAATCGCGACAATTCACAATCGAGAAGATGGGTTCGATCATTTCTTGATCATGTTGTACCATTTCTTGAAACACAGGGATTGAATCACTTGCTGTGGACATGAACGAGAAGAAGATGACAGTCGTTGGCGATGTCGATCCGGTCGAAGTGATATGCAAATTGAGGAAATCATATTATGCAGATATTGTATCAGTAGGCCCTGCAAAAGAGGAGAAAAAAGATGATAAAAAGGAGGAGAAGAAGCCTGATGACAAAAAAGATGGTGACAAAAAAGATGATGACAAAAAGAAGACAGAGGCAGAACAAATTGCAGATCTTGTTAAAGCTTACAAATGTTACAATCCTTACATGACACAACAATATGTTGTCCATAGTGTAGAAGAGAATCCAAATGCTTGTGTCATTTGTTGAATTTGGTATTTACTATACATACTACATTGAAAATCATACCTTTATATATGGATGATATAGTGAAAATTACCATTTTTGGTTGTCATAAATGATGTAACTTACATGGCTTGTGTTATCATATAGAGAAACAATAATGTTGAAACATAATTCAAGGTGATATGTCATTATTAGATAAGGCAAATGTTTTTTCGTAAGGAAGTTTAATCTTCGGTCATAAGACGAATTGTAAATTGAGGTTGTGTTGTAGTACTAATCTTGTAAGTTGTAAGTGAGATGATCAACGGGATAAAGAGATCACTATGTGGATGCAAATAAGGTAATACTAGTATATATCCGGTTAGATGAGTCCCGGGGCATAGCTCAACTGATAAAAGTAGAGTATAAAGTACTACCAATCTCGCTTCTTCATGCAACCTCACATCCTGAGTGTACTTTAGGGTAGGAGCGTGTAGGAACCATTAATGTAATGGTTTCACAGTTTTAGTATCATGTTTAGCTTGATGAGGAATTATAGTGAAGTGATAATACATTTGACATGTTATCCACAAATGACCATGAGGTACTATTATTGATCATCCATAAGTAACAAATATAAATTAAATGAGCTTCAAATTTGGATGATGATGAGTTCAAATTCCCCAACTCACATTTTTCATTATTGATGTTTGAATAATAATATTATCATTGACAATCCTGATGGGATCATTGGTGATGATCTCAACTTTGATTTTTTATATCATAATAAATTTATTTAATATGCTAACAACCAATCTAATCTTCAGATAAATAAACTGAGAAAACGATTGATTCTAATAGTATAATTGATGCATGGATATTACAATGTTGAGAGGTTATAAAAGATGCTTAGGTCTACATCAAAAGGTTATAATAGTAATTAATAGTCATAATCTGACAGCTTTGATTGTTCTGTCAGTGTGGAATGGTGAAAGTGGCATTGGAATATATTTTAAGATAAAAAAAGTAAACGAAATGAGTCAACCTTAGATCATAATGTTACATATTTGATGAGGTAAACTTGTTGAAAGAGTTGCTAAAAGTTGTGACTATTATTAGTTAAACTTTGGATTCTCTTGTTTAATTTATTATAGTTAATCAAATTCATCAATGATGTAACTCATTTTAACGGCTCACGTTTACAAGGATATGACTGTATGTTTGTTATTATTTTTACATTAAAAATACTGAACGGATAGACGTATAATCTCATAAAAATTTATTATCTTAAAAATATATGATTCCCCTAATTAATAGTAGAAGGTTAGGTTGTTGTAGGTACACTACGTGTGGGTTGCATCAAGATTATACAAAGTCCACTAAATTTTAGAACAAATAAAATCATCTACTTCATCGTTTTTAATACTTATTCATCCTAAGGTTATACACTTTAGAGTGTTATTTAATAAAGACGGAACAACGAAAAACGAAAAGTAATTAAAAGTTGGATTGAAAATGTAAAATGTTGAGTAATTGAAATTATTTTTTAAAAAATTAAAATGACAAATATAAATGAGATGACTCAAATTTGAAAGTAAAATTTGAGGGAGGAAATTAGGCCAAACAAATGATCAACACAATTTACTTTATTATTTATTCTTTCCTGGGTAATTAATGGACAAAACCATAATAACTAATACAATAAAAGCTCACAACGACCCTCCTTCACACAAAACAAAAGGAGGCAAAAAAGAAAATAAACACTTAAGAAATAGCTAGTGATCAATGGCGTATTAAGGTTAATGTGCCCAATTAATTCACTTGCATGAATCAAAAGGGTAAAAACGCCAATTATTCTACACAAAACAATGCACCTAACACTTATTTGCTGTAGGAGTTATCGGGGTGAATCGCTCACGTTCGATACCGATATCAAACGCATGTTTCATGTGTTCGATAAATCAGTGCCCTGGAACATGCACACCCGAGTTATCCATACCTACGTGTAAATGAATTTGATTTATTGGACAAGTGGTGAAGCCATTGGAGAATGTGGAGACATCACATTTCCCATTATGATATCATCCCTCCTGCGGAATGATAAGCTGATCTCCAGCTTACTGCGTCCGCGGCATTGTTTCTTTGCCGCGGACGACTTCTCCTGGAGGACAAAGTTCCTGATCCTCCTCAGGGCAACACGAACTGTTTCGTCATCCATATTGGCGAAACAGACTCTGAACCAACCCGGTTCAGAGCAATGAAAAGACGAGCCTGGAGACACGTTCAGCTTAACTTCGTTAATAATCACCCTCCAAAGGTCCATTTCTGCATCGGTTGTTTTTTCTTTAAGCAATCTCCTTAAATCCATCCAGAAATAAAGGCCTGCATTGCTGTTCAAACTTCCAATTCCGACTTGAGATAGCCCCCTGGTGAAGTACGTGTACCTCTTCGACAATCTTTCTGAACTCTCGGCAATGAATCTGTCCACGAACACCTCATCCGACAACATTGAAGCAATCAGTTGCTGTGTCTGTGTTGAGACCAACCCGAAACTCGACATTTTCCTGGCACAATTCACCACGGAATCATTGTATGAGTATATGATCCCCACCCTGAATCCAGGGAAACCGAGGTCCTTCGAAAGACTGTAAACAATGTGGACAAGCTCAGGATTGACTTTGGAAGAACTATCTTCAACAATTTCAGCAATGCTGATGAATCCAGGCTGGCTGAAGACAGTTGCAGCATATATTTCATCACAAACTAGATGAATGTTTTTCTCGGTGATGAAATCGGCTGCTTCCTGGAGAGTTTCCCTGTCCATTACAGTGCCTAGTGGATTAGAGGGGTTGTTTAAGAGCAACCCTTTCACTCTGATGTTGGATTCTTGAGCCTTTTCGTAAGCCGATTCCATCGCTTCTCTAGTGAGCTTGAAATCGTTGGAGCTCTCGCAAACAATGGGCAAAAGTTGTACTCCTGTTCTCCACCTCAGGTCTCTATCAAAACTGAAACAGAGCAAATCATTTGTTAGATTAACACAAATGACCCAAAATCGCATTTGTTTAAACTAAATTTAAAATATATGAATTAAGTGGAGTCCCGATCATATGTCACACTTTATTCGACAGTCTTTGTTACAGTCCATCCGTTAAAATAATACCAAGTGTTATAACCAAGACAGATCACAATCTCGAAGTGACAGAATGTAACATATGATCTATTCCCGTTTCGGTATCCACCAATTATATGCAAGTGTGCTATTACTTTGTTTGGTAAGTATACTAAAAAATGAGGAGAATATTTGGAGGATCCTTACGCTGGATAATAAGGAGTTGGTACCAAAAAAGCTTCACCAGGATCAGCCAAACAAAAAGCCAGTGTTTCTTGGGCTCCAGTCGCCCCTCCGCTCATTACAATGCGATCAGGGTCGAAACTCACTTTGTCTCCTCTCACCTTCTCCATAAACCTTGCAACTGCCTGAAAAAAACAAATGAGTTCTTGCTTAAATGTAAGAAATTGCTTTTGAAAAACAGACAGTTATTACAGTAATTAGATTGTTGTCCTGGCCTATTTCGAAGGAAAAGTGTAGAAGACACACGCTCAGACGTGCAAAACATTACCTGTCTGAATTTTGGCAAGCCATGATAATCCTGAAAGATAGCAATATCTTTGAAGTCACTAACTCCTTCAGGAGTACAAATAGAAGCTGCCGGATTTTTTACTACCCATTCTTGAATCAAGTCAAAAGAAAGCTGCAGAACCAAACAGAATACACAAAAAATAAGTGGGTGAAAACGAAATGTAGAATTGAAATTTGTAGTAGAATCATCAAGAATTCTGCCATATCAAATGTCTCATTAATATATATACGTCGTGAGCTATTCAGTAAAAAACTGATAACTCACGACGTTTATATATTAAAACAGACACGTGAACAAAAAAAAGCGAACATGGTGTTTTTTCTTACCTGATTTTCAGCCAATCCCATCTGAATAACTCCATTAGGATTGTTGGTTGGGTGGTAAGGATTACTATCATAAGCTTTCCATCCATCGAAGTAAGGCGAGTTTTCGCCATGTCCATCATTCGTCGCAATTCTTGAAAGAAGTTGGTATTGTTTCTTGTTCTGTTCCATCTTATTCCTCAATTAATCTTTAAAGAGATGATCAAATGAATGAATGAAGCAATCAAGAAAAATAATATGTTCAAGTAGTAATGTTTGATGAGAATATTTAACAATGTATTGGAAAAAATGCAATACTGAGTATTGAAAAAGTGGTGAGGTTTTAAAGAGGTTATCAAATTTGTTTGGTGTTGTTATGGAATATTGGAAAAGAATGGAATGTAAAAGGCATATTTATACGCGAAAGTTTGTGAAGAGAAATTGGAGAAATGAAGTTTCTTAGAAATGGTAAAGAGGAGATTTAAAATTTTGGTTGAAAGTCATAATTTGAAGATCTGGTAGGCAGCTAAAAGGACTAATCAAATATAAGCAGTGGGGTTAAAAACGCATTAATACATAGCTGTATTTGTATGTATGTCTGTATAGATTCCCTAGTACTTGTCCCAGCATGCACAAGACGTTACCGATTTAACAACTTGATCTTACTATAATTTTCATTATTAATTACTTCAATAATTAAAATATTATGTTTTGTTTGTTCAAAAATGAAATCGTTATTTTAACGAATCTCATGTATCTATGCCATGAAATACACGAAAGAAGTAAAGCGTGGAATGTCTCTTAGCTGATCAGGGGAGTAGAGCTTGTCTTTTATTGTGACGTATACAAAGTTAATTTGTAATGAGATTAGTTACACCTAAATATTATGTTTAATTTGCAAGTAAAAAGAGAGTTGATGTGAGTTAATCGAATAACATAGTGGAAAAATCTCTTGCTAGTGACCAGATGGTCCTGAGTTCGAAGCTCACCTCATCGCTAATTTATAAAAAAAAATTATATATATATAAAAAGTTAATGTGAAAAGGAACATTTCGTAACCACAAGGCTAACTTTAGTTGCTGAATTTTGAAAATATAATAAAAATATTATAAATAAACTACTAATCCATTAGTGGTTGGACTAATTTCTTAAAAATACGTAGATAAATCACACTCTCTTCATTTATTTTCATTCGTCATTCTAACTCAATTTTACCTAAGTTCATAAATAATTGAAGTTTCATGCACACCTAATTGCTCTTCAACAGTTGGTGATCATGGGCCCTTAATTTGCTCATCAATTGATCTTCTTTAATCACCGTAATCATCTATTGTTTGGATTTTTTGTGACAAATGACCTCTTTAATTTCCTCGAATGGCTTCTATAGTTTAAAAACGTACATACATAATTCTTTTTTACACCTACATACATAATTATGGGCAATACTATACAGACCAGAATAGTGAAATACTTTAATTAAAAATGATTATTTCACCCTCCCCCATTTAACTTCTTTATCGATTATACTTTCAAATGGGAACAGAATAGTCATTTTCAGCTACAGAAAATTAGTATTCTGGTGTATATAACAGATCAGATAATTATGGATGTTAGATATACAATAAAATTGACGCTTGAAATGCTGCAAACAAAAAAAATATATTTAAATATATATACTTTTATGCGAGAATCGACTCGAACTTATTAAAGAAAAACTCAAGCTCAATATTAGTACAACAAAAGCCTTCAATTATTACACACGATTTGACTACAATACATGAAGATCTTGATCACAGGAATTATTACATATGAAAACAAATTAAAATTTAATAAGTCGAAGTATTGAGTGAACACGTAGTGTGTAGAAATCACCGGCCCTGCGTGGAGTGCGCAGTGTAAGTGTTGTAATGTCCGTGCGAAGATACACGTGCAACCTGTAGGAAGACCAATTTGTCTTTCGGTTGTCTCCTTTATTCATCAATCAACTAACATTTCGGATTCTAACTCTGTTTTTATTAGGACGCACACTAATATTAAAAGTTTATTCTCAACATTTGGGAGGTGCAAACTCCTAAATGTCGACTGTATGTGAACACCTTTGTAAATGCTTTCGTTAGAATCAATTTTGATACAATTATGAAAAAAGTATTGAATAAAAGTTTTTTCGATTTTTGATTTAGATATTGATATTGAGTTAGATTTTTGTTCATTGAATATAATACTTAACAGATTAAACTATGTCGAACGTCGTTACGATTGAGTTAATTAAATCACCACAAGTTTGCACTTTAGGTTCAAGTTAGTACGAAATGTGTAAACATCAAATTCGAGGGTTCGAGTTCGAGTTCGTCCGATTTTCACACTTTCCCCAAAAAAATTAGTTATGGTTCGCAAAAGGTTTGATAAATTTGGGCGGGTGAGAGAGAGATGAATGATGAGTGATGAGTATGAGAAGAAAAGATGTTGAGTGAAATTAATTTCTATGATTTAGGACAAGTCTGGACTCAAGTTATGGTTCATTAATAATACCATTCATTAGTGTTTATTAATCAACATATACAGTTATTTTTAGTTTAAAGATGGTACACATTACTAAGATGGTACAACACAAAATATTCGAAAGAAATGTACCAAAATGATATTATATATCAATTTATTTTGTGTATAAAATCTGTTAAACAAATTGGTACAACTTATTTAAAACGGAAAAATAATCTTAGATGATTGATATTAATGACTTTTTCTTGATGAAATGGTACGTATTACCTTAAATATACCAAAAGAAGAAGAAAATATAATTTAAATGGGTCAATATACATTTTTTTATGATTAATGAACCATTAATGAACAAAAAAGCTTAATGAACCGTAACTTTCCACGTTGCTAATGCACCGAGCCAGAAGACAACTTTTTTTGACTGAATAATGCGAGTCGAACCGAACTCTTATGCTCACTCGCAATCCTTTGAGTAGGTGAATTTGTGTTCTCAAGATCATGAGTTCGAATATCTATACCAAGACTCTCTTAACCGTGTATAGCTTGAGGGATTTGTTTAGTGGGCGTATCTGATTTAATTTAATTTGCAAGTTATTACGTCAAAGTGAATAATATACCCGATATATACTCGATTATTGTGGATTTGTTGTAAGAAAAGAAGTCAAAAAGTAAAATTACAAAAGTCATAAAAATAATACGTAACAATTGACAAATATTTCCGGTCTATGAAATTGACTGAGATTTGGATTTCCACGTCACTATTGTATTTGTTTCCACTTGTAGGCTGCAGGGGCAGGGACATCAAACATGTGGATTTATTTAGGCGACTCATCACATTTAATCGACAAAACATGCTTTAAATTGTTCTCAATGTTGGGAAACTACGTTTTGCATTTCAAAACCTGCGAACATTTTTGAAATATTTGTATCCACTTTTCATTATCGAGTAATCCCTTAATGTACGCATTATGCCTAATTCAAAGGTCAAGGAAGAGATTATATCTATGTTTTCTACTTACTTACTTTATATGTATCATCTTCCTCAAAAATAAAACTTCCCTTGCCTAAATGCTTACATGATTTTATTATTGGCTTTTTTTCATCTGGGCACCTGAACTTCTGATTTTATAACAAATAGGCACCTGGTGAACTTTTTATAACAAGTAGGCACCTGAGACCAAAATTTGGCACCTGAACTTTCTTTTTTCACAATTTTTCTGAACTTTTCAGATTTTTGTCATTTTGAAATTGTTAACCCAAGGATAAGTTAGTCATATTTTCAATATGACTTTTTGGAGGCAAAATTTACAGAAAAGTTCAGGTGCCAGTAGTAAAAAGGATTTTAAACGTCAATAATTTGGACAAAATTCAGATGTCACTTATGAAACTCTTTGGGCTCTTTTAAAAATAAATACAATTATTATATATTAAAAAAACTAAAAAAAAAAAAAAATCACCCCCTACCCCCCACCCAGGCACCACGACCTAACCTGCTCTCTAATCTCTATCATTACCCAACCTCAAGCTCAAGCTCAAGCTCTCTGTTTCCTTTCGTCAACTCCATGAACTACCACAATTGAGACTTTTACCCACTCTCTTCTCCTTCTGACTTTTTTCAAATCAAATTTTTCAACCATAACTCTCTCCCTTCGTCAACTCTAGCCCACCCCCCTCCACCACCCCACCCGCCTCTACAGCCATAACCATCTCCGGTGAAAACCCACCACCAAACCCATCCTCGCAATCGACTGCCTGATAACGTAGATCTGGGAGGTGTGCCCCCCTCCATTCACACGTATGCCACCAAAGCCTTCTTCCAATATTCTCTGCTTCCTCTTTGCCGGAATCGGGGAGGGAGAGAGTGAAATAAAACGGTGATGTTTGAGTGTGACGGATGAAGAAGAGAAAGGAAATAAATTAAATAGATTAATGGTTAGGTGATTCGGTAGTCGAGAATATCGATCTCTAAGCGCTTTGTTACACAACGATGACCAAGCAGAGCATCATTAGGAGGACTCACAAGTCACAACTAAAATGTTACAGGTGCTGTACAACCAATATGAATATTTGAAGATGCCACCAAGTTTTGATTTCATTTTGATGAGAGCTTTAATCTCATTGGTTGGCCCAAAACTAAAATAGTGATTTTGGAGTGTGGTGTTTTTAATGGTGTTGAAATGGGGTGGGGGTGAAGGTGAATGTGGGGATGAGGTGTAAGGTTGAAGATGATGTTTTTAATGGGGTTGGGTTAAATATTTGAGGTTGGGTTAACTTATAATTAAGTTGAGTTAGTTTTAAGTATAGTTTGACTATTTTGCCCTCTATCTAAAATTTAAAAATCTGAGAAATTAAGAAAATTATGAAAAAAGAAAGTTCAGGTGCCAATTTTTGGATCCAGGTGCCTACTTGTTACAAAAAGTTCATCAGGTGCCTATTTGGGAAAATTTAAAAAGTTCAGGTGCCCAGATGAAATTAAGCCTTTATTATTCAAACCTCGTTGAAAATATTTTGTTTCATATTTACATTAATTGTCTATTAGTTAGGACTTATTAAATTCGTATTTATACTATCATTATATTCATATTCACATCAATAAATTGTCAAAAGGATAATATTTATTTTCAACGGTTTAATATTACATGTTAGTGAATTTTTATTTGTACGTCATTGATTGTGTTAAATTTATGGTTATGGTAAGAGATAATTAGAAAATGGTTCTAGTAAGCAAAGGCTAGGTAGAGTGTGATCCTCGTTAGTTGCATCGTTACAGAAATGATCCTCTTATCATGTGTATTTATGTATGTTTTGATCCATATATTAACATTTCATTAAAATTTAACATTGACAGGCGAAAAACGCTTACTTTTGGGACAAGACTGAAATTTTGGTATCCATATTTTCTGAAAATTTCACTTTGTCAGAAAATAATGTAAGCTTATTTTGATCTTACTATTTCAATTTTGCCCCATAAATTCGCTCCTTTTTTATGGTCTACCTTAAGTTTTAACATGAAAACTAATTTAAGTACCAAATGCACCTAAATTTATACTTCCAAAAATCATCTCTCCAACAATATCATTTACTGAACGTTACAACCAAAACTGCTCCAGATTTTCACTTATAGAAACCATTATCACGATTAACCCTAATGGTTATATAATAGATAATTATTCAAAGTGAAGTACTCACCATTATTACCATATAGAGACTAGAGTATATCTTGTATGAATATAGCAACGTATATTATTATGTCTAGTAATTATTATACGGATCGGACTAATTAATAACTTGTACTCCCTCCGTCCCTAAAAGATTGTCACCTTTTGACTTTTGTGGTCAATTACAAGAAAATTTGATCATGAATTCTCATTAAACGATAAGAAATAATATAGTGTTGTGGGACCTCGTTAGATTCGTCTCAATATATATTTTTGAAATATCAACTTATTATAATTTTTTCACATGTAAAATAAGAGATATTTATGTTTTAAATCGTGCCTTATTGACCATCAAAAGTCAAATGTGACAATCATTTAGGGACGGAGGGAGTACTATTTAGCAAGTACTTGTATAAATTGATTCCATGTAACCACATATATTCATTAATTGTTTTCTACCGTACACATATACAAGAAGAACATCATTTTTTACAAAGTTGACTAAAAATATCCGACAGTATTGTCTTAATCAAATCTTCCTTTTGCGCTGTTAAGTTTGTTTTCATGCCTTTAAGTACGCAACTAAACTTAATTACGCATTTTATTACAGCCTGTAATGATTTTGTAGTTTAGGTAGGTGAATAAAATGACATATATGGTCCTTTTTCCTATTAATGCCTCTTAAAACTCAGTCTCATGGTCCCACGTGTCTTATTAGTTGATCATCGCCTAACACCCAATAAGACACTACCAACGTTTACGTGTTGACATATATTGGTATTGAGGTGATTGTTAAATACTTAAATGGTGATAATTATCGGATTATTATTTGCTCTTCAAAAACGTTATTGTTATAATTTGAGTCAATCTAATAACCTAGTGGAAAAGCTCTTTCTAATAGAGATCAGAAGGACCTGAGTTCGAAATTCACCTCATCGCTAATTTACGAGAAAAAAATGTTGTTATAATAATGTTAAAGGAGTCCAGTTGAATTTGCTTACTTTTTTCCTCAAATTACAAATAATCATATGATATGAAATTGAAATTATTACCTTCTAAACAAAATAAATGTGAGCCTAAGTTCAAAATAAATAGTTTTAATTGTCTTCTCAAACATGTATCCAAAGAACTTTCGCTTCCTGAATGTGATTATAATCCATGTAATGCCTGAATTTCGCTCCCTGAATATGACTCAGTTACTGGTTTTTTGTTATAATTTTTACTGTTACCAAACAACGATAGGAGGCTTAAATGATAATGCCAGAACGATTTTCATATTGCCAGAGCAAAACTATGTTTAGTTCCTTTTATGTCCTTTGACTCTATTACTTACAATTGCAAAATTTTGATTGTCAGCGATAAAATACTTTTATTTCTATTTGAATAATTAAAACATGAATAAATTTCATAATTAACAATTAAGATTATGATGAAAATATAGTTTGATGGAAAGGGTATAAAAGGAATTGAGCATGATTTTGCTTTGACGATATGAAAATTGCTCTGACATTATCACTAGCCTTGAACAAGTGTCCAGGCGCATAAATCAAACTCGACTTTTTTTTTGAATAAAAAACTTACCTAATAAGAGTTGATCCCAGAACCTCTATAAGTCACTAAAAGACTTCCTAATCACTAGATTATTAGATGTTTTCTTCCAACAAATTAATTAAAACCTGATTTGACCTGAAAGCAACCAGTAATTGTTGAATAATCAAAATCGTAAATGTCTATGAGGTTCCACTCTAAAACCAATTTGACAATAGAGGGAGTAGCCTAAGATCTGATATATTAACCCGAGAGGACATCGATATCCGATGTGGGTGTGCACCTTAACAGTAAAACCATAATCCTGTCATATATTTTGATATAGGGCAAAAGACATGAACCATTACTCATGTTCAACCAAAATCCCCATTTGCTCACCTATAAATTAAAATAACTTATTCACTCACTAAAGTTTTAGAAAAGGATACATTCACCACTTTTGTCTTAAATTCCAGCAACTATCCAACACATGACAAACACGTAATTTATGTAAGAGATAAATTAATCATTGCACATTTAAAAATAAAATAAAAAAGTGAAAAGAAATTGATACTGCTCTTGCATTAAAAAAGGGGTTAATGGCATGGATGATCACCTATGTTTCCAAATGTTTTTAGTCGATCACCTATGATTTAAAACGTTCTAGTCGATCACCTATGTTTTAAATTGTATTCCACTTGGTCACTAAGTTAAAATTTCCGTCTAACTTCAGTGATGTTGGTCAAGTGGTTGTCATATGACAATTAAGGAAGGGTATTTTAGTCAATCATCCTAACCTCCTCCTCCCTCACAATTGGCTGAAACTTTCTTGTCGAAAAATTAGAGAATGATTATTTCATTTTGTATCCTTAAAATACATTTTGTAAATGATCGAAATATCCTTAATGCAAGTCACTTATTAGTCACATATAAAATTTAACGTAGAGTTACAGGTTGGGTGATCGACTGGAATGTTTTAAAATATAGGTGATCGACTGAAACAATTTAAATCATAGATAATCGACTGAAAACATCTAACAAATATAGGTGATCATCCCTGTCATTAACCCTTAAAAAAATGAAATAAAAATGTTTTTGCATTGTTTCACGGACTGTATGCATCATGAGTGGGACATTTATTCTTACTGTGGACAATTTTGATTGATGAGGTTTTCATAGGATTAGTACATGTTTACAACATTTGACAAAATTGATTAGTCGGTGGTTAAATGGAAGGTTGTCGGGATAAGTGATGGATAGTAGGTAACACAAACAGGTAAAGCAATGTGCAACAACAAATTAATAATGCTGGTGTATGTTGTGCAAGTGTGCAACTACTAATTTTTATTGTTCCAATAATCTTCTAAAATTAAAAGAATAGACAATTTTATACTCCCTCCATCCCTTTTTAATAGAACCGTTTTGATTTTTTGGGTCAAACTTCGAAAATTTTGACCGTAAATTTTTATTAACCGATAAGAAATAATATAGTCGTATTGGATCTTGTTAGAATCCTCCCAGTATCTATTTTTTAAATAGCAAGTTCTTATAATTTTTACACATATAAAATTAAAAATATTTACGTTTTGAGTCGTGTCTCGAAGACAGTGAAAAAGTAAATGGGTCTTATAAAAAGGGATGGAGGGAGTATCTTTTAGCCTATTGCCACTAAGCATTACATTCTATAGAGTAAATTGTCAAAATGATTTTAGAAAATGGTTTGAAATAGTTATTTGGCCATTTAAAATTTATAAGTTATAAATTCATCATCAAAATTAAACAAAAATTATAACTTAGTAAAAAACAGTCACGGATGTTAAAATGTAACGAAATTTTTGTCCGTTGGAAGTGAAAGTCAATAGGACAATTCCGCTAAGTTTAATACCTCCTTCAATTTTTGTGTTGAGTAACTATTTTTATCCAATTTCAAGAACTAATATACTATATTCCCTCCATCCCTAAAAGACTGATACATTTTGACTTTGGTGGTCAACAAAACACAATTGAAAACATAAATATCTCTTATTTTATTCCTTATAGTTTAATGAGAAGTCTTGGTCAAACTTTTTAAAGTTAAACTATCAAAAATCAAAATGTATCAAATTAAGGACGAAGGGAATAATTTTTAAACTTTCGAAAACAATAACAATCTTAACACACTTACTAGATCGAACCCTATAGATAATTTCCTCTTATATGCATATTTAACAGTGTTCATAAACTTGTGCATTGTTGTGTGACCAGAACTTTTAAATGTGCCATTATTTACATTTTGGGAAAGACTTATTTGAATATTTCAGAAAAGAAACCATATGTTTAATAAATTATACTTTCGATTCAAAATTATAGCCTAAAATTTAGATATCAATATTATGAATTTGATTACACATAATGGTATCATTATCATTAGTTACATTTTGATCTTCCATAATGTAGCATCTGATTTTAAATTTAATTTTGGTTTCTTTATAAATGAGTGGATGAAAATTATAATGATGAGATATAGTAATTGAAAAGAATTATAAATAACAAATAGTTAAATTAATATATTTAACAATTGAACACTATTACTATCTGAGATCGCAAATTAGCGACTGAATTCTTTTGATGTTAAAGTCAACATATTCTAAAGAGTCCCACATGGTCTGCTAGTTTATGTTTGACTAACTTCCTCAATATCTAAAACTCTAAAGTCAAAAGAGTTAGTATTTATTTGTATGTAAGATGATTAATTACAAGTGTACCCCGATACATCTGCATATGTAAGAATATATTGAAGGGCAAATTTGGAAGATGATCAATTACAAATTTTGATTTATAATTATTGGATCAGGTCACAAAATCTTTTTATTTATTTATAAATTAGTGATGAGGTGAGTATCAAACAGGACCTTCTGATCATTAGCAAAAGCCTTTTCCACTAGACTATTCGATTAACTCAGGTCAAAAAGTCTGAGGGCCATGAATTATATTCGGTCTTACAATATGATCTGTTGCTATCAATCTTCTATTCAACAACTTCAAAATAAAGTCAAATCCATTGCCCTTCACCTTAAGGTATAATATGATTCCCCATAGACTTATACAATAGTGTTTAAGGGTATACTTGTTTCTTCATCTTCAATGAAGTACTAGAACTATTCTTAGCTTCAATTTGTTGACTTAGACTGCGTCTTTGGTGTGGGGATGCAACATCCAAACAAACATTAGAATTTTATTGATAGTAAACATTAGTATTTCTTACAATAGAATACGATCCTTGATCTCATAAATCGAGAAATACTAGCTTTTTGTCGTAAATGATAGAAGTTATAAATATTCTTCCGATATGAAACATATTTTAAATTAAACAAATGAGATTTAAATTCCAAATAAATAATTGTCTTCTCTAACTACTGCTCCAATGAACATTCATTTCGTGGATGTGACTCCGATATATATGGAGTTATTATGCTCATATATTACAGTCAATATTATTATATAATATTTATATTATTATATTATCTTCCAGTAACGTTTGAACTTTGGTTTCTAGATGTGACTCCAATCGTAATGCTGTTTGAAGCCCAAAATTTTCACATAGTAGGTGATGGAAATCGTCAAAATAGTGCAAGCTCAACCGTTGACCATACCATTATCTCAAACCAGAAAGTTCTAATTATTTTTATTTTATAAATACTTAATATATGAAGTCAATTGTAATAATTAGAATCAGAAAATTTTGAACACTACGCCTAAAATAATGGTTATGCTTCACATGTTCATTTATTTGTTTCCATTATTTTAACCTTTTTTTAACCCTTTCGGTATGTGGGAAATACTACTAGAAAGGTCAAAATTGGAAAAACATAGTCTTGGACATCATAAGTGTGATTTGACGGAGACTATCCGGAAAATGAGCCGTAGGCGTTCGGCTTGGTCCTTCACTCAATTGCATCACTTTGTCAATATTGAAGTATTAATACTAACCAATGACCAAATCATGGTCAAATTTATACTTTTATGGCATACTTAATTCAAATCGTTTAATTACCATTATCAAACTTCAATGTAAATATTCAAGGCTTCTAATTTAGTTATGTCGGGCTCGAGCCTCTCGATTCTCATAGATAAGCATATTTAAACATATTTTCTCTGTGACTGCCATTACAACGTTTTCGGAACTGCCTTTGTAGCATTTCAGGATCCACTATGTGGGATTCCAATTTATGTCCACACAAACATCATCAATTTTCAACCATAAACGGTAAACCAAGTAGATATGGATTAGTTGTTAAAATATACTCCTACTGAATAGTATAGTCATCGACATTAATATAACTATAAACACAAGAATTAAATTTTACCGATGGTTGAAGACCAATGTGAATAAGAATTTTCTGATTCTCATGGAAGACTAAAGATTTGTGTATGTATTCAAAAACGTACTAAGACTTTCATACTTGTAATAGTTCCTAGTAAAATCAACCAAGGGCAGCTAATACTGAGAGTTACTTCACTATATATATATATATGTATATATATATATATTTCACATAAAGTATATATTTGATAATTTTATCAGTATAATAAGTGAAACTAGAATTCCTTAAAATTTATAATACTCCAATAAGTTCGGTTGTTTGACTAATATGTAAGTCATACTTATTGAACATAATACAGCCAGTGCAATTGTGTTGAATTAACCTTGTTCCTTGCCTACCAAGCTTTCCCAGCTAATATTCTTTTCTTATGAGTGGAACAATTAGAATGTTGAAAGATTACAATGGTCAACGCAATGATATCTATCAAAAACCGTAAAATCTTTTTTATTAGAAGAATACTATCTTTTTCATGCAAAACGACTACACTATCCCTGAACACCTGATCTTGTTAAATTCACTTTTCACATACACCTAATTTTAATCAGAAGAATACTACCATTTTTATATTTGTATACAAACTTGTGAAGTTTTCTGTGCCTTTACCCATATCAATGAGAAGTGTTGACAAAGTTTTTCAAGGGATGAATTATGTGATGGATGACTTAAGAACCAAAATGACTAATTCTTGGCTTCATGAATGCATGTGTGGTGACTTATATAGAGAAATAAGTCTTTAGCTGTTGATAATTAAGATATTATCAACTGGTTTCAAGTAATAAAAGACAAGAATGTCGATAAATTTGAAGTACTAGTTTCAATTATCATTACTTTTTAAATGCAATATTTATAACTTTTAAAAAGCCTATGGACCATTTATATATTATCTTTAGCCGTAAAATAAATTTAATAATAAATTAATATCATATACTCCATTAAACCTTTGAGTCCATTCCTCAAGTTAAGAATACTCAAGTAACAATTTCAGCCCATTTATAGTCCATTTAGGATTTGACATGGGCTTCGATTTTCTTATTGGTCTTCATTACCGAGGCCCAGCTTCCATGAAAAAACTGACTATCCTAATTGGTTGATTTAGTTATTGTATTTGTAATATATACATCCCCTTATATTTGTAATTATAACAGTTAACGGCTTCGATAGGCAATGTAGTGTTTGGTTTGACATTAGATGTGTCGAATTGGATCATATGTATCAATTGATTAGATGATATCCAATAAATCGATAAACATGTACACATTACTTTAGAACTCGAACTAATTAGTCATCCACTTACAAAAAGAAAAAATGGGTACGTAGTTATATGTCGGGAATGCTAATGCCTAGTGATGTGTGGAGCATGGTAGTCGCTGATGATTAGGTCGGCTAACCTAGTACCTCTTGAACACGACTTTTTCATGGAACTAGATTGCGTGTTATTAATATTGTTGTATTAACTTTCATTATTTACAATTGGAAACAGATAAAGAATTATTCAAGAAAACATCTGATCCAACAATAATACGATAGCCATGGCTAGACCACAATCAAAACCACTCGAAACAATCAACACAAACACCTCTGAGCCATAAGACACGCCTTTGGTAATGTCTTGCTTTTTCTTGATCTCAGCTACCACTCTTCTCTTCTCATCCAATATCTTACATGATCGATTCGAATACGACCCTTCGATCACGAAGGCGTGTCTTTTATCAGACACGCCTTCGTATCCATAAGCAAGGATGTTATTGGTGTTTTGGAGTAGGATATTTTGATGTTTTCTTACGTTGCATAATGGCTTCTTGCTACATGTGGATGATGATGAGTCTTTGGCTTCTCCTTCGTGTATAAACCAACTTTCACTTAGCCCACCAAGTTTCTACAAATGAACATAAATGTTTTTAATTTAATTGGAGATAGAACATATAACTTAATAAAAACAAATTTACCTCACCTTAGAAGTCAAAATATGGTGACATTTATCTATTTTATATTTACTCAAAGTTAGCAATTAAGAGTCATTAGTGGTTTACTTTAATTTATAGGCTACCTCACCAAGATTTGAACAAAAGTTATCCCCACAATTAGTGCTGTTAAAGGACCGGGTAACTCGTAACCCGCTCGTTACTCGACTCGGAAAACTCGGGTCCGTTACCCGCTCGTATCCTTATCGAGCGATACTCGAGTAATTTTTTTTACTCGATACCCGAATCGAAAAACCCGGTCCGCTCGATTACCCGCTCGTTTATTTTTTATATTGTATATTTATATGTAATATATGTTATACTTTAATCATATTGAATTTCAAATGACCAATATAAAATTAGTATTGAAAAGAATTCACAAATTTGCATTTAACAATTAAATATGTTTGAAGAGAACCCCAAAAATAAAATTTTTAAATAAAAATTTGGGGATAACCCGGAACCCGCTCGTCACCCGGCTAAAAAAACCCGGCTCGGTACCCCCTCGTGTCCTTATCGAGCGATACGAGGGTAATACATTTGCTACCCGGCTCGTTATAACCGGGTAATTACCCGACTCGGTAAAATAAAAACCCGGCCGGGTAACCCGTTACCCGCTCGAACCCGGTTCGTTAACAGCACTACCCACAATAGTAAAATGTATTGGAAAATATCTACTGATAATAAATTTCATCAACATTCACTAGAGAACAAACTATTTTCAATTGCAAGAGTGAGAAGTTAAATAATTTTTTGAAGTAAAGTACTTCATAGTATCATAATCTTAGTTTATTATAGACCATATAGTTTATAGTTCATTTTAATTGATATATTATTAAAATAGTTAATAGTTCATATTTTAATTGCTTTGTTATATGTGTTTGGTTAAAGAGATCGTTGTTGATTTGGTTAAGATAGTGGAATAAAATCACACGTTGATCTCATATAGTTACATTGTTATAAATTAGTTCACAAAAGTAGCACACGTGATGCCATAATATAACCCCCGAAAGTTACAATTGTTACACATTAATAGTCCCTATTTTTCCGAGGACCATACTGCAACATTTTTCACTTTTGGGCACTACACTGCAACACATGTACTACTTTTCATGAATAAATTTGCAACAATATAACTATCGAGGACTAAAATGCAACTACACGACCCACTATTTCTGACCAAATCGACAATTATTAGCTCTTTGATTAAATGTAGATTTCAGTTATATATTATATATTCGTTTATTATTTGTTAACACCTAAAATGCTTATCGATTCCTAAAAATAATCATAATCATAAAAATAATTCAAAACAAACTATGCCTAAATAAAGCAAATAAAAGTGGTAAAAATGATTGAAGTTATACCTTGCGACGGCAAATAGTGAGAATAGATTTGCCAGATCCATCCATGAGAATAATTTCATTGGGATGTTTGATGTAATTTTCTACCCTATATGCTAAATTTCCATCTGATCCAATTACACTAAATCCTTGGCAGCTAAACAATGGAGATTTTCTCCAAACTGTTAAAGATTTGCATGAACTACTACTAATAATACTATTCTTTTCCTTCTTTTTATCTTCTACAACCTTATTATGATGTTGTTGATGATGATGATGATGATGAATATGATGATGATGTTCATCATCAACCCTAGAGATCTTGCACATAGATGATTTCATGAACAAAAACATATCTTAAAATATTGTATTTTTCTATTAGCTAATAAGTAGCTATGATTATCTTTGTTGATGATGATGAGATTTGTAAGAAAAAGGGACAAGTTGGGTGGATATTTATAAATGAAGTAAGTTGTAATATTCATAAAATATTTTTGGATGTGAAAAGTGCCGACAAGAAAAATGTAACATGTGTTCGATCAGCATTGGCGAGCTTGCTTTCAGAGGATAGGTGGAATGAGTGAGGTCCCCCTATCAAGAAAAAAGAGAACTCTATTTTAGCATTTTGGACTTTTTGTTCATATTCCATTTATAGGACATGGGCATATATGGATAATGGATTACTAGTGTGATGATTTATTGAGAGCGCCGTGATTTGCAGATTATTATTGTGTTGGTCTAAGATTTAACCTGTCTACATTGTAGAAGTAGCGGTTATAAGTCTTTCGTTATAAAAACTAATGATTACAAAATAAAGGTTATAAGTTTTATTTAGAATATAAATTGTGATAATTAACTTCTTACGGAATTTTTCGAAGTTATTGAGATGAACCGAAAAGATACTATATAGTATCAAAATGGATTCGAAATGTGTTATTATATGTCATCAATTAGTAAATGTGCGATATTACGAATTTTATTCATATTAAAAAAACAATTAGAAGTTACTATTTCTCATATATGTTAAATTGCTCTTTCGTTCGAATTATTAATTGATCGATTATTTTGAGTAATAGCTAGTTTCTTAAATATAAAAAATGTATAATTTTGAATTTTGAATGTTGATGATCTCTAGCCATATTGGAGATGCTCATCATTAATTAAATTGATTGCACGGGTTTTGTTACTAAAAATAACTTGGGAGCTCAATTACTAATAATTAATTGCTAAAAGAGTTGAGTAGTGCCTGTAAAAGCATATCAAATCATATGGAAAATACTTTGTTCGTGAAAGTGTACAAAATAAAATAAATAGAAATTGAAATAATGCAGTCATGAAGTCCTAGATCTATCTCATTATAAAGATTCGAATGAAATCAGGGGTAAAATCACAATAAAAATGAAAGGAATTATTTTAAAAATAAAATAAAATAGAGATGCTACATTTTAAAAAAAAGAGTAAAATATAAAGCAAATGAGGGCTATGGGGAGCAACATGTTTACTTGTTGTTTTACCTACTTCCATATATTATCTCCTTTAAACACATGGACCTAGGGGGCCATGCCCCACACCCCATCTCCCTAGGTCCGCCCCTGAACGGGAGACACTTGAGTGGTTGAGTATGAATCCCACAAAATTGAAAGATTAAGCGAAAAAATCATTTAAGATGATATTATGTCATTTCTCTTTTAAAACGCGTCTTGCCCTAGCAATTCGTAGTAATTATTTATTACGTACATATTGAGTAGATTTCAAACTCATATAATAATATGTAATTGATGCCGATCAGTTGTTAGGTTAAATCATACGATCACCAAAAAAATATGTATTAAAAATAATGTTAAAATCGAAATTATGACATTATGATCACTAATTCATTTTTATTGCTTGTGAGTTGGAAATTTACTAACCAGGTTGCCGCCCATACTAATTAGGAAGCTAATGAGGAAAGTGAGATTTCCAAATGTGACAACCATACACACCTAACGGGAAATTCCTAATAGACATAAGTTACCAAATCAAGAATAAATTGTTGATAGGTGTTGGAGATATCTCCACGTAGTCTACAAAATCTTTTTATTTCTTGTACTTAATTAATAGTAATATCAATCTTGGTAATAGAGTTAGGAGCACTTGCTTAGCGGTCTAATCTTGGCCTTATTGAAGGAGACATATGAAAAGAAAGGAGACAAACTACTATACGTTGGTCAAATGATTGCTCAAATCAAACTACACTACATTATTATTAACTAATCAAGTAAAATGCAAGTTTTCAATAGTAGCATATGTATTGCTACCTCGAGAGCCTAATTTTAGGTATTGGTTAAACAAATCTGGAATAAAGTTCGGTTGGTAATAGTTTGGATGCTAAAGTAGTGTTGGTAATTCAAGTAGTGTGACCCTTTAAGGCACATTTCACGATATATCTCATTATCTCTCATGATGGTCCAAAATAGGGTTCGATGAGACTTTATGGTAAAAGTATCATCATTTTTAGATATTGGTCAAACGACAGGATGTAAAATGTTTAATTAATACTTAACATTTTTTTACATTTAGACCTTTATATTTGCTAATTAAAGAGAGATATGGCTCATAAACTTTTAAATTCTGGAAATTTCTTATATACCGGAGGCCTTTTTTCCGGTACCATACCGGACTATAAATCTGGACCATTGAATAACAATGAACAGCTGAGATTGATAATTAATCTAATTCATATTTAACCACAGTTAGTAATAAACTTGAAAAATCTCAATTAAAACACATAACTTTTTTATATATTTTACACGAAATATCATTATATGTATATACAAACCGTTGACATCGTAATTTAAAAAGTCAACCATCGAAATTTTAAAATGGACAAAACTTTTGGGACAATTACCTTAACACCAATCTGCAATTCATCTACATCCTTGAATTTCTTAGTCGAAATTGAGGAAAAAACACATTAATTGTAAAAATAATCGATTTGAAGCTTTGATAATTGGTGAAAATTGGGGAATTAACTAGATTAAAACCGACAAGCACAAAGATTGAAATTAAAAACTGAATCTAAAAAGACTTGAAAATTAATAAATAGAGAAAAAAAATAAAACCTTGTGAGTTGCGTGTTGGTGGTGACTTTGTGGAGATAAATAAGATGGAGGTGATATGATGAGTTCAGTGGACTGGACGGTCGAGATTGGTGTTGTCTAACGGTGGCGGAGATGTGAAGAAAATTGTGAAGAAGAGATAGTGAGTTAACTGTGGTTAAATCTGAATTAGATTAAATCTCAATCTCAGCCGTTCATTGTTATTCAAGGGTCCAGATTTGTAGTCCTGTATGGTACCGGAAAAGAGGCCTCCGGTATATAAGAAATTTCCTTAAATTCTTCATTAACTTTTGGGTTTAATAATGTAACGACCCGCCCCAGGTGGGCCCCCCTGAGGTTAGGCTCGTTATCAAATCCGTAACAGAGTCACCACTCGATGGATGACTCGAAAACTTATGTAAAAACATTTTATTAACAATAAAAATAAACTTGAATAAAATTTAAATCTTTTTATAAATCCATCAGGGTATGACAATCTATGACCCCACAATCCAAAAGACGAAACCAATATACTTCTAGTACAACCACTACAAAGGGGTAAAACAGGAAATACAACATGTGAACACAGAGACACTAAAATGACTGAGGGAGATCCTAATGCCACCATCGCCACTCACCAAAGCAGGGTCAACGCACACTGCAACGCAACTAACCTGCTAAAAGAATAAGTCCCCGAAGGGGTCAGCTCGACAGCTGGTGAATTCTAACTCACGGGTGGTTACCAACCCACACACGTGGTATGAAAGCGATACATGAGTGCATAACACAACAACAAAGAAAAGTAATAATATACACCATATCGATAAGCAGTTCGACAAACCATCACGAGCAATAACAGTGAAACAAACCAATCAAGTCCAACATCACATAACATAACCCTTTAACTATTCTATATGCACCAGATCCGACATCTACCCTATCATGGCAATATCCCGCCATCACCCACATCACCCCAGTGACCGGCACCTAATCTATCATGGCAATATCCCGCCATCACCCGCATCACCCCAGTGACCGGCACCTAATCTATCATGGCAATATCCCGCCATCACCCGCATCACCCCAGTGACCGGCACCTAATCTATCATGGCACTATCCCGCCATCACCCGCATCACCCCAGTGACCGGCACCTAATCTATCATGGCACTATCCCGCCATCACCCGCATCACTAGGGCTGTGAATGAGCCCGAAAGCTCGAAAAGTTCGCTCGTATTCGATTCGAAAAGTTCGGCTCATAGCTCGATTCGAAAAATCAAACATAGAATCGAGCCTTAATTCTTGGTATTTGGTCAAACGAGCCGAATAGCTCGAATAGCTCGATTCGATTGGTAAAATATTAATTTAAATATATAATAATAATTAATATATTAATATGAATATATGATAATATTTATAGTAATAATTATGGACCATGTCCATTTATTAGTCTCTCAAGTTTCTCAAAATCTATAAAAATCTCTCTAGTACTCCTCAAAACTCTCTCTACTGTTTATTTTTTTCAAGGGGCGATTTTCCCGTCTCTTATATTAAGCGTAAAATGCCCTAAAAAAAAAAAGAATGATCGAGTTCGAATACGAATCGAACAGTTCGAATACGAATCGAACAGTTCGAATTTTCGAATACGAATTCGAGCAGTGATATTTGAGATTTGGTCAATTCGAATCGAATCGAATAAAGTTCGAATATTTTCGAATAGAATACAAATATTACACTGTTCGGTAGTATTCGGCTCGTTTACAGCCCTACGCATCACCCCAGTGACCGGCACCTAATCTATCCCACGTTGCCGAACTGACAACAGACTATCCTAACACATGCAACTAACTCATACATAATTCAACAACCCTTAGGTCCACATCTATCCTCATATTCATATTCAAGATAATAATAATAATAATAACATGTTACTAATTTCACACATCACACACGCAATTACACATAACACATGCATAAGAAAGTAAACAGACGTGAGTAAGAACTCACCTCAAGCAAACTGCACAAATAGCACTCACTCCGAGCCAACAATGCGTACTCGGTCACGTAGTGGGACCTATTATAAAACATACAATCTATCAACTATCGCTCTTATCTCACCCCGACTCCCCAGTAATTAGTGGATAACCTTTTATAAAATATAGTCCTCGATTATAATCAATTTGATATATGAAACTTCTTAACGATATGTCTTAGGTGGTAATTATGCGAGTTATAATCATGAAATAACAAAATATATTAAAACCCTTTTTAACCAATCTCATCTTATTTAATTAAAAAAATGAAACGATTAAACATGTGTTTTGATGGCTATGAATCGTCAAAACTTTCATTGACATATATGATGAATATAGATAATTACCTTTTTAATCAATTCAATCATGTAACATGAATGTAGTATTATGTGTTCCATCAATTATGCCCAAAAATCTTCTTCTTACAGAGGCTTTACGATTCTTTGTTTTTCTTATTCTCAATTCAGAGTTCGGAAGGTTGGCGGCCGGCTTGATTATTACATAGTATATATATATATTTTATCAAAGCTCTCCCTTACAAAAACTTAGGTTAGGTTAGGCTAGGCCCAATTAAATAGACCCGTTAACAATCGTTATCAATCCTTTTAATAATTTTCGTAAAAAGTTTAACAAACACTTAACAAGTCACGTTTTATTTTTAATTATCACAATTATATTATTAATATTAGGTCGTGTTATTACAATCTACCCCCCTTAAAAAAATTTCGTCCTCGAAATTTAAACCGAAACTATTATCTCACTCCCAACAATCTATTACTATGCCGTACATAAAAACATCTCATAATTCTACCTTCATTTATCTTCGTTTACATCAACGATGATATCACAACATCTCTACTGCGATAATCTTGCCTTATATTCTCAACGAGTTAGCATAACCTTGATTCAAAATATCCTACAACAACTCCCACGAGAAATCTGAAACCTCAGTCATTCACCTTTCAAGGTCCTACTTTTATTCGATATCTCAGCATTGGTAAAACTCTCAAGGTCAGACAACATTGTCCAATTTATATTCACATTCTTAAATTTCTAATTCACATTCAGTCCACCTATAACACTTGATTTTCGAACCCCCGAACACAGTCCACCGCTACCTTCATATACAAGGTCGTCTTATATCATTGTCATGTCGCCCCCCTCTGAAGCAGCATCTTATATGATCACATCCAGGGTCTTTAACTATCATGTTCAAATGTTACGCACCTACCCCAATCCACCATGATTTCACCTAATCTCTACTTGGCTCCTCAATACACATTTTACAATATTCGACAACTTCACTACGCTTCCTAACCTCAACACTGATAGTTCTTCCACTTACGTTGCTCTACATCCATTCTAAACCCCTCGTGATCCTCTCTAACCTCTTACTTCTTTCGTTGATACCCATCTCAACGCACAACACACTTCACTAACCCTTCATTCTTAGACTGCCTTAGTCCTTCCACCTCCATTACTCTAAACCATTCTTATTATATATTCGACTTCTGTACCCCACATTGATATTTCTCATTCAAGTGTTTCCTAAAAATCGCAGGGTCCATGAGATTTTCCTATAGCCTTTTAATGTTCGACCTACACTACACCGCCAATCATCTTCATCCATGTATCTATGTGTGATCAGAAGACCAATTACATTAACTCTCATTATACTCATGACGAATATAGACTTCAAATCCCATAATTCCAATCCCCACTTACTAATCGTCTCTAGAATCTTATTTACTACCTTATTATACTATCCCGTGAAGTTTAGTGCGACATTCTCGTTTATTAAAATCAACGATCCCCCGATATAAATTCCTAAATATATCCAATACTGTCTCCCTCAACTCAAGCTCAACAATCAAAAGCATATAAGGTATTTAAAATCCACCAACTTCGCTTATCCCTCTCAACCTTCGAATCACGTTCCCACTTACTTCTAATCGGTTTCTTGACATCACACGTCCCTAGAGAAATCTAAACAGATTCACACAAGTCAACGAATCTCACCTGGTGGCATCTCTCCTCAATCTACGAAAAGAAAGAAATGAAACAAGCACCCTATACGCATGTTGACTCCTAACAGACACACACAACACACATCCCTAGACACACTAGCAGCAAGCACATACCACATAGGACCCAACAATCATACAACCTAAGCTCTGATACCAAACTTGTAACGACCCGCCCCAGGTGGGCCCCCCTGAGGTTAGGCTCGTTATCAAATCCGTAACAGAGTCACCACTCGATGGATGACTCGAAAACTTATGTAAAAACATTTTATTAACAATAAAAATAAACTTGAATAAAATTTAAATCTTTTTATAAATCCATCAGGGTATGACAATCTATGACCCCACAATCCAAAAGACGAAACCAATATACTTCTAGTACAACCACTACAAAGGGGTAAAACAGGAAATACAACATGTGAACACAGAGACACTAAAATGACTGAGGGAGATCCTAATGCCACCATCGCCACTCACCAAAGCAGGGTCAACGCACACTGCAACGCAACTAACCTGCTAAAAGAATAAGTCCCCGAAGGGGTCAGCTCGACAGCTGGTGAATTCTAACTCACGGGTGGTTACCAACCCACACACGTGGTATGAAAGCGATACATGAGTGCATAACACAACAACAAAGAAAAGTAATAATATACACCATATCGATAAGCAGTTCGACAAACCATCACGAGCAATAACAGTGAAACAAACCAATCAAGTCCAACATCACATAACATAACCCTTTAACTATTCTATATGCACCAGATCCGACATCTACCCTATCATGGCAATATCCCGCCATCACCCACATCACCCCAGTGACCGGCACCTAATCTATCATGGCAATATCCCGCCATCACCCGCATCACCCCAGTGACCGGCACCTAATCTATCATGGCAATATCCCGCCATCACCCGCATCACCCCAGTGACCGGCACCTAATCTATCATGGCACTATCCCGCCATCACCCGCATCACCCCAGTGACCGGCACCTAATCTATCATGGCACTATCCCGCCATCACCCGCATCACCCCAGTGACCGGCACCTAATCTATCCCACGTTGCCGAACTGACAACAGACTATCCTAACACATGCAACTAACTCATACATAATTCAACAACCCTTAGGTCCACATCTATCCTCATATTCATATTCAAGATAATAATAATAATAATAACATGTTACTAATTTCACACATCACACACGCAATTACACATAACACATGCATAAGAAAGTAAACAGACGTGAGTAAGAACTCACCTCAAGCAAACTGCACAAATAGCACTCACTCCGAGCCAACAATGCGTACTCGGTCACGTAGTGGGACCTATTATAAAACATACAATCTATCAACTATCGCTCTTATCTCACCCCGACTCCCCAGTAATTAGTGGATAACCTTTTATAAAATATAGTCCTCGATTATAATCAATTTGATATATGAAACTTCTTAACGATATGTCTTAGGTGGTAATTATGCGAGTTATAATCATGAAATAACAAAATATATTAAAACCCTTTTTAACCAATCTCATCTTATTTAATTAAAAAAATGAAACGATTAAACATGTGTTTTGATGGCTATGAATCGTCAAAACTTTCATTGACATATATGATGAATATAGATAATTACCTTTTTAATCAATTCAATCATGTAACATGAATGTAGTATTATGTGTTCCATCAATTATGCCCAAAAATCTTCTTCTTACAGAGGCTTTACGATTCTTTGTTTTTCTTATTCTCAATTCAGAGTTCGGAAGGTTGGCGGCCGGCTTGATTATTACATAGTATATATATATATTTTATCAAAGCTCTCCCTTACAAAAACTTAGGTTAGGTTAGGCTAGGCCCAATTAAATAGACCCGTTAACAATCGTTATCAATCCTTTTAATAATTCTCGTAAAAAGTTTAACAAACACTTAACAAGTCACGTTTTATTTTTAATTATCACAATTATATTATTAATATTAGGTCGTGTTATTACAAATAATTTTCATCACCATAAAAGGATTGGATTATATATAAATAAAATAAAAAAATATTATAAAATTGAAGAAGAGATATACATACACTTATGGAAAAGATGATTTATTTGTCTTTTCCTTTGACGCTAAAATTTCACCAATAATATGCACGAATCTATATAGAATTCTGGTTCAAAATGGTCACGAAATATAGTGTTGATGTTGATATGCGTTTGTATATATCTACAAATTAGAGCTATTTTAGGTTTATTTATTTGTAAAAAGTCATATGGTTTTGCCTGTTACATCAAATCTCCAAATAATTTCAACCGACTGTGTGGTACCACAATACAACGAGTCCTGCCAAATAATAAGTGTATGAATTGATCATTGTACTACCTATCATACTTCTCAAATCTTATAGGAATATACTCCTTTTATCTTAAATAAATAATCCAATAAAATACCGACTTTTTTTCAAATGATATAAATTTAAACTTTTAAAAATGGTATAGTTTTAAATTTTAATTATTAACTTTTTAGATTTTGAACAGAGCATATATATATATATAATAATTTAAAATTTGATTTGGTTTGATTTTAAATTATGATAGTAGCGTGACAAGACAATGCCATTAACTTTCGGGTGTCTTGTTGAATGATGTATATATAAATAAAAAAAGTTCACATATAAAATTTAAATTATACTACCAAAAGATTGTCACATTTTGACTTTTGGTAGTTAAATATTACAAAATTTGATCACGAATTCTCATTAAACGATAAGAAATAATATAGTTTTGTGGGACCTTGTTAAATTCGTCTCGATATATATTTTTGAAATATTAACTTGTTATAATTTTTTTCGCATGTAAAATAATAGATATTTATGTTTTAAATCGTGTTTTGTTGACCACCAAAAGTCAAAATATGACAATCTTTTAGGGATGGAGGGAGTAAATTAATTTTAATATGAAGTAACCGAACACTCACTATCATCAATTAAAAGGTTACTTAATTACTTTGACAAGAAATGGTGAGGAATTGTGCAACTTGATTCAAGACGTTTTTCAAATACGGTAGTGAAAGGGCAAATGAGTTGTTTCCTTTACTCATTCTTTACATTAATTATAGTCAAACAATAATTTTATATATTCGGTCCCCGTTGATTATTTTATACTCCTTTTAGAAAATTAAAAAAATTATACGAAACATATAAAGTTGGAACAGCCATGTTTTTAATTTGTTTTTTTATCTAATATTTGTCTTCACACTATACACACTAAAACAGTGTTACTGTTCATCATGAAGTTACTATTCTGCCCCTCTGTGAAATCCCGCAATTACTTCACTTTCAAATAGGGGACATAATTGTCTTTTCACTCAAAAATTTACTTTGTTGGTATGTATAACTAGTCATGTTATTGGGCCGGGTAACCCGACATCCGGCCCGGTTGGAACCGGCCCGTGGATCCACCCGAAAGTGAATGGACCGGGAGTGGATTTAAAACTTTACCTGATGGACCGAGGGACCCTGACCGGTAACCCGATAACGAATCCGGTTCAGGGGAAAGAACCCTAGGGTTCACCCATCTCATTTATGCCTTCCTCTAATCTTCAATCTCGAAACTTTTCTCTCCCTCTCATCTTCAATCTTCATACATCTCTCCCTCTCATCTCTCCCAAGATCTAGGTTTCCAAGGGACAACGAACCCGTACCGATTTAGTGAATCATTGTGTGGGGGTTAATCCCTACCCATTCCTCAAATTGAAATAGTGATGCCCATATGTTAAGGTTAAGAATTATGCTTTTAATGACTCTCTGAAAAATGTTGGAAGATCCAAGTTTTGTAATGCGAATTACTCTTAAATAATGAGAAGTCACCTGTGTGAACTGAAGTAGGGGCCGCTTCAAAAGAGTAATGTTGAAGGGCACATTTCTTTTAGTAAACTCATAGAACCAAGTAGTGTCCATGGCCTAAGCGGACACAATACTGAGAACAAACGATGAGTTGATCATGATATGTGTGGAGTATGTCATCATTTGCTGCCATATTAGTTCCAAGGCATCGCGTTTACTATGTATGTTTGTGAATGTAAACATATAACACAAGGGAAGGTTCCAAGGTTTCACGCTACCTATCTTATGCTGGAAGTGATCGTTGTGATATTACCTTTGTCGAGTCAATTTTTTTTGTTCTTATAAAATTTAGATTCATGTGGTGATATTAAATATTAGATGCAAATTTTGATTCATGTGGGGTATGTTGGAAAAATCATTATATGATTTTAATCATGAATGCAAAATTGGTATCCTGAAGGTTGTCTATGTATTTTATCAGTTTGTTGTATACACACATAAAAGAATATAACTTAATTTCATAATTCTAAAGTTAAGTATGGTGAATGCACGACCCAATTATACGAATGTCACATCTTGTGACAGGGCCGATTCACATATTATTTAGTTAGAGAGAATTAGTTGTGTACTTGAAGCGTCAGAATAAAAATAAAAATAAAAGAGCATTCAAATATTCTGTTGTAACTTCGTGAGAAATTAAATGTCATTCATGTATGTTATGGTTATTTAGTGGTTTGAGTACTACTAAATAGTCATAATGACATTTAGGAGTTACAAGAATATTCAAATATTTTATTGTAACGGAAATTAAATGTCATCAGTATGTTATGGTTATTTAGTGGGTTGAATACTATTAAATAATCATGATGACATTTGGCTAACTTCTCATGTTCACATTTCTTTCTCAGAATTTGTCATAAGCTGCTATTGTTATATATGAGTTGCAAGAGTCTCATAACTCATGAACATGATATAAATTGTGGCATTCTCCAACTTTTTATATGAAAAAAAATATATAAGCCTAATTTTCTATATTTTCATTTTATTGAGTGGTTCTTAGTATTATGTTGTAGTGATAGCACAAGCTCTAGTTATTCAAAGTGAGGCTTAGAGTGCTTCTAAATCCACACTTAGATCGATATATTTTGACAGGTAAACGTCTTATAGATCCTAAGCACCGCAGGGAGTAAGGGCGAATTTGCTTTAATAAAAAAAGTGTGTTAACACACAACTTGTCTGGTATGTATTACATATTTGTTTTATATGAATTTTATGTTTTATCATATCAGTTTCCTAACCGTTTCATTTAATGTGATAAAGCTTGCTTTTGGATTACCATAGTGTTGGTAAATGATTATTTGCATTTTTTTTTAAAAAAAAAGGGGAGTATCCTTTAATTTTATTAATATGAATAATCGATTACAATCATTAAACATCATCACAATTCGTAAACTCAAGGAAAGAGGCGACTAGCGTCAAACTAGTGAGAGAATCCATCTTTCTAACCAATTTCCATGCGAGCGAGAGGGTTCGAACCCGAGACCTCCGCTAGAGGTGTCAGCATGCTTGCCACTAGGGCAAGATGTCTTGATTGTACCTACGGGTGTATTTGGAGTTATTGGGAGCTGAATATTCATAAAGCGGATTACACATAGATAAGCTTGCTTTGAGATTATCAAGTTAAATAGTTTTTTGTTAAGATGTACATGTCATATCGGAAGTCGGTGTCCTCCCGAGTCAATATATAATATCTTGAGCTATTTCCTCTAAAACCAATTGACAATAGAGGGAAGAGCCCAAAATCTTATATATTGACCCGTGAGGACAACGACTTCCCATGTGGGCTTACATTTTAACACTCCCCCTCACATGTAACCCAATTGTCGGCGGAATTTTTCTCGCCGGAGTTACTTGCCGGAACAACATCGGCGGGTTACACATGCCTCATTAACTCGGGTTTGGCTCATGATACCATCTTAAGAGTCTATGAGGTTCCACTCTAAAACCAATTGACAATAGAAGGAGGAGCCGTAGATTTTATATATTGATCTGGGGAGACAGTGATTTCCGATGTAGGATATTAATTTATACTATACTATAAGTTTACTAATATATTAAGTATTCATTTATATTACTTTATTCTTATTATTATTATCACAAAGTATTAGTTATGTGTGACACAAATTATTTCATCTTTATAAATAAAGTAATGAAATGATTTAGAATAATTAATTCCAAATTCATTCCTTCGTATCAAATAATGCAAGCTAAGTATTTTTAAAAATGAGATCGATTAGTTATTGTTTGGCTTCTTACAACAGTTTCTATTCATCTTCCTACCTAATTATCATATTTGCCCATTTTATTTGACTATATATATAGATTTGATGTTTTGTAGCATCAATTGAGTACATATATATATTAACGAGTCATTTTAACCAATTTTGTCAAACACCAAAAGTAGTCAACTACGTGTAACACAAAAATAATTATAACATTATTTTACAATTGTTTAAGTACGCATAATAATGTAAAGAATCGAATATTGTATACCAATAATACCCAACAAGTAAATATTTTCAATTGATAAATACCAAGGAAGAATTATATGTGATGTGATGTAGATATGATGAATGTGTCCATGACAACATTATTATAGCATGGGGCATTAGACATTGAAAATAGAATGTGAATAATAATTGCACAAGTTCTCACAATCGAGATATCCTCGGATATCACTCGAGTTGAAAACATTAAACACAAGAATAATAACACAACGAAAAATGAAAGAATCATCATTCTTCATTTTTATATAACTTTATTCACTAGCAAAACTTTAGAATTTAAATTTCATAAGTGTTATAAAATATTATATATAATATTAACCCTTTCTATAGAGTATAAATGTGGTAGATTATTATATATAATATTAATGCACCTAATAACTAAGTAAAGTAATTATGATATATAATAATTATGAGAAACAAATCCTGCCCTTTAAAATGTAGGGTATGCCCATTAGTCAGGAAATGAACTAGTAAAGTCTACCATAATTATTTTATTTAGTCAGGTGCATTAATATTATATATAATAACCTATGAAAGGGTTATATAACACTTACGAAACCTAAATTCTTAAGTCTTGTTAGTAAATAAAGTTATATAAAAAAAAGAATGATGAAGATTGAAGCCTTTTAAGTTTAAACCAAAAAAAAGGTAAGCATTTTTTATATTTTTATGATTTTTTATGTGTTTTTGCGTTTTTTACTTAATATCACTTGAATATTTTTGTTTTTTTGCTTAATTAGAGAATTTGTGATAGACTCTCTAACCCTCTCGACTCTAAAATATGATGAGAGTTAACAAAACATATATTGAGTTATGCTTTCCTAAGTCTCATCCCCCAATTTCCTTGCTTTTTCACTACTCTCATTAATGACTATACATTTTATTTAAATTAGTTCTACTTGTTTATCATTTTATACTCTTAATTCTGTTTTACTTTTATTAAATAATATTATAACTCCATTATCTTTACTTTTATGTATATCATTTTCAGATTTTTTTTAAACTCATTTTTACTATTTTTAATATATTATGTTTTTTTTTGATAATTAGCGATGAATTGTGACTACAATGATATTACAAACATGAATACAGAAATTGCTAACTAATAGAAAGTTAGAGTATAATATGAGACAAAAAATATGTCTCCAACAAGGTTCGAACCCATGACCTCTTACATGAAAGGTTGGGCCGGATGCCACTAGGCTATTGAGCCATCGGCATTTTTAATATATTATGTTAGAAAAAGTTAATTGACAAATTAATAATATTATTAGTCAATTTCTTACATGTAAAAATTCTTTTGTTTCTTCATCATAAAACTCATGATTAATATTGTAGGGCCGAAATCGGGAATATGCAACTATACAATACAACTTTACAAAAGAATAATACCAAATTCATCAACAACTTACTAGAACAATTCACTAAAAATTAAAATAACAAGAAACGAAAAATCACAATAATGATTAGGACAAAAATAACCCAGATGGAGTCACAGAAGCCCTTTTCCTTAAAACTTTTTCGACTTCCCCTTCGGTGCTAAGGATTGCATGGTCGCAAGTTTCCCAGGATAAAACCACCTGTTGGTTTGACTCACAAGCACGATGAGTCAACCAACAAACCGCCTATGAGTATGCGTATCACCCGAAAATCAAGTGTAAAACTCAAAGAGTATGGTGTTCTCTATTTTTATTTTGTGCTAAAGTTGTGTGTGTTTCAAGTGAGTAAGAAGGATTAAAGTTGTGTGTGTTTCAAGTGAGTAAGAAGGATTAAGGTTTCTAAGGTAAGCAACGACCTGCCCAGTCGTTCGTAAGGCTATCAACCACTGCACAGGTCATTGGTTACCTTACCAACGTCTTTAAAAAAAAAAAAGTTGATGATTAATTTTTTAATAGTAAGAACATAAAATAAAAATAATAACACTTATACCATTTCGTTGAATAAAGTAATTTTATTTTTTAATTATGTTTAAATTCGAGAAAAAAATTAATTTTTTATGTAATCCATTGTACAATAATGGGTCAAAAATAGTTGCTCTTTCGTGCTTGTTGATATCGCTGACGACGACGTGGTTCATCTGCTTGATATAGTTGGTTGAATAAGTTCATTCGAGCTATGTGCCGATTTAATATTCATGCAGTCGAGGAATGTCGCGCCTTTATCCAATATAGTTGATTAAATAAGTTCATTCGAGCCCTTTATTTTCATAACGAACTTATGAGAAATGTATTCTTATTCTTATTTTCTAAAGAAAGAGATTGAACAAATTGAAAACCTTCGACATCTCATATGTGACATTTATCATGACCATGTGACCATGTTCTCAAACATTTAAATCATTCTTGAACCTATGTTTAATCGCTTCGATTAATTTTTAAGATTGAAATTGATAATTTAACTAATTTTCAAGATTGAAATTGACAATTATCCCTAATCACTATCTCTATAGATATTTATTGTGTGTGTTATATGGAACAATAACCTAGTTCCATAAGACTTGTTGCACTATATGCATGTTACATATATAAAGGGTGAGGGTTTTGGCGTATAACTTTGAGACGCACTCACGCACATTTATTTGTAGGACTAGTGACCTCATCAATCACATGTGTATAAGGTGTTTTTAGTCCATCAGAAATGTTTCAAAACGTTTTTGTGAATTATCTATTTTTCAAAATGTTTACGTCCATTACATGTTCTCTAATTTGTCGCTAAGTATAACAAGCGTGAGAGACGAATGAGTTTTCAGTAAAGGTATATCTTCATGTCATTAAATATAATTTGCGGAAAAATCCAATAAAATTCACCCGCATTCGAATTCACCACGTGTTATACTTAATGATATATTGACAGAGAGTTGATAGAGTAGTGGAATCGTTTAAAAAATAGATGATCGATAATGACATTTTAAAATATATGTGGTGGATTGAATGTTCGATTTTTACAAACCAAAAGATAAATATCAATGGAAAACTCTTGAATAGCCTTAATTAGGACAAATAAAAATCAATATGATAATTACCCATCACCCACCATTGTTTGACATCTCCTACATTTCTTCAAAGTCATCTTCAATAAATAAATAAAATACGCGTTTACAATTACATATATCATATATATAACACATTCTCATTCATCTTATTACAAATTTAATAAGTACATCATTCATAAATCATAACCAGTCCTTACACGTTCTGTTTCATTTCATTTGTCCCCTTTCTCCTTATTAAAAAAACACTCACCCCCCTCCCCCCCCTCCCCCCCCCCCCCCCTCCCCCCCCTCCCCCCCCCCCCCCCCCTCAAGATGAGTGAAGAGGGAACTTTAGTCCCGTATGCGCCACCAAGAATAGACACCACCACCACCACCGAGGGAGCCGGGGGAGTAATGCCACCACCTCCACCACTTCAAATCACTTCCAACGGGGGCGAAGACAATCGAGAAGTTCCAAGCGACGAAGAGAGTCAAGAAGTTCCATTGGCACCAACAAGAATCATGCAAAGTGATGAATATCTACCAACCATCAAACCAAACAGCCTAACTCATCAAGACAAAAGCAACAAATGTCTAGTCTACATGTTATCAACCGTTGTCATCTTAAGCATCCTCATTTTAGTACTAGGATTAACCATCCTACGTGCCAACTCCCCCGACATTAAACTAACACAAATCCATGCAAGAAACCTCAAATTTGCGACGACGCCTTTTGCATCATTCGACATGGACATGGTTAGTGAAATTTCAATTGACAACACTAATAATTTACTTGGAAACTTCAAGTTCCATGATAGTAGTTCAAGTGTGTTTTATGGTAATGAAACGCTTGGAATTTCGGATATTAATGGAGGGGCTGCAATTAAGGCTATGGGAAGTAAATTATGGAATGTTACGGTTCTAGTTAGATCAAACAATAATAATACATTTTGGATGAATAATTATAATAATAGTAATTTAAATTTTACGAGTGATGTTGTTTCAAAATTGGTGCCAATTCGAAGTTTGACAAACTTGAAGGGTGAAGTGGAGATTTTGAGGATTATTCATACCGAAACGACGGCGTTATTGAATTGTACCATGAGGTTGAATTTGAGTAGTCAAGCTTTTCAGGATATCAAATGTAATTAATTGATCGATTTATGTCTATACTTATTTCGTTTTGTATCAAGCACTAGTAACCACTATGATATATAGGAGAATCGTATGTAGTATTTTGTTTTTAATTGAAGTTCTTATGTTAATATATAGTTATTCATGCCAAGAAATTGCAATATTTGTGTTATATAGTTTTTTAACGAGAGATTCACATATATATTTATGTATATAGTTTATGGATTTATCTTGTACTAATGCATGGTTCTACGTAACGTAAAGTGTAAACTAGGAGTACTACAAAAAGACCGACCACTCCAAATTCTTACACTAAAATTAAAAGTGAATTTTAATTAATCATTATTTCTCTGTATTGGGTTTTTGAAAACTCATTATCTAAAAGAGTACTTATAAACGTAACTATGAATCGTCAATATCACCAGCCCAAAATTATTGTTAAGCACATCAATATTATGATATAATTATTGGGGTTAATCATCGAATAGTTTAATGAAAAAGGTTCTCGTTAGTGATCAGATGATCTTCGGAATTTCCCTCATCACTAATTTATAAAATAAAATAAAATAGTATGATATAATTGGGCGAAAGCAAATTTGAAGGTAAAACTTTCGAGGAATTAATTTTTGATATATATATATATATCATTGTATTAGCAGGCTGCATGTGTAGTTATTGTAGCATTGCGAGAAAGAGATATCTGACCTACTGGTCCGGCTTTGATAGATGAATAAGATGATGCCAATTGCCAAATGTGTTTCTTCTTATCAACAAATAATTTGAGTGAGTCTTATATATATGTGCTGTTCTTATTATTGGGTTGAATCTTCTTACTATAACTATTTATAATTTCAATTCCATTTCTAGTAATCTTTCAAGCCTTGACGAGGGCACTAACAACAATATTTATGCTTTAAACTATTAATGGTATAAGTGTTATTGTATAATCCTCGAAATAAAAAATGTCACAGTCTGATCCCGAAAAAATAGAAACTAATAATAATAATGTGGAACGATTGTTATTTTTGAGCACTATATCACAATATTTATGTTACTTTTGGGGACTAATCTCCGAAATCAAAAATCATAATCATAATCTTCCTCTATCACCAATTTTCGCGCAACACACTTATATCTATATGTGATAATATTTCAAATGTTGTCTATTTCCTCCTCAATTCAGTAAGATAACCAGGGGATTATTTGATTTAGAGAAGCCTTTTGCGTTTTAACTATTTGTGTAAATGTCTAAAAAGTAGTTGTTGTTTGGATAATATTATATTAAATGGAATTGAAATGACTAAATTGCCACTGTAAAAAATCCACAAAAATTGTATTTTCTCAAAAAGAATGCGAGAGTGAATCGTTTTATACAATTACGAAACGTGAGTGATCGAAAACAGTCAAACGTTCAGTGATCGAGCGCAAAATTCTCGTAAACGTTAGTGATCAATGGTGTCATATGCCCTAATAAAATCTTGAATGTCGAATATTGATATATTGACAGTGAAGTTATTATCTTAACTAACAGCTCCACGCACTCCTACGATATTTATTATTACCTTCCGAGTACGGACAAGACAATGTGTATTATTGCCAGCTTGGTTTATTAGGACGACGAATAAAGAGAAAATATGATGGGAGAAAAAAACTTCCAAATGTCGAGAACTTGAACATGTAAAATGAACTAGGAACCGTAAAAGCATCTAAAATGGGCATCTTATTAGACTCACTAAGCATAAAGCATTAGCTGATGATGTTTGAGTTTGCAATATGAAAAAAATGGTTAATATCTAGGTAGGTGATGGAAGTCCCCAGTTCTGTGGCATCGGACCAATATCGTATATAATTTCCCTATGGCATGACCAAACAAATTTTATCGCCTCTGGAGTTCCGATACCTGCTCCTAGTGGATCCCCAGCCGGTCCAAACCTTCATCAGATGACGCAGGTTTGAGTAATGTAATAAGAACATATTCCGTATCAAATGCACTACATAAACGATTTGCATACCAGTGGTTTTGTGGAGCTCCAGTTGTTCTGGCTCTCAGTCCTGCGTATGTTGTTCCGTTCACGGTGTTTCCAATCACTTCCTATAAATTTTGAGTTTTAGCACATGGAAGAACACTTCATAGCTCATAATATTCCTCATGAAATCTTGCTTCACTATTAGTCCGTTATGTTGTTAATAGTTCATAATTATTCAACTTTTTAATTTATGTTCTTGTTCGTTGACTAAATTTATATATTAAGAAACTAGAAAAGGTTCGTTAAACCGCGCTGACAGACTGATGTGTAAAGGAACCTGAGTTAGGAGTTTAATTGATAATAGAGTCTTCAAGATACCTGGAGGAAAAGCGGATCCTTAGACACCACAGCAGCTGTTAAATGAGCATGCATACGTTCAAGGGCATCCAATACCATCGGAAGCTGATCATTTTTGTATTCAGTAATAACCTGGAGGTGAAGGAATATTACACAAATGAGCAGCGATTCTGACCATTATGATTAGCATTTAACATAATGAGGCCACTTCCTCATGATGATACTATTTCCAATAATATAAGAACATATAGATTGATGCGTTTTCTTCATAAGCTTCATTACTACCTGGAGAGGGCCAAATATCTCTGTGGTAACAAGGTCATAATATTTGTCTTTCAGCATCTCATCAAGAGGAACAAAAACGGCGGTGGGTTCTATGGCACCATAGATTTTGGGAATGGAATGGTTTTGCAACTCTTGACCACCAAACAGTAGCTTAGCTCCTGGTATTTTCAATAGTTTAGACACATGGTCCAGCATTGATTCAGTAGTGAGCTGCAAAACAACTTAAATTGATTACCTTCCAATCAAATTGCAAGTTGGAATTCCATTTAAACCTGGGAAATGGTGTATATAGATAATATCTGATAGGCTGATAGCATTGTTCACGAAAACAGTGCCACTACGTATGAATTATATTCATGTAAGTTTTTTTTTTAAAATTCCACACTTAAACTAGATTTCCCGACTTCTTACACAAATTACTGGCTTGAAGGTGATTCTTCAGAAGCTGGTAAAGATAGGATGCTTACCGTAAGAACTGGGCCAACAGTTAAATCATCTAACTTGCGTCTTGCTGCAAGATCTTTCAGTTTACTTATAAGCGAGTTCTTATTCCAGTTCTACACCGTGCATAAACAATAGTCAGCAAAACTATCTTCAAACTATTTAAAGTGATGATGTTACCTGCGATAATTGCATAAGTTCTAAAACTAACCTCATGCATAAATAGCATTGATTGGGCAGAACATTTCTGACCGCTGCAAGCATATGCATCTTGGTCACAAACCCATGCAACATAGTCCACCTATAGTATTAAAACAAAACAATTAGTGACTAATTTATGCATCAGTCATATGCAAATTGGTTTAAGTAAATAGACTAATCATTTTATGACCTCCTGGACATCAGGTCCTAGGATCTTCCAATCAAATCCTGCATCTTCTAGCTTGATTCGGCCCTTGAGATCAAGAGCTAACTTTTCAGCCACTCTCGAGCTACCAGTGAAGAGTGTCATGCGTGGGTTTGCCTGATAGCATTTGAATTGGTAAGTTTGCCAGACAGGAGTTAGAAACGGAAAACAATTACTCGTTTGACCTTTTATGGTATAATGGCATTGTCGTCACTAAAACAAGTCATTCAAATTATGTGCAACACATAAAACATTCATTTTAAGATTTCTGTTGGGAAGCAATAAATCGAATAGGTGAAAATGATCACATGTGACATAAAGCACTAGGCTTTTATCTTAGATCATTCTCTGCCAGTTCAGGAAGCTTTTATTTGACAAAAAAAAGTTACTACTAAAGAACAGATTAGCAGTAATCTATGAAAGAGAAGATAAAAGTAAAGAACTATGAAAGACCATTTTTCGGAATTTCCGCATCATGTTGTGCTTTGAAGTTTTAGAAGAGGCTGCAGTAGCGTTACTATTGTCTAGGTACACTAACCTCCTGAAGAAGTTTGTTCATAGTCTTCCCATCAGAATTTATGAAATCAACATCTTCCATAGGTAGCCCACAATCATGCAGCAATCGCATCATTTGTTCCATAACAATGCACACCTGATGATCATTGAATTGTACACCATAGATCAGTAATTCCATGGAAAGAGGCTAAAGGATAGAATGATGCATACTTGAGCAGAAATTTTCAAGGAAATGTAATCAAATACGAATACTTGAACTGTCTAATGGAATTAAGAAAGGGAAAAAGTAATAATCAAAAAACATTCAGAAAAGTTCAATTGACTGGGAATTTTCCCCTCAATACATTATTCTAGTTGTTCATCAAGTTGTCATTCTGAAAGCTCACCTTGCTATCAACTTTAAGAACCGGCTTGTTGCCCATGTAAAGAGCACCCATCAACTGGAGTAACGGAATCTCCAAGGGAAAATTAAAGGGGGTGATTATTGCCACAGGTCCATACGGCCAGCGAAAACCATTGCTTTGTTGCCCAAGATGATTCCCCGGTACTGCAAATGACCTGGCCAGGAAGCGGACCTGCAGTTGCACAAGGAGAAAAATGAAGAAATCTAGCGCAAAGTATTTTGTATACACACAAAAGTTAACGAACAAATCTGTAAATGAAACAGCTCAAAGAAATGGGTGAAAGATCAAATGCCTTCATCTGCGGATGGGGATGAAGGGGGACGTCATGGACGGAGCCTAAAGGATTTTCCAGGAGTATCTAAAATATAGGCTGGATTTAGAATTTCAGATGGGGCGTAAAGTATTATGTATCTCATAGTAGCGGTATGTTTTGATGAACTGCAATAACCAATTGGGAGCCCCTTACCCCGCTTCGAGGGACCCTCTTCAAAGGCATGTAATGTTAAGGTATAAAATACTATATAGCTGATACTAACAGAATAACTCCTTGTATGTTTATCGTTTGTGGTAAAACCATTAACCTTAATCTCATATCTTGATATATAAAATGCCCAAAGGCCGTCAAACGGTCAAAGTAGAAAACTGCAAGAACTGCCTACCTGATCGCCACAGAAATTCTCCAAGAACTTCTGTGTTACACTCACTTCACCAAGTGCCTGTGCGTAACTTTTTGGAGCAACCCTCTGTATTAACCTGGCAAAGAAGTTGTACACCTGGACATAAATAGAAACAAGTTAAAATGGTTGAAACTTGAAAGAAATTCAATTTCATTTATGCCATAAACGACTTATTCACTCTAGATGCATTACCTCAGGCTGAGCAAGCATGTGTGCTGCCTTCGCAGATATGTCTCCAAACATAAGATACCTGGAAGAAAAAGTTAATATATGAGGAATTTTTTTCTATGAACAGATATCAATGCAGAATGGTCTTCTATATCAGATTGTAAACCCCTTTCCGTGTCTTCCACATTTAAGAAGGAAACACCAGCAAAAGAAGATGGTTTAACCTCTCTGGAGATTTGAAAGGATTATGTAATCCATGTTTAGGGCATCGGGATAAGCTCTCCACAAATGGCTGCATAGAAATTTTAACAAAATTATGTACAAGTTCAGATATAGACTCAATAGTAAAAGAAACTATATTGTAGGGACATTCAATTCATTTCCTGGCCATAAAATCTAGCATACGCAATGGATAAGATACAAATGGAGTCTTGGAAGAATTTATGACACAGGGTAGAACATGAAAAGTGAAAACTTCCACGAACCTGTATGCCACTTTTGTCTACTTCGGAAACCTTAATAAAAGGCTCCCCATTCAATGGATCCACAATTGTATTCCAGTTAGATGACTTTATCCATTTTCCCTGCACTATAAGAAGTAGCAAATAGATGAATAGAAAGAATTAGTAAAACTATGTTGTACATAGTAACAGCCAATAATTTGTGAATATCCAACCACTAGGTGGGTATTGCACGAGGAGGAGAAAGAATTAAGGCTCCCCATGACAATGATTCTCCCCACCACACTATATAGGGAAAAAAAGGCAGATCGCTAAATTCTGGACAAAAGATGCAGAAGTATAAACAGGCCGCCCATGCCTTTCTACCAATCAGCATCCCATTAAAGTGGCCTAACAAACACTGACATGTAAATTACTTCCATCATTTATAATAGACCTTTAAGCATGCCACTAAAATTGAATTTTATTTACTGATTTTATCTCCTAGAGATGTTAGCAAAATCAACATAAAAGGAATCATAATCTGCAGTAATAGATCTCAAAGTAATGTCAAATGAGCAACTCACCCAAATTCTGTACTTCAGCAGGCTGGGAACCTGAGATCTTCTCAACCTCCACGGAAGCGAAAGGAAGTGTACTAATAGATCTGCAGACCAATGATGAGAACTAACTTCCATTAAAATCATTTAATCTAATATACTTCTGAAATCAAAAGGTGGCTCTATGGATCCATTTTTATATACAAGTTTTAAACTTTTTTTATCACTCTTTGCTACATGCAATTCCTGGTGAAATCTTACAGTAATATTTGCATATAACTATATTCAATCGAACAACAAAAAACAACACATCAATTGCTGACGAATCACTAAATTAATCCTCCAACACAATAATACACCAAGTCTAAGTCCTTTCTAATTGGTAAATATTACAGTGATATTCACATGAACAATATAATCAATTCAACAAGAATCCATCCCATCAAGTACCCGTAATCACTACAAAGTAACTAATCCTCGAAGGCTCGAACATATTAGTATCCCAAGTCTGACTTTCTAATGGAGTGACCACCAATACGAAACATGCATCATCTTAATACACAAATCAATAAAAGCTACTACAATCAAGTGATCAACCAACAACAAACCCAAAAACAGCTAAACATTGGAACTTTATAGCAAAAACAAAATGGCACGTAAATTCGATTGAGTTACACAATAGGATCAATAAAAGCTACTACAATCAACCAACAACAACCCAAAGCCCAATACAACAGGTCTAATAAATGAAACTTCAGAGCAAAAAACAATAAGGGCACCTCAAATTGAATAAGGTGCACTAAGAAAACAAATAAAAACTACTACAATCAACCGAAACCAATCCCAAAACTTAAAAAACAGCTTAAAAAATGGAACTTTAGATGAAAAAACAAAATGGGCACCTCAAATTGATTGAGTTACACCAAAAGATCAGTAACATCTACTATTATATTTAGCCAACAACAAATAAACAGCTAAAAAAGGGAACTTTAGACGAAAAAACAAAAAGAGCACCTTAAATTGATTGAGTTGAACCAGTAATCAGCATTCTTTAAACCTCTTTTTCCCAACTGCTTACAAATTTGAGCTCTAAAATGCATAATTCTTGATTTTAGAGCTAGCGTTTCGAACTGAAACTCTTGATTGAAATTTGATAAATTAAATGATTGATTTGGGGTGAATTTAAAAGCCCTTTTTAGAAGTAAAGAGTGAGTGTGACTCAATGATGAGTCATGAGATATTGAGATGATGAGAACAGAAAACGTTAAGATTAGCGTTTGATTAGGTTGTCAGGTTTTATTAGTCGTCTGTTGTCAGTAACAGACAACATTTTATTAAAAAATTCTGTTTCAGTTCCCCATGAATCACTCATAATCAGATTCCATTTGGAGGATAATATAATCAAAATCATAATCAAAATCTCTTCATATCACACAATATCTAGAATTTATACTCTTTCCATACAGTTAGTAGTTTGAGATGTGCTGATCTGTTTTACACACCCAAATAGTAGAATACTGTAGTATGAAATGACAATTTTATCTTTCTATTCGAAAGTGTAATAGATGAGGAAGTTAAATGGAAGGATAAAATTATCATTTAATGCAATAGTAACCCGCTATTTGAATGTATATAATGGATGTGAACAAGTGTGATGACTCCGGTGGGACTCCTACGATCAGACAATAATCGTTTCAAGTAGGTTGAGATGTAGCTCCCATATATAGTCTAAGTTAATCGAAACATTATAAGTTCGCTCCTGTGTATGAACACTTCAATCAAATTACAATACCAAAAGAAATTATTTAATGTACAAGTTTTCGTCACTTAGATCTTGGGCTGACGCAATAACCTGCAAACCATAACAGGTAAACTATACTAGGCAAGCTATGTGTGACCGACTTGATCAAGAAAGTATTGTTAGGAAAATCGAACTTATGACTTGTAATCACAAGTTCATCTATTTTACCAACTTGACCACCCTTTTACGCCATGAAAGAAAATTTTATTGAGTTTGTAGAAGATAGCAATAATGTTATAATGTAACCTTATCAACTGAAGTAACAAGTGAATCAGTGACCAACATAATTCGGCCTAGTCAGAACTTTCCGTTAACTTGATCCATAAAATTAATTCAGGTTCGACCCAAGTCCATTTGTTTCTTTAGCGAATTGAGAAATGGGTTATTGGGTCCAATGTACCTAGAGTATTGGGTCCTTTATCGAGCCCGATTCATTCTCGGGTAAGATTCCTTAAATGTTGGGAGTTGGGACGATGGAGTAAGCCTAGTTCACTATTCTTCCCTGAATGAGTAGTGACGATTACTCCCTTCATCCCTAAATAATTGTCACATTTTAATTTTTGTTGGTCAAATTTAAATAAATGTGATCATATATTCTCATTAGATGATAAGATATAATATAGTCATATAGGATCTTGTTACATTCGTTTCAATATATATTTTTGAAATATCAATTTTTTATCATTTTTTTTAACGTAGAATAAGAAAAATATTTACGTTTTAAATTGAATTTTGTTGACCGTGAAAGTCAAAATGTGACAGTCATTTGGGGATGGAGGTAGTATTATCTAATGATCTACTATTATCCAACTTTGCGAACATAATCAAAGTTTCTAGCCACAAATATTTTGATAGCTATATTCAAACCGAACCCAAAATTTATGGAGTTCGAAAAAATTGTGATAGTTTATAGCCTACATACAATGAGAAAATAATTTGATTTCCCTCGATAACATCTCCAAGTTTCAGAGTTGGTGTATGATCCATATGAAATTCTTTTTTGGTCCCCTTTTTTCCTTTTATTTTGAATTAAAGCCCCATTTTCAAATTTATTCCATTTAGATAACACTAACGAAATTATGCGTGATCTTCTAGACTAGGTAAAACAAACAGCATATATAAGCTGCAGCTTCTTTTCTTATCTTACATCAGCTGGATTCATATAGGGCACTACGAAAAAGAAAATTATAATTTTCGACCATAATACGAAAAATTAAATTTATAAATAAACTATTCATGTTGATAGCAAAATAGATTCAAAATATTATATTTTGATGTATTTTCACGTAAATATACTATAATATTACAAGAAAATTCAAAATTTTATGATTGTCATGACAACAACGAACACCCTAGTTCCGCTTATCGTTGGATTACAAAACAAAAAGTAAAAGTGCAAAGCACAAAGTACAAAAAGAAAAGCAATATTATTCTTTTTGACTCTCTATAAAATATCCCATATTACTCAAATTTCTCAATTTCAAAGTTCAAACCTTCTTAACAATATTTTTTAGGCACGGTTCTTAAAATTTGTCCCCCTTTGTACATTTTTGCCTTCTCTTTTTTGTCTCATGTTGTCCATATAAATGTGCCTATAACTCTTGTTGGTTGTGTTTGAACTTTTCTTTAAGCTTCTTGTTCTTGTTCCTACTCTAAAAAAATATGTTTTGTTGTTATTGATGCATTATTTCTAGTTCAATAATTAGTATAACCAACAAATTTGTTTTGATATAAAATGGAGAATGTTCACACTTTGAAGCTCATTTTCTTGGTGGGAATGGTTTTATTTCCACAATGCAATGCATATGAGATGCTTCTTGAAAACGATAAGCAAGCATTGCTTGATTTTCTTGAGAAGCTGCCTCATATGCATGCTCTTAACTGGGATAAGAATCTCCCAGTTTGTAGGAACTGGACAGGTGTTGCATGTAATGAAAATGGTTCGAGGGTAATTTCTTTAAGGCTTCCTGGAGTTGGTTTTCGAGGTCCTATACCCGAAAATACACTTGGTCGTTTATCTGCATTGCAGATTTTGAGCCTCAGAGCTAATGGTATAAAGGGTACATTTCCTTTTGAGCTTCTGAAGCTCAAGAATTTGTCTGCTCTGTATCTTCAATCTAATTATTTAACTGGTCCTCTGCCTCCTGATTTTTCGGCCTGGAAATATCTTAGCATCATCGATTTGTCCAGCAATAAGTTCAATGGTAGCATCCCTAGTTCTGTTTCTAGCCTGAAGAAGCTTAGTTCTTTGAACTTCGCAAATAATTGGCTTTCTGGTGATATTCCTGATTTGGGGTTGCCTAAGTTGTCGTCTTTGAACTTCTCGTATAATAATCTTACTGGTATTGTGCCTCAAACTCTACAAAGATTCCCACGATCAGTGTTTGTTGGAAATGTTGCATTATTGTTTAGCTATAATGTTTCTAGCTTACCTGTTGTTTCGATTCCTCTCGAGGCTAGTAGTAAGTATAAGAACGTTGGGAAGTTGGGTGAGAGGGCTTTGCTTGGAATAATAGTTATTGCTTCTATTCTTGGAGTTCTTGGTTTTGGCTTTCTATTGCTTGTCATGTGTTTAAGAGGAACGGATGAGGTTGGATTTGCGGGGAAGTTGGAGAAGGAAGATATATCACGCGAGAAAGCAGTTTTGCGGACTCAAGATGCTGCCAACAGATTATCGTTTTTTGAGGGATGCAATTATGCTTTTGATTTAGAGGATTTGTTAAGGGCTTCTGCTGAAGTACTTGGGAAGGGGACATTTGGAACAGCTTACAAGGCCATACTAGAAGATGCTTCCATGGTTGTGGTTAAGAGGTTGAAGGACGTGAGCGTTGGGAAGAAAGATTTCGAGCAGCAGATGGAGGTGGTTGGTCGTATCAAGCATGAAAATGTAGTTGAACTAAGGGCATATTATTATTCAAAAGACGAGAAGCTTATGGTATTTGATTACTACATCCAAGGAAGTGTTGCAACTATGCTACATGGTAAGCTTGGTATCGAATTATATCATTCTATACTTCCAATATTTGGCGCCTTCTGTCTTACTTATACTTTGTTTTTATATATTTTAAGATGGCTGGTATGCTATATAACTGATTTGATCATATAGTTGAACAACTTGTTCGATTCAAGTCTATAGTTAAGCGTAGATAGATATTAGATCATTGCAGATTGAGGCCTTATGCTTTTCAATTCGTAGTAACTATTAAGTCGTGGTACTGACTTTAGCATTATAGTTTCCATGTTGCTTTTAGACTCATCTTTGATCCATACACAGATCATGGAGAGCGCGAGCCTGTCTTTCGTTATCTTTTTATACATGAGATGGTCCATGATCGCAGAGTTTGTTTATTGAGCATTGAAGTCTGCATCTTGCTTTGATATGTACTGAAGTTTGATTCATGCGCAATTTTGCAGGTAAGAAAGGAGGCAATAAAACAACTTTAGATTGGGATACTCGTGTCAGAATTGCCACTGGGGCAGCAAGAGGCATTGCGAGAATTCATACAGAGAACGGTGGGAAGTTTGTCCACGGCAACATCAAATCTTCAAACATATTTCTCAACTCACAACAATGTGGTTGTGTATCTGATTTTGGGACAGCCACAATAATGAGCCCCCTTGCCCATCCAATTGCTCGTGCTGCTGGCTACCGCGCGCCAGAATTGACAGATACCCGTAAAGCAACACAGGCATCTGATGTCTACAGCTTTGGTGTATTTATGCTAGAACTTCTAACTGCTAAATCTCCGGTCCACACCACCAGTGGCGATGAGGTGATACATTTGGTACGATGGGTTCACTCAGTTGTCCAAGAGGAATGGACAGGTGAGGTGTTCGACGTGGAGCTCTTGAAGTATCCGAATATAGAGGAAGAGATGTTGGAGATGCTACAGATAGCCCTGTCATGTGTAGCGAGGGCACCGGACCAGAGACCTAAGATATTTGAAGTTGTCAAATTGATGGAAAATTTGAAGCCAGACCATGTAATGCCTGAAACAGGTCCAACAGTAGAACAAGTGTAGACTAAAGCAATCACATTATGTGCCATGCCTCGTGAGTTAATTTATTCTCATTACATTGCGAAGCGAAGCTGCCTAGTTCACCCTCTCGGTGAATGATGATTAATCATATATCGATTAGAATGTACGCTTCTGAATGAAGTTGGGGACATTTTCAAAATGCAAATTGTGATTTTCAATATAGATATTTGAATTTGGTATAACTAGTGTAAAATTAGATACTAAATGACATTTGTCTATAGTCATGCACTTTTTTCATATGGTTTTAAACTTGATTGATTAATCATATGGATGGTTCGTATTTGGAGTGGGCTGATGTCGTCCCACAAATGGGCTCATGTTTGTTGAGGAGTGGGGCGAGCAAGGGCCTTCATTTGGACACGGGCCCAAGCTTGGTACCAGCCCACTTTAAATTCGATTCTCTAGTTTAATTTCAAATCGACCGAGCATATGGTTCTTGTTCTGTTGAATATGCAATTAAGGTTTGAGTATGGCCCAAACCACCTTAAGTCTAACTTTTCGAATCAAACTGTATCTTGGTTTTTTGATTTAGACATTATTTCAGCGTTTTTTAAAGTTATCATCGCCTTAAACACTTTCGAATTATTTCCACAAGCAGTGTGGAGCTCAAACAAATTGGGATGCCGATGACTTCTAGCAACAATTTAAGGAACAATGAAGATTCAATAGTAGGTCCTCTAAATTTTTTAAGGTAAAATCTTAATGACTAAAATCAGTCCCGATTAATTGAAACGTACATATAATAAAAATACAATAAGAATGGGTGCAGGATAGTACAAGGCCATTCATGGATGTCTGCTAATAGGTTTTAGTAATCCAACGGTTTATTATGTGGTGGCAACTAGACCACCCACTCAATATCCTACTTTCAATCACTAATGAGCCTTTCTCATCAAACAAATGTACGATATGTCGATATCTATGACTAGTGTTGTTATCGGTCCGGTCCAGATCGAGTATCCACTCTCCCGAGAACCGGATCGTTAGTTTAACGGTTCCATACGGTCCGGACCGATAATTATATTGGGTATATTTTTTGGACCACTATCTATTCGATAACTTATCGGGTGGATGCCGGTCAGGACCGGTTCCGAGTGTACCCGACAAAAAAATATATTCAATACAAAAATCTTTTAAAAAATTAAAATCAATAATATAACATCTAAAAATTAACATACAATTTGTTATCGGATACCCTATCGGGTATTTTATCAGGTAACTTATCGGGTACTGAATTTTTCTTTTTTGCCCGTTCCTTGACCATTACCTTACCGGGTGGATAAACAGACATAGAATTTTGAACCGGATACCGGGTGGATCTCGGTTTTCCCGGATCAATAACAGCCCTACCTATGACCACTGCTCATTAAATACGTACTGAAAAAATTTGGACCGACGTAATATTATAAAAATCACGTCAACCAAATAAATCGCACTATGCAAGACACGCATGAGTCGTGACATCATTGATAAAATAAATCGAGCTCATGATATTGTTGTCACGAGTTCATCTACTCAACTAATTTAAGCACCTTGCTGAACGCCCGCTAGTAATGAACTTTTTGATTAATGTATGGGTACTAGACTATTACTAATAGTCTAGTTAATCGACAATGGGATTAAATGCATGTCTTATTATATGCGCATGAGTTTCCCACTAAGGCTGCATGTTCTACCAATTACACCTTAAATTATGCATAAATATCTACCTTTTCTTGATCAATCTTTTGTGGCTTCAAAAGCCACCTATATATAATTATAATATTATGTTCCATATATAGTGTTATGTGTTCGCCACTCATCACTTCTAAGTCAAATCCCATTTTTTATTGTTCCTAATAATCAGCCTGATTCACTAATATGTAGTTTACTAAACTAATCTAATTATATTAGGAATGATTTCATTCTTAATAATTAATTATTTAATGAAGGCAATCTAACTGGGAGTACTATATATCTTTCTTCCATGGTGGTCCCTTCACCCTTGTCGTAATTGCCATTTCTAATAACATGATTAGTAACAACTTTATGTTGAAATAATTGTTAGAAGATCGATTAGGTACTCTACCATGCACAACTAATAGTATTGAATATATATGAACCAGTTTTTCCACTATATGGCAAAATATAATGATAGAGTTGCATGTGATTTTTTTTTGTAATGGGAGTGTCTAGCCGCTTCTCGTCGTTGAGTGTGTATTGGGTAAATTTCGGACTAATGCAATATAATCTGTAAATCATGTGAGTAAACAAGCCCCTGTGACAAACTCAATAAAAAATTATCAATAAAAAAATCAAACTCATGATTTCAGATCGTGTGACAAGCTCACCTAGTCTTGATAATTCACTTAAATTTTGTTTTCCTAAGTACAATTATTTCATGCATGTATATCTGTTAAGATGTACATCTACATCGGAAGTCGATGTCTTTGAATATATAAGATCTTGGAACCGGGGTTACACATGCCTCATTAATTTGGTCTTGGCTCATGATACCACGTAAAAAATCTATGAGATTCCACTCTAAAATCAATTGGCAATAAAGGGAGTAGCCCAATATCTTATACATTAACCCGGGAGGACACCGATATCCGATGTCCCCCTCACATGTAACCCAATCGTCGGCGAAATTTTCTCGCCGCTATTAGTTGTCGGAACAACATCAGCGTAGTTACACGTGCTTCATTAACTCGGGCTTGGCTCATGATAGCATGTTCAGAGTCTATGGAGTTCCACTCTACAACCAATTGGCAATAGAAGAAGTAGTCCATGATCTTATATATTGACTCGGGAGAACATTGATTTCTGATATGGGATATGCGTCTTAACAACGTCACGTTGCTACTATAGAGAATATCTATTTATTACTACCAATTGCAACAAACAATTTGGTGAAAATTGAAGATCTTGGTTCAATGAATTTAAATACTATATAGAATCCATGCAAGGGAAGCTAAGGCACCAAAAACATAAAGACATTGGGTATCAAATTTGCAGCATTGCCTACATTGGTCAGAAAACGGAAATTTTGGGGTCAAGAATGGACACCAATCGACCGCCCACCCACCCTATCCTCCTACCCACCCACTCAACCCCTTCTCTGGACTGCATTAATATCTTGATGGGTTTCCCCATGAAAATTTAAAGAAAAAAAACTGGGAAAGGCTAAAATAAGTATAGTTGTGTCTTCTTTAAAGTAATTGTTGCATGTGTGGGACTCTGGAGACTTGTGTCTTTTAGTGTTGAACCACATTAACTTCTACTTAATTAATTAGAGTTTATAGTTTTAGATTTTTTCAAGTATTATTAGAATTATTGTATCTTTAAGAATATTGAGATAATCAAATATTTTGCGTTTGAACGGCCAATTTTTAATTCATGAAGTCGAGAGGTGGAGTCTCATTATAGAGGCAGGAGTTGAGAATTATTGTAATAGTAGTATTGTCTATTAATCTATAGAAAAAAAATACTATAAAAATATTTGAAGTCTTTGGTATCGAAGGATTGAAGTTATGATTTTACGATCACAAAAATCCGCTTACTTTACCAAGTTGTTCAGTCTTACATGAACAAAAATAATTTGTAGTGTTGCATACAAGAACTCTGCCACCAGGCTCAATTTGGTTCCTTAAATAAGTTATAATAGGGCATCTAAGTACTACGAGTAGTATATAAAATGTAACCGACAGTAGACTAATGAATTCATGTAGCTTAATCTTGATTGGCATTGAAGATTTCAATTCGTGTGCCATCATCTTAATTTATTTAATTAAAAAGAATTTACTCAACAAATCATTATCTTATTTTTCTAATCAATAACACATTAATTTATCTTTGCATTTATATAGAACATTAATAAATTAGCTATGGAGTATATAAGTCAAATTCACACTTATATGTTACAAGGATATATAACATACGTTACATATTCGGTACCAACAGGCAACATAGATAGCACTAGAATATAAAATAATTTAGAATGGAAGTAGTGTATTTTAAGTAGTCATAAAATTTCCAATTAACTTGTAAATGAAGTGGTACCGATAAAACATATATATTTATGCGATCTCAATGTATGTTTCATGTGTCAGAGTTTTACGGTTAAAATAATACATGATGTATAATTTAATTTCATAAACGGACGCGATTGTATGTATACATTCATACCGAGGAAATAATTTGTTCAAGTGATACATTGTACATATTTAATAGTCATCAACGCATGATTATGTACATTTATGTCGTAAAAATAGTAGTATTATGTACGTATGTGAATTGCCAAACTGTAAAGTAATTTTTCGTTAGAAGTAATATATCTTTATTCCCCTGGATACGGTCCTATTTTTACTTTCAAAAAGACCATATTATTACCCAAAATACTCACACAATAAATAGCTGAAAACGTGCAAAAATCATCCTTCATTAGACATACCAGTTGAGTAAAGTTGTTGAGGATGCACATTAATGAGAAATTAGGAATAAAATTAATTAGTATTAAAATATTAGGTGGCCATATATTCTGCAAAATCATTCTTTGTAGACCCCTTTATTAATTTATCATAATAATGAATATGATATTTTCATCAATTTATTTGCTGGACAATGGGAACACATCAAATGTGTAATTACTATATGATGGTACTTATTAAATGGAATAATTGCTCTAAATCAGATGCATGTGAGCTAGTAGCCCAAAGTGTTTTAATTTACTTTAGGAGGTTGGAACAAAATGAATGTTCAAACTGGTCTACTACAGAAGAATAAAGTGCATTTTAAGCTAACACAAAAAGACTCATAATAATGACACTATTTCAACTTTTCAATATCTAAATTATTACTATTTCTTAAGAAATATAGGTTGTTTGACTTTGGTTTCTTTCACTTGTTTGAAGATTATTTTCAAATCAAAGTTTCTATTTCACTCAATTTCTTAATTGGGTGTTTATTTGGAAAAGGTGACATGAATAACTACTAATAATAAATGATTGATAATTTAGTTTTATTGCATTGAGATCATTACTATACTATTGGACAGAATTGTATAATTTATATGTACAAGACTACAAGTATGTGATTGTTTAACTTAACTAGACAAATTATATTAAAACTTTGCATATGTAAAGAAATTATATTAGATAACCTTTTACAATAATTTACACAATTTGCCTTTTGTATCAATCTCTTGTGTGCTACTCATAGTCACTCAGTATATATAATTACCCAGCATAATTTTAATTAAATCTATATTTATATGAGAGAAATAAATTAAATACTTTCTTAATCCAAGGACTATGGTCTATGCGTGAATCCCCGAAAACTATTTTCATGATAAGTGCATAACGATTCATGTTTGATAACGGTAATGAATGCATTATTTTATAAATAAAAAAGAAAAACAAATGCAAATGCATGCTCTGTACATTAACTATTTAGGCATGTAAATGAACCAAATTATACGCAACTTCATCAGGGTTCGATTCGGTTTCAATGCAAGGATTTGAAATTTCGGTTCCATTCGGGTTCGAACGAGCCACAAATTTTGAAGTTCGATTTTTCCAAAACTAAGAAGGTATTCAAACGATTCGAAGTTCGAACAAAAGATTTTAATTTTTTGATAAAATAAGAAGATAACTAAAAAAAATTAAATATACGCAATTCTAACTGAATTCTCGATTCGAATTTGGTTGAACCTAAAAAAAATGTTCGAACTCGGTTCAAGCTGCATCAAACTGGACCTCGAATCGAATCGCACGTTAAGGTTCTTTAGTTAACACCGTAAAAATATGTTTCGCTCCCTCCATTTTATATACCAATTTGTGTTTATTATTGTTGGCGAAACTTGTATAATTGAGTCATTTTCAAAGTCCAAGCTAATAGTAACATTGTACATTTGTACGTATTTGTGCAACGACACACTTCTGAGGTCACATGTGCAATTGTGCATGTACCATACAAAAGCATAAGCCACTTCTACTGTTTTCAACAAAAAATCACTTCAAGTCAACGTCTAATTCAAGAAAAAGGAGCATATGAAAGAGCTTTAAATAAAAAAACAAGCATAATTTTATCTCAAAGAAAAATGGATGGGTATGATACTGAGAAAGTTGTACATTTGTTGGTTTATTTGGTTAAATTGCAGAATAAAGCAAAGGGACATATAAGGTGAAGCTCTGGAAGACTGAAGCATGCAGTAGAGGGTGGTACCACAACCTAAAAAAGTAATGTCGTCTGGAATATATAGATGCCTATTCTCATGCAACTTGAATAACGATAATCTAAAGTCATATTAAAATTTGCTTTCATCAATCTAGTGAAAAAGTTACTAGGAAAGCGTGATTTTGGTTCTCACTTACTCCAATACCTTTTTTCAACATGAACAACCAAGTAAAAATCATATTTTAACTTGGGCTTCAATTTTTCAAACTTTTCAATTTTGATGATTTGATTATTTTACCTCTAAATTTTTAAAATTGATCTATTTGTCTCGTGCATTATGTGAACATGTTATTTTGAAAATTTTGAAGTTAAAATTTACATATTTAAAATTTTAATGAAGGACAAAACAGAAAATCAAATATGATAGACATTTGGGGTTCATTTGCAATATACAAACTTATTATAATAACTTTATTTTTATTGATTGAATGTTTGGTATTACCTAAATTAGTTGATTGAAATGAAGAACAAATTCAAACTCTTTGTTATGAGGTTAAAAATTCAATAGTATAATAGTATTGCTTAACATCACAAAACTTTCTATTAAAATGAACGTGGGTTTATGCATCATTTTTATTATTATTATTTTAGTGTATTGATTAATAAATCAAGAATTTGAGTGAAGAATATTGAATTTATATGTATGAATATATATTTAAGAAAAAAATGACAAATGGAATAGATTTGAGAATTTAAATAATACTTCCTCCGTTCTTTTTTATTTGTCATCGTAGCAATTTGTACATAAATTAATTAAGGAGAGCAAAAAGTAGTCAAAAAGTACATTGAAAACGTATAATGACAATCAATTGAAACTATATAATTGGTTGGTTGATAAATTCATAAGAAAAAATAAAACTATCACGAATTTAGAGTTGTACACGAGCCGAGCCGAGCCGAGCCGAGCTTATTTTTGCTTGTATACATTAAATTTACCTTTGTACCCATGCTATACTTAGTCACATAAATCAATTATTTCCTCCATTAAATAATTGGAATATTTTCATTTTTATGATCAATAAAATATGATCTGAAATATAAATATATGCGAAAAGATTATAAAAAATTGATATTTTCGAAAATATATGTTGAGACTAATCAAACAAGATCCCCTACATTCACTACTACAGAAATGAGCTTAGATAGCGCTCTTTTTTAGCCTTAGATAGCGCTTTTTTGCGCTATTAAAGCTGCCGCTATTGTAGTTTAGATAGCGCCCAAAAAAGCGCTAAGCTACTGATATACTTAAATAGCGCTTTGTACTTGTATAGCGCTCCATAAAGCGCTAAGCTAGTCATGTACTTAGATAGCGTTTTGTACTTATATAGCGCTCCTTAAAACGCTAAGCTAGTCATGTACCATATTTCAAATTTTAAGTAGGATAACGCTTCTATAAGCGCTATTTAAGAAGTAATTGGTCTTGGATAGCTCTTAAATAAGCATTATTTTAGTAGTAGTGATTAATCTTGAATAGCTTATAATTAAGCGCTATCTAAGTTATTTAAGCTATTTTTTCATTTTTTTGATAAATTATTGTACCAATTTCCTGTGTGCTAATCAAATACAATATTTGACATAATATTGCCGAAACTCAATTGATATAAAGTCACAATGTGAGAAATATTTTATCATTCAATGCAAAAGATAATATATATGCATTGAGTAAAATAATTGTTAGTACAAAATTCTTAATATGTCATCAAATATATTTATTCATAGCACAATGCCAACTAATATTTTAAACTACAAGAATAACTAAAATGTTTTGCTTCACCACACCGTTGATGTATCTTCCATAAAAGCATCTACATCAGCATCAACCATCAAGTTTTAATCTTACTACTATTTCTCGTATTCTTAGTAGTTCTGATAGAATGGTTCCAGAACCTAAGCAACACGTAACAAAATCAGAAGTTCCTTCACAGTCATTTCTCCATGATGAAGGTCATGTTGGCTAATATAGGCACAAGTTCTTTGTAGAACAAATTCAGACATTTCATGACCACAATATGTGACTCTTCCAGTGTAACCTATTCAATTGAAAAACAATTTCAAGTGAACAGAACAAACAAGAATAAAAACAAATACATTATGTCATAATAATAATAATTAATAAATAGAGAAAGACAAACCCTGAGTTCTTTATCTAAGGCACCAGAAAGTGCTTTCAATAACAAAGTTTTTTACGAACCTAGAGGCAAAAGAAGAAGAGTTTTCCACAAAGTACCACTTATAATTTGATCTTAGGAAAGGTTATCTAGGATTCTCATGTAAGTTGAATGTTCATCAGTTCATCAAAGCGATATCCAGAATATCGGATCTTGGTAAACTAAGATTTACAAAAGCATAATGATATAGCCAACCTACCTCGAGGGCCTCACTTTTCACTTAGATCATGAAGTATTTTGACAACCCTTTTCTTTCACGGGACTAGCTTTATGTTCTTAATCAATCCCTGTAACGAGACAGAATATATCAAACTAAAGTTATACAGTTAGCATTTGCATAATTAATAACATTGCAGTTAAAGGAACAAAGAGGTGAACCTTTAACACATTCAAAACGGAATTTATTCAAGTAGGAAGTGCCCTGGATCCTAGATGTGTATCCCCTCAATTGACAAATGTTCATATAGGACTTCAACTTTTGGAATATCAATTGCAACCTGTTTGAGATAGAAAGTTAAAAAGCATCAAACACAGACAAGTAATCTCAAATTCAACCAAATGCTCACAGATATATTCTCCAGCAACTTGAGTTTTCCATATCAATATTGGTCTTTACACCAAGACCATTGAGCTATAAGATAAGAACTAAGTTGACAAATAAAAAAACCTTATTAGGAGGTAGGTCAAGCAAGTTGCGAGACATTTAGTCACAGCTCCAACGGACCCGCCTGCAATCCAACGGACCACAAATTAAGGTGAATAAATAATAGAACACATTTTCTTACCACATAGGGAGAATCATTTTAACATTGAGTAACTAGAAATTCAACCTCAATCCAACGGATCACAAATATAGAACACAATTTGACCACAAATATCAGACAATTTCGTAAGTACACTGTACTTGCTATTTCCAGTTGGGTGGGAGCTTCTAAGTCTTCTTGTAATAGTGGGCAAGTCGGTGAATCTTGCTCTCGACAAGAATCAACTAAAATTTGGAATCCTTGTCCTTCCTGTTCCTCTCAAGATGCTTTCTAATATCAAAGGCCTTCTTGATAAGATGGTATAGATCCTCAGGGATCTCAGGAGCAAGTGCTGATTACATAAAAATACAATTTCAATCAAAATGAGACATAAAAAAAATTCACATTTCTTCAATGACAAGTGATAAAAGAAGGATTACTTCGTACCATGAGCCTTGAGAATTCGCAAGATCTTGTTTCCCCTATGAAACAATTTCCCGAAGTAGGGGTTGAATTTAACTCATTTAGGAAAGGATACAACTTACAAATCAGAGATGTGCTGAAAATAATTCTGCATATCAGTCACATAATCATGTAAAAATAATAACATACAAGATATATAACAAGAATTCTAGTCAAAGTAATCTATTTAGTAGTATACATAACATACCTACTACATGGAACAAGAATTCTTGTTGCATCTAGAAGATCTTGAAATTGGAAAGCAGTTTTGAGCTTAGTCTGCAGGAAGAATAACATGGCAAAAAGTAAACAAAATTAATTCTAGGCTATATTAGTTTTCTAACCGAAGGAAAGAAAGAAAATATACAAGCACAGATACCTCAGATATGGCCTTCCCTCCATTACATTTAGCATTAAATTTAACAGCTTTTCCTCAGTAACCTTCAATTTCACCATCTAGACAAGGTATCTTCATTTTAGCATATGTGCAAAATGAATGTAATATCATAAGGATTCATCTTTAGCAATTCAGAAGCAAATTGACACTTAAGCGATGGAAACCACTTTAAAAATGAATAAAGATTCCACATAAAGCAATCCAAAACACAAAGATTTCATCTTTAACTACCCAAAACTAAAATTAAAATCAATTTATGAAAATCACTCAACTAATGAATAAAATCATTCACCCTTTGAAGGTACAAGAAATAATAAAATTCTACTCAACGATTGCAGTGACAATACTCATAAAAGGTGGCAGGGTCGTTTTGGTCGGGAGGGAGGGTCGCGATTGTTCGTCGGAGGTCGAGGGTGGCGGTTTCGTTGGGGGGGGGGGGGTAAGGAATGAAGCTGGTTGCGATTCGAATCAGGAGGGACTGGGTCGCGATTCCGAACAGAGGGGGCTGCTCTGTGGTGCTCCGATTCAAAACAACAAGGTTGGGGGAGGTGCTACGGTTAGCGGCCAAAATGGGGTTTCGTGGTTTGGGTGTTTAGGGGTTTTGAAATGATTGAAGGATTTTATTACTCCTTTAGATGATACTAATGTAAATTGGGTAAAAAAATTAGAAATTACAACGAAAAACATCAAATTTTCAAGTAACATAGAGTTTTTAGTAGGGGTTCATACGAATCAAACAGTTCCACGAATGTTCGATCTCCAATATTTTATATTCGAATTCGAATGTTGTCGAATATGGACCAAACTCGAATATGATATTGTTATCCGAGTATGGTGTACTATTAAGGACTTGCAATATAGTATTAATTTATATAATAATATGTGTGTACGAACTCAAGTTTAAATGTCAAATATCTAACCAAATTCGAATATTCGTATAGTATCGAATCGAATGCGAACTCGATTTTTGGTATACGAATAAAAAATGAATACAAATTCTAATAGTTTTATAAAAATTGAAATCGAATATTTGACATTCAGACTTGAATGCTAGCTATTACGAATCGAACTGGAATAAACTTTTGCTAATTGAATCATAATCATATATGAATGTTTACCAATTAGATTTAATAACTTTTGAATATCTTCATTTCAAATTCGAACCAAATATTCGATTCATATTCGAGCATTTATATGAAAATATGTGTATACGAATTTGGGTTTGAATGTCAAATGTAACAATAATATTCAAACTGAATTCGCGTAATGGTAAAACATGACGAATATCAAGTCGAACTCAATTTTTAATAGAATAGTACGTATCAAATTGAATCGAAAATGGATTTAAGTATTCGGAACCAATATGAATACAAATTCGAATATTATTGTCATAAATAATAAATTTTGATGATATTCGAGTCTAATTTGATTCGATTTTCATTGTTCCTTTCCAACCCTTATTATTATTATTATTATTTTGATAAATTATTTTTTAGTGTTTAATAAAATCTAACAAACCAGCCTTAGTTAAATATGGATCTTCTTTAACGCATATGGATAGCTTCAATTGATTTGGATGTTGTCTCAATAACATGGACTTGTCCATCTAGTCCTTGTCCAATCATGCAAGCCCATTAACACCAACAAAAAACCGCTATCTAAGTACCCACTTAAATAGCGCTTACTAGGCGCTATTGAAGTTCTACATAGAATATCGTATACGAAGCGCTATTTAAGGTTTAACTTGCATAGCGCCTTCATAGCGCTATTTTATCCCTATATTTTGCGCTATTGTAGATTTCGTAGCGCTTTCTCTTATAGCGTTTTTTGAAGCGCTATTTAAGTTATCACTTGGATAGCGCTTAAAAATCGAAGCGCTATCTAAGTCTTTTTTTTTAATTTCGATTTTCTTTTTTAATTTCAAAACATCAACAAGCGCTATCCAAGTACCTACTTAGATAGCGCGTTAATAAAACGCTATCTAAGTGGCGTTACCTAAGCTGATATTTGTAGTAGTGATTATTTCTTATCGGTTCATGAAAATTCTTGATCAAAATTTTTAAAATGTGACCACAAAAGTTAAAATGTACCAATCATTTAAGGAAATAGAGAATACTCCCTCCGTCCCTAAAAGATTGTCACATTTTGACTTTTGTTAGTCAAACATTACACAATTTGGTCATGAATTTTCATTAAACGATAAGAAATAATATAGTCTTGTGGGACCTTGTTAGATTCGTCTCAATATAAATTTTTGAAATATTAACTTTGTATAATTCTTTTCGCATGTAGAATAATAGATATTTACGTTTTAAATCGTGTTTTGTTGAGCACCAAAAGTCAAAATGTGACAATCTTTTAGGGACGGAGAGAGTAGTATTTATTTATGAATTGGTATCATTATTCGGTACGGAATTATTATTAATTAAAAATAAGTTGCATGAACATACATAGTGGAAGATATGATACATATACAGTAGTATATAAACAATCACTCACTGTTTCGATATCTTACGAACATCACGTGGTGTAACTACTCACCACCATCTCATTCCATACTCCACTCCCCCAAGCTACTCATACTGTAACCTTTTGCCACTTGATGATATCTTGTTCTTTGCCCTCGAAATATTTTGAGGTAGAAAGTTATTGTCTTATTAAAAAAAAATCTATCAAGATTTTATGTTTAAAAAATATTATGATAATTTATCTAAAATTTAACAATTAATCATGTCTGCATTAATGTTTTTATTGAAAAATTGCCAATAAAATCATAATCGATTCGTATTTTGATGAATGTCCAATTATTTAATTCATTAGTACATCTGTACATGTATATCTCATTTATTTGGTGACATAATAACCCCTACTTTCCTAAAATATTATCTTGAGTTATATTTTAATAATGCAAATGATTTAAATAAAATATATATAATGCATGTCGAAGTACATTTGGTAACATGTATGTGTACATACTTCATCTATATAATGCATGAACATAATTTTCATATTTATGAAAGATCAAGAATGAGACAATTTTACTTGAAAATAAATTGCTTTTAATTTAAAGATTATTGACAATATCCTAGAACGCTCATATTGTATTTACATGCACAACACGATGCTTCAAATATAATCATGATACTCCATATCAATTATATATATACTCTTTCCGTTGTTTTATTCTTTTTTATAGTCTTGTTTTATATAGTTTAAAATAGTTGTATTTTTAGTATAGAAAGTTGTCTTTTTATTTTCAATGTCTTTTTTGAATACCTTTTATTATAAAGTTATTAATCAAACAATTATATATTTCAATTGATATTTTTTATTTTTTATTTTTCTTAATCTATGTGTAAATAACTTAAAAAACAAATATAAGACAACGAATAGAGTATTAAACTTTTCTGTGAAGAGTCTATGGGTTCCTCTCTAAAATTAATTGGCAATAGAGGAATAGGCCAAGATGTTATATATTGACCCGGGAGGTCACCGACTTTCGATATGGGAGGAGCATGATAAAATTTTCTCTCATATATATTTTAAATGATTTTAATCTTGTTTTTGAGTGTACAAATTTAATGACGTGGTGTTCCTATCATATATAGATATTGAGATACATAATGACTTGATTAGAAGCCATATAAGTCCTTGAAAATCATTAAAGCACAATATTATGATTTTTTCGAGTACTGTTTTTGTGGCTCAACAAACTACTTTTTTGTATGGAGACAATGCTTATTGACTTAGTATATCATCATCTCATCAACTTCAAGCATAAACCATAAAGTTGCAAACAAAAGACCTCAAAAAAATAGTAATTCAAGTAATAATCAATTGAAACACTACAAAAACCAATACATGTCGAAATTGATGTAATTGTAGTTTATTGTCTCATTCCCATTCATATTTTTGTTAGTCCTAGATACATTACATGCATAAGGCTCTTTCCTTGTCTTTTCTGATTAATGATATGAAGATCCTTCTTTAAGCATGTAGATCTTATGTTAATATAAGCTCAATACTCGATGAATATTCACATGTAAATCTTGGGAAATGACATTTCTATTTTATTTAGTAGTTTTTTTTTATAGAAATTATCATTTTATGGCATTATTATTTTTTCTCAAAACTAAAGAAGTATTCTATGGAGGTTGGCACTTGGTAGAAATTCAAATGAAACATGTATTCATGTGAAGATAATATAATTGTCGAAATAGTCTAAAGCATAGATTAAAAATTCACCAACTTTTCTGAATATTGGTTTAATAAAAAAATTGGTTTATATATTGATTTAATATAATTATCTTATAACTTTTTGGTAATATACATATATATGAATATATAGTTCACATTTTTAACATGTTAGATAATTACAATAGTCTGTTCATTTTTTAGATCTAATAACTTTTAGATATTTTATAAGTAATATTAAATGATATAAATATTCTACTTAAAATATTAATCCTTTTTTAACATCTTGTTTCAAGCTCTTATATAGCATTTATTTCAAAATATTATTATATTTTTAATTTAGTTCATACTTATATATATAAAATATTTATGTTTATTCAAAAGAAAATTAACATATAACTATTTGCACATAGATTAAGGAAATAAAAACTAGTCAAAAAGATGAAATTATTGAAAATGTAAAAAGACAATCAATTGAAACAATATAACTCGTTGGTTGATAACTTCATCAAAAAAGAAATTAAAAAGTTAATTGAAAATGTAAATTTACAATTAATTATGCAAGAAGACAAGTATTTAGAAACAAAAAAATTAAGATTATAAAGACATGTAAAAAGGAAAGGAGGGAGTATAACTTATCTTGATTTTTTAATTTTTTACATCGTTTCCGAAACTATAATTTTGAAACTATGTTCGAAAAAGAAACTTTGAACCATGGTTCCAACAGGTGGGTCATTGTAAGTGTGTAGTAGATGAAGAAATGATTCTTAAATTAACGTTTCCATTAGTTGCTGACGAATGAAGAAAATTTAAGTCTATTTTGGTGTTAAAACTATAAATCGAAAGAATATTTTGGTGTAAGAACATAAGTCCAACCCATATTTCAAAGTGTAGTATTTAAGATAGTTTCAATGTGGATAGGATACAAAGGTGGAGAAGATAACATAAAGTTCGAATATTATTATTTGTCTCAAATATTAATCAAAATTCAGAACTCTAAAAATGGTCCCAAAGTAAGTTATAAACGTCAACAATTAACATAATTGTTAATTTATGGACTAATTCTGCACCGGCTATACTTATATAAATTATTTGCGCATCAGTTACTTATTATAAAGTGCAACAGTAATTTACTTACTGGAATCATTTATGCAATTTCCTGTATCATTATAAAAATAATACGAACTCCCCCATGACATAGCTCAACCGGTAATAGCTTCATCTTTTTATGTAATTTAGACTCGATTTTTATTGAAAACTAAAGAAGTAATTATTAAAGACACTTAATGTGACGGTTTCTCAACCATATAAGTAATATTAACATGCAAAGCATATCATACCAAGTTCAGGCGAACTCAAACTAAGAATTGAAACTGATGTTTGGTTAGATTGCACTACACATACATACTAGAGCTTTTAATCTGACTCAAATATTTCCAATCAAAGCACATTAAATTTTTCGACTCTAAATCGACATACAAAAAAAGGATGTTGTTTTCAAAACATGCATGTAAAGTTCAATTATTTGATAGTATTTGACTCAAATTTTCAATTAGAGGTTTTGGGTTTAAATTTTATTAAAAACAATGTATCTTGTCCGTATTACATTTTAAAAGTGTATTAGATAGCACTTACTCTAGCAATTTATTACTTAGTGTTGTAAAGAACACCAATTTAACATGGTATTCCTAACAATGTGTTAAGACTAGTCTATGGCTAGAGCTAGATGAATTGAAAATAGGAAATCTATGTTTTGCACTTTAATCTCATATCTCAGATGAATAGAAAACGTGAAATCTATTATGTGAGTCTTTTTCAATCTCATGTTAGTCTCTATGAACAAGTCTCGATCTTATTTCTAGGTAAACATGAAAACCTAACGAAATAAAATAATATGTCCGAAGCAAATCAGAAAAGGAGCAAAGATAATGATTATGCAAATTTTTAGTTATTAGAAAAAGTCCCCTCATGTGAAATCATTTTAAGATATGTCATATGATGATCATAATAATTGTATAATTTCTTCTTTGTCTTATATTAAATGAATTTATGTATATTTTAATGTACAAAATGGATTCAAAGACACATAAACAAGTTAAGTAATTCAGGGACATATAAATAAGATAAATAGTTCAGGGACACATAAACAAGACATATAAAATTCATGAAGCACACTGTTAAAAAGTCTTTATAATACTATTGTATTCATAATTATATCGCTACCTTTATAAAAATAGAAATAAAATATGCACTCGCACACTTTTGTACCGTGTCTTCTTAGTTTTAAGCTAGATTACATATATTTCAAGTTAAAAGGAAAGATCGAAATTAAACAACTAGTGAAATAAGCATTTATTTAAGGCTTCTAGCCTAATAATATGAGATTTGAGCTTTTTTCAATAGGTCTCGGATTTGATTCTAGTAGAAGAGTATATTTAAAAGTAATTCTTTTGTTTTCGTGACCGTCTTTGCAACATTTTTCGGGGATGTCTGTGCAGCATTATTTCCGTACCACTCTGTGAGATTTTGAAATAAAGTTGAAGTATTACGTGGATTAGAGTTACATTCAAGAAATTAAACGAGTATTCTATCACATAATTATTTACAACTTCTATAGTTCGAAGAAATAATAGAAGTAAGTATACATCTCCCTATTAAATGTCTTCTTATGGTTGTAGAATCGTAAGAACTCATGTTTTGTGTCGTTGAATTGTCGGTCAATAGCTAAGCCTATAGTTGTATGGCTTGGACAGTTGGACAAAGTAATACGACTTACCAATTAACTTTATACTTGTATCGAGCAGCCGTCAAAATTCAAATTAATGGAAAATCAAAATTCAAATTAAAGTGTCAACCTAATCTAAACACTTCAACTTGGCAAGTGACCAATAACTTGCAACACTTAATCCAATAAAATTTGGTATTTTCGAAAAATTGATTATATATTAGAACATACAAGTATGTTTAAGCACAAAACGGTGGAACATAGTCCAAATCTTATTAAACAACAAACGGCTAATTCTTTGTATGAACAACTAATTTGTATGGACAAAATTTTAAATGTTTTCGGTGTATATGACTTTGAAACTTAATAAGTCCAAATTATGGTCATATTAACTTACCACTAAAACAAATTTATATTTTGTATTTGTAAGCTAATTGGATTTACTGGTACACAAAATCATATGGCATCGTCGACTCATTTAAGCTAATTCTCTTAAAACGTGATAACTAATTAATTTAAATTTATATTACTAACACCAAAAGCGAGTAGCATCTTGTATGATTAGTGATAGCTTTCGAGCGATTTTTATATGACTAAAGCAAAATTATTCTCAATTAATATTTCTTATACTTTTTAATTAAATTAAATTTTCATCTGAACAACAATAATTTGTTATTGTATTAATTAAATATTTTAGTAATTTGTTTTGATTATTTATGTCTGAGGCAGAGCTCAACTCTTCAAACAATTTAGTTGGTTCGATTCCCATCAGAAACGAACCTTGTGATTTAAAGTGGTTAACAAACACGCTCAAATCTTCATATCAGGTGAGGCATTTCCCTCGATTTACCTTCTCTGTGTGCTACAGAACAGGAATTCGTAGAAGTCATTAGTATAACGATTTGACTCTTTTAATACAAAGTGTTTAAATGTACAACTTTGTAAATAAAAAGACAACTTATCATTTAAACTGGTTGGACATCCACTCATGAGTCACGATCAGATAGATGTTAGTCGTATTCATAAAGTGATCAAGTTGGTGGTGTAGGTGTGCTTGTCACTACAAGGTCCTAAGGTCGATTTCCCTTACTAACATTGTATTGATAAAGTTTGTCACACATGGCTTGCCTAGTGTTTTTTGTAGGCTATTGCATCAATCCAAGGCAGTAGCGGATGTTGGTATTTGAAAGTACATGTTCGAAATCGACATAATTTTTTTCAAAAATAAATGCATGTTCAACTGGACAGGCACAAACCTTTTTTATTAGTCCGCTAGTGATCCGAGGTTTATCCAATGTGCACACTACTAGTACACCGGACTAAAAATGAATGTTAAACTAGTGTGGAAGAAATCGATCCCCATCGAACAAATTCATGAGTTTGTAGTTGAAATCAAGCTGTTTCTTCCATTATTTCACAAGTACGACTTCCTAATAATTTTAATTACACAAGCAAACGGAAACAATGATGAAATTGTGAAGAAAGAAGAAGGGCGGCTTATTTGTTTGATGCAACGTACGAGAGTGGTTGGAGCTCTTGCGAATGAAGCGACCTTATATATCAATGTGAGCCGGCGACAGTTAACAATCACGTCTTTCTACTGTTAGCTTGCTTGTTTCCAATACACAAACATGAACAAAACAAATCATTTTGCCAAAAGAATTGGTCATAAAATATATAGTCACATACAATATTCCATTACTCCCATCCTACACACTAGTGACACTACGTACTAGGATGTTACTCCATAAGACAAATACTAAGAAAATTGATTCCCCATCAACAATCTCATTATTATTATTATTATATTACTTTTTTAATACTCCATCTGTTTCCGTATGTTTGATTGTTTAGAAATTTGTTATTTTTCAAAATGTTCGATCGTTTATATTTTTAATGAACTTTTAAGCCTATTTTCTTTTTTTAGCCCCTAATAAAGTACTTTTTGTCTATATTAAAGTGGTGAAAAGATTTGGTGCATCAGTACTTCCATGCATCAGGTTCATCAAGGAGGTCTGGGCGTAGTATCTCATAAATTAAGGGACACGCTGCAATTATCTATATAATTAAGGGACACGTTATGATTATCTATATATTTGTGGGTTAATTTATAAATCACATATATATTTACTACTTTTATTTTGGGTTCAAGTTATTACATAGAAACTTGTGCTACTGTACCATTGTTATAATATAATTTGTGTACAAGTTATGTTGATATTGTTTCTTGTACCAATGATGAAGTTTCAGGTGGGTACAATATCCACGTGAAGCCTTTAAGTGGGTACATTGATGAACGTTCATCAAGAATACCTTGATGAACCGAAACCGGGCTGATTAAAGTGATACTCCAACACCTTTATTTGATGACATATTAGTATTCTTTCTTCATTCCTTAATGAAGTACTATCATAAACAATCTAACATACCGAAACAAAGGGAGTATTTATTTATAAACAAAGCATGAATTTGTATTATTTGAGTGTAAAAAAAGTTTGAGTTGGAGTAATGTGAGTTTGTATTATTAGTGACTTATTGTTTTGACGTTTATTCGAGTGTCAAATTGTGAAAGAAAAATAGAATAATTTAATATGATGACATAAATGAGGATGTTAAAATTTACATACATCTCTTTTTCTTCAAAACCGCAACTAACTAGTTGCTCGATGCTCTAATTTTGTTGCTTCAGTGTCACTTTGACAACTTTACTTATTGATATAAGATCTCCATTTATTGTACTTGTTAATACCGTAAATATTCAATGTATTCAACTAAAATGAACACAATGGTCAATATTTTTAAAACAAAATTGTAGATAATTTATTACTAATTAATGCATAACATGAATATGTAACAAGTTTTATAATTCTTAAACATTTTCAATAATTATTCAATGTTGATAGGATTTACAATTATTTGTTAATATCATATACTTTTGTTTTTCTAGTTTTGTTTTATAAATATTTCAACAAGGGAACACTTAAAACACATGTATTCCTCAATTGCATGAACATGTATTCCTCAATTGTGATTTAAAGAAGACAGACAATTGAGGAATACATGTTCATTTAACAACTTTTTTTTCGAATCAAGAAAAAAACAAACAAATAAATAATTATTTATCCGAAACAAAAATTTAGAAATTAAATATACAAAATTAATAGACGACTTAACAAATTGTTCCGATAATTAGTACTAGTCCCTTCGTTTCAATATGTTTGATTGTTTGGGAAAATACTTTATTAAGGAATTGTGCAAAGTTACTAATATGTCCTCAAATAAAGGTGTTGGAGTGTTATTTTATTAAGGACAAAAAGTACTTTATATTAGCAAAAAGGAGAAAATAGGCTTAAAAATCAATTGAAAACGTGAACAATAAAACATTTTAAAACATGACAAAATTTATAAACAAGCAAACATATTGAAACGGAATTAGTATAATTTAGTTACTGTTTGCAATATTTCAAAGAAAGTCAAAATTAATATTTATCTAGCTCGATTCAAATATTATTAAACTACTAATCTATCGATATAAATTTAATATCTTTGTAATTTAGAATTTATATTATTTTAAAAAGAAATTAAATATATGTGGCAATAGAGAATAAGCCAAGAGTGGAAGAGGAGGCTGAGTCAGCCAATTTGATAAGCATTTAGAAAAAGAAAGCTTAGGAATTTGTGATTGTGGTCACGTGAGACCCGGAACCAACGGTTTGGTTAAACTACTTGGTCAAATAAACTAAGTCCTATTACAGTATTATTACCACTTCTCACTCACTAACCTTTGACTCAAATATAATTGTTAATTTTACTTTTTTATCAAACCGTACATTAAAGTTTTAGAATTAACAAATTAATGACTCTTAATTTTCAGTAACCTTTTTTGAGAATATAACGCCTACTTGCACGAGGCTGTTATTGCCAAATGGTTTACTGTTTCTTTTTGGATTTTCTTTAAACTTTTTATTTTTATTTTATTTATTTACCAGCTTTATTTTTAACCTTTGTTAACTACTGTAAACAGCTAGAATCAACGTGGCAGACAATCTTGGTAAAAGTAATTTTTTTTGTTTTTGTTTTTCTACTTGAAAGAGTACGTGTTCTTTTTTGGGGCCAAACGTTAATTATATTTGTGTACGGAATGTATAACTAGTAGTAGTCCTCAATATTAATTTCTCTTGTGGTGAAATACTAATGTTTTTGGTGTCTATGTTTAATAACGACTTCCATATTCATTTATAGTTTACCAAGATTTGCTGTCTGCAATGAATAATAATTTCAGTGATGTAATATAGTGTCTAACCAATATTTGCAAATGGTGGGAGAATGAAGAATACTCATAGGAAGATTTCTAATTTATGTACATTAGGTAAAAAGTAAATGGTGAAAAATAATTTACTTAATTAAGCAACTTTTTTATGAAAAATCATTACGCGCCAAAGTATTGTGCAAAGTTTTTTTCCAAATATTGTTTGAGCATGATAAAAAAATTTAAAATTCAAGATAAGTTATATATATTATAATTTATTTTGTATAAACATAAATAGCATAAAAATATAATTACGAAATAAATTAAAAATAGAATAAAATATTTTAAATCAATCCTATATAGAAGGTTGCTTGAAATAAATCAAATAAAATATAAACTGTTACATATAATATTCACATCATCACATTATTTGTAAAGTTAATATAAACAAGGAATATATAATTGTAATTATCTAACATGTTGAAAAATTAAAACAACGTGTTATATAATGCATATTTCAAAATTTTATAAAGTCAGTTTATAAAGGGACTTCTATAAATAAATAATCATATCAAATCATTATATGAAATCGTGTTTTTTTATTTAAATATATAGTTTCGAGACAAAAATATTTTACGATTCCCGTGTTGGCAATAGAAGTTGTGACTCACACAATTACATTTGGAAACAAATTAATTTCAAAACTAAATTAAAATTTCGTTTCTTCGATTTCAAAAATATGAATTTTTCAAGAAACATTCAAAAAATAAAAGCGGCGCCAAAGTACATGTGTGATAACGATTAATATTTTATTTTATTTTTACAAAAAGTGTATATAAATTATACATATTAAGTCAAACAAATGATATCCTAAATTTTGTGAAAATTGAAGTAATTGACCGATATACAATCAAAACCTTGATTTTTTTTAAAAAAATTACTAAAAATAAATGATTTGTTGCCTTATATGAAGAAAATACCAAGTCAACCAAATACAAAGAAAAATGCAATACTTTTTAAAATACCCACATTTGTTTAAAATATTTAAATATATACAATTAATAATAGTGCTAATAAAGAAAATAAATATGTAAACATAATAAAGATGAAAGAAATTAGGAAATAAGTATCAAAATTAAATGACTTGTCAAATTGTTCCTATATATTTGTAGGATTAGCAACGGTTTTGTTTACATATCAACTGAACTACTCCTCCTTCATCTCCCCTATTCTCTCACACTCATACCTCTCACTCTAAATTCATCACACCACACTATATCTCAACAAACACACCAATATATATTTTGAGTCACCAATATTTCCTCCAAATATCTCAATATCATCTAGCTTCTATTGAAATTTTATCTTCTTTGTTGTAACTTTAACCAAGATTTTATCCCCCTTTTCTCACTTTATTCGTGGAATCATTTCCTTTTAATCCTTTTAACAAGCATTCACTCTCAATGCGAATATGAGAGAAACCATGGAATCAACCCAACAATCTCCAACAGTTTCTTCCACAAAATATACAGAGCATTACAAACAAACCACCGTTATGCTAACTAAACCCCCTCACAAACTCTCCGGCCAAAGAAACGAGGTGGTTCGTTGCCCGAAAGTAGTCCGAATCTCTGTCACAGATGCTTATGCCACTGATTCCTCAAGCGATGAAGACGAAACAAGTAGTCCTAGATTCTTGAATACTAGAAGGATTAAAAGGTTCGTTAATGAAGTGAGAATACAAGAATCTTCATTGGGTATTTCCAAAAATACCAGCTACGATAATGTTCAAAATGTTTCTCACGAAACAAATAAAGGTACAAGCCATTTGTCGAAGAGTAAGGCTAAACCAAAGGTTGGCAAAACGAGTCATATGAAAGCGAGAAAGAACAATAATGGTGGAAAGAAATATATAGGGGTGAGGCAAAGGCCATGGGGAAAATGGGCAGCGGAGATAAGGGATCCATTCCGACGTGTGCGTCTCTGGTTAGGCACATATGAAACTGCAGAAGAAGCTGCAATGAAGTATGACCAAGCTGCTCTTCAGCTTAGGGGCCCTAATGCTTTAACAAACTTTACTGCTCCACCACCATTTGAGGCGGAGGTGGAGGTGTCTCCACCGGAGAGTATGGAAACGGCCACCACTTCAGGGTACAATTCAGGGGAGGAGTCACACCACAACCATTTAACATCACCAAAGTCAGTTCTTCCTTATTCGGTTGAGTCATCCGAGGAGGCGATGTTCGAGGTCGAGTCATTTCAAGGCATGCCTCCGAGCTGCCACCAACTAGCTAATCAGATGCGAGCCCCTCCCTACGTAAAGGAGGAGTTCAGCAGGGACTTTATTGAGGATAATAACAATGTAGTGTCCAATTTGCCTACATTAGATAAGGTATTTCCTAGTTACGAATTATTCGGGTCGGGTGATATGAGTGTTCCCGTACCCGATTTATTCGATAGTGTGGGTCTCTCTGGCAATATCTTTGACGACGTCTACAACTTCAACGATGAGTTCACAAATTTCCAACAGGACTTCGGGTTCGGTTCGGGTAATTGGGTACAAGAAGAATCATTCCAAGACTTGGGTGATATTTTCGGGTCGGATCCATTGGTTGCGCTATAGAGGTTTGAGCCTAAGACGATGTCGTTGTCACATTACATCAATTTTGATTCGGCGGGAATCGTTTTGTCTATTGTCTACTAGTATTAAGTTTATTTGATTTTTATTTTTGTTTCCTAGATTTGGCCGGTTTGATTTTAATGTTGATTTCTCTTGGTTGATAAATGATAAATAAGTGTACTTACTTACGAAATCAATTATATTAAAGCCCGTTACACCAATAGTGATTGAACACTCGACTCGTGTTTAGTACATATCCGAGTCAAGTCCTGCTTCTTTTAATATTATCGTCTTTAATTATTTAATCCTTACATACATGATGTACAAACATATAAATATCGAAAAAAATCAAGGAGTGTATAGTATCCGGAGCCATGTTGTTCTAGTGTTTCGTGCTCTTTAAGTAGTAAGGTACACTATGTGTCTGGGATGGCACGTGAGATGTCAAGTAAAGTGAATTAGTAGTAGTAGGTAAAGGAATGAAAATGGAATGAATGCATACTGCACCTCACACGTGCCTAATGGACTTCAAAAATGTAAAACATTATGCAATTGTCATCATTTTCACATTATGATGTTTGAGATTCAATTGTTCTCTCAAATCTAACTTTCTGATTTGGATGTCAAATTCAATAGTTCCATCTAAAACTTTCACATTTCCTTCCAATTAATGGTGTCCAATCAAATATGGTCAAAACTAATTTTACGGTGCAAATATACACTGCTCACGTTCATTTATGGAATCATTCAATATTATTTTATCTAAAAGTGTCGTGCGTTTCATCACACGCCATATTTCTCATTATTATTCATTCGATCACATGTTTCAATATGTTCCGCTCGATGATGCTTTAAAAGACTAAGAATCTAACAAAAAAAATTTTTTGTATGTGAAGAGGCTTACAATTTGCTAGCGTCAGATTGTTGGATGTTATTAAAGTTGCTCAAGAAATAAATCAAATTTGAAGTGAAAAAATCAAAAATATCATTCCCACATAGGAAGGGGGTGAGTTTGTTATCCACTTAATAAGTAAAGAAGCTTGAGATGTTGTTGAATAAGAACAACATTGTGCCAAGGTCTCTCGCGCGGGGGTGCAAATCATGGATTGAGCTTGGAAAAATTGGTAGAGCCAGGTGGGTGTGCGGGATGGGCGGACACGAATGTTGTATCGAAAACTTAGGCTCGTGCGAGTCAAGTTTTACTCCCGGTCGAGCTCGATTTGCATTTGAAATTAAAAGGGTGTAACGGTTGTAACAGTTGGTGTATTGATATGGCAAGAATGGCCTAGCCGACGGAATATAATGGCAGCAATTAGTACTTATAATTGTGCATTGTATTTTCGAATTGAATCAGCTACTATACCGTTATAGAATATAATGACATCAATTAGTACTTATAATTATGCATTATATTTTGGAATTGACTCAACTACTACACTGTTACAGAATATAATGGCAGCAATTAGTACTCATAATTGTGCATTATATTTTCGAATTGACTCACCGTTACAAAATACTATAATGGCAGCAATTAGTACTCATTATTGTGCATTATATTTTCAAATTGACTCACCGTTACAGAATATAATGGCAGCAATTAGTATTCATAATTGTGCATTATATTTTCGATTTGACTCAACTTCTATAAATAGGGAAACCTGAGTTTTACACTTGTTTTTCGTCGGTGATATGCATACTCATAGGCGGTTCATTGGTTGACTCATCATGCTTGTGAGGTCAAACGACAGGTGATTTTATCATGGGAAAATTGCGACCAAGCAATCCTTAGCACCGAAGGAGAGGTCGAAAAAATTTTAAGCTGTAGGACCAAAACCGGGAATACGCAATTATACAATACAAATGAAATCATGAATCATTTCTCGGGCCTTCGTGGGTTAGATATTTCTCGAGCCTCGGCCAAGTCTCTTCCTTGTCTGATGCAAAAAGGGCCACTGAGATATCCTTCTTGCGCATCACATACCTCTGAATCCTTGATTTCTTTGGGGCATCAGGTGCTTCAATGTCACTCGATTACTGGATATCAGCCACACTCTGAAAACCAACAGTTTTCATAGGCGTACTATACTCAAATGCAATTATTTTGCGATCACAGCCACTTCTTTAATCGATTTTGACAACCGGTAGAGGCCGGCTCTTCAAATCATTATGTTTATACCATATAATACCCTAACCAATATATCTTGAGGCAGAGATTCAAAAAGTGATGTCTCAGTTAATAGAAATGAATCAGCACTGCAATGAAACATCCTTCAAATCTGCGATGTTAAAATTTATCTAAACTCATATAAACTTCATTGTTATTTGATTTTTAGCTTAATTCTGGCATTTCAGATTTGGGGTATGTTTCATTGCAGTGCTAATTCATTTCTATTGGCTAGGAGGTCATTTCTTGAATCTCTGCCTCAAAATGTATTGGTTAAGGTATTATGTGGTGCAAACCATGATGATTTGAAGAGCCTCTTCTAATTGTCAAAATCGATTAAAGAAGCGGTTATGATCGATGTACGCCTAAAAAAATTGTCGATTTTCAGAGTGTGATATCTAGTAATTGAGTGACATTAAAGCACCTAATGCCCCAAAGCAATCAAGGATTGGGAGGTCTGTGATGCACATAAAAAATATCGCAGTGGCCCTTTTTGCACCGGACGATACAGAGACTTGGAGTTTTTCATGGTTCACTAATCAAGTAGTAGTACGTTAAAATTTACACCAATATTCATGTGAAACAATGGAAGTTCGATGGAAATTTTGTTGTTTGAGCTAATCATATATTTCGAAGCCCTAAGCCACTATGATTCACATTTTAATGGAATCCCATTAATCAATTTTAGTGTCTGATGCTAACAAAATAGTACTACTATAATATAGCGACAATAATGCAAATCATTCAAGTGATTTAAACATATTTTTATGTACTAAAAAACAAGTACACATATATAGAGTGACATTGGAAGCAATGAAAATTGAAAAAATAGTTTGAGGTTCATAATTGAGTTTAATTATGGTCGAATTAGTTAAAAACATTTCAATAATATTTTTAACCTACTACTTTATTAACACGACTAATTTATTTAAAATTAAATTATTTCCATTATGATCGACAACTACAACAATTAGATTCTATTTCTGCAACCTCCAACTAAATTTCCGTAATTATTGTATTAACATCAATAAGACAATAACGAGTGCAGAAGTACAACTTTTATTTAGCTCTTACAAAAAATGTCCTAGTTGTGATTTGTTAATGCGCAAGCTGTAATAATTTTGGTACTACCAATAATACATAGTTGTGAGTTGGTAATTGGTAAAAATTATTTGAATGAACAACTTCCCACTGACCACTACTGTGATAAGTTTTATGCGACTATGTAAAATTTGAACAAGTTGTCTCTTGAAGATTAGGGGTCCTACTAAGTTGTAGGAATGTAGGGTATATATTCATTGCAAATGGGATTTTCCCGTGAACGTACTAGTTGACATTGTATAACTACTAGAAGCGTGCATCCAGTAGCGGACGTACACTAGTTCGTGCATGTTCACTCGAACAAATACTGTTTTTGAAAAAAAAATTATATATGTATAAAGGAAAAATTAATGTAAAAATTAACATTTAAGTTTATATTTAAATATATTTAAGTGTTTGAAACAGTCACATCAAAATTATATTGACCTCGAACATGTACTTTAAAATACTAAAATCCGCTACTGCCTGCAATGGAAGATACCATGTTCAAAAAGTTAGGGGGGGGGGGGGGAGGGGTGCTTTTCCTGTTCAACTCTTGCAATAGTTGCATACAAGTATGATTACTACGGTCAGAATTATAGAGTAATATGACAGAATATAGCATGTTCGAAAAATTGAGGGAAGAGGGCGGGGGGTTCGGCCAAGTTCAACTCGTGCATTAGTTACATTCATGTATGATTATTACAATCGAGATTATATAGAGAAAATAATATGTTGGAAAATAGCATGCTCGAAAAACTTGAAGGACGGGGGTGGGGTGTTCGCCCCGGTTATGATGTTTGAGATTCAAGGTATCATAGTACTAGCTAACAACTCAATTTTTTCTTCAGTGTAAGCCATTGCTTAAAGTGAAAGGGCAAAAAGGGTTGAATGTTGCTAGGACTAAGCCAAATTCTATTGATTGGCTCTTGGTGTTGTCAACATTTGTGTGTGCCCCTTTTTGTAACGATAAATTGTTATCTTTTTTACTGCAACTGTGCAGTTTGCATGAAGGACAGTATCTCCAGACGTTCTAGGGACCAAAGCAACTTGGGAATAGAAGAGGTTTTGTATTAACATGTGAAAGAGAGCTGCATACTGAGCAAGTTCAAATTGGCATAACATATAGAATGCAAGAAATTTTCATGTCAAATTGTCACTAGACATATCTGTATGTGGTCCTGTGATGAGCTGTGTGTATCAGGGTGCTGGACAGACTCCATTGCAAAATCTTCCAGAAAAAGACACTTCCCACAGGATAATAAAACCAAAATATGAAGGGTTTTAAGGGCAACTCCAGTAGGGAGAGTCGTGAATATACTTCGATTAGACTTGCCCTTGAACAGAATCTAATTGGACCCCTGATATCGAGTCAAGAGTCGTTAACTAATGCAGCAACAGGTATTATCATTTGTCTTGATAGTACCTATTTCATACTACTAATAACTATCACATCCAACATTAGTCCCCACAGCGCCCAGACACGCCAACCAAAAGTAGATTCATGCAATCAGGTAGGGCCTAATGATACATTACAATAGGCCAGCTAAACGTCGAATTCTGTTACTACCAAGTAGATGCATACGATGTATAGATATTAATAGATGAATGGCAAGAAAGAATTTAAAAGTGAAATGTGAAATCTTAAAAGAAAATCACATCCAACGCGAGGTAAAAGTTAGAGTTCCTACATAATATTTAATCACAGAAACCGAGTACATCAAAGGTGAAACATCATATTCATAAATAGATAGAAACTCACAAACTCGGCTCAATGCCTTCTACAATGACCTAGGCTCTAAAAGCCAACTAAGTAAAGGAACTCTAGTGCTGAGGGAATTATCAAGTTAATGAATGAGGTATGTTAGCACCAAAGCTAATAGCATAAGAACACATGCAATACCTTGGTCAATTGTCGTCCCTGAAATCGGAGAAGCAGCATCAGTACAAAAATCAAAAGTTTGTTGTTAAAATAGTATATCATCATTTAAAAATTCCAATTGAGACAGATCAAGAGATTCATACATGTAGCACAACAAATACTAACGGAAATATAGATGCGTTACTGTAAATTATACGCACAGTCATGCACCCTTGCAATTAACCGCTTGGTTTTAAATTGAGTCCATTGCGCAGATGTCTTAATAGGATTTAATTAATTGTTTTCCTTCATATGGTAGCAAACCAGAAATAACATTCCAATGTTGGTCTACTTCATGTTACTTTCAGGAGGCGAATAATATTCTCTAAGTAAATATGAATAGAACATTGGAGCATATGAGGGTTCAACACTTCAACTGCATTTTGTGATCAGTAATGCTCTCTTATTCACATTACTTACAGAATCCAAATCAATGTCTTCTGCCAAATCTTAAGAATTCAAGGTGATTTTAAATGATCTTACTATAATGCTAGAGTAATAACATGAATATCACTAGGCTCGATAATGGTATTGGAACAATGTAATTAAACACAAGCAACAATTGCCATAGCTAAGATCACTGTACACATTAATCCCCATGGCGGTAATAACAACCTATTCAAGGACACGAACATAACACAATTGCACACAGAATTTGACCTTCAATGTGCAAATGTGTCACATATTAAGACAATAAAATGGATCAGACACATATCCCATGAAAAATAAATATGATTTCAACAATACTACAATTTAAATAATGTCATTAAGCAGTATGTACATTGATAAACTAGATCTGCATAAAAGGATCTACACAATACCCTTACACAAATAAAAATGCAATCTTTTCTTTCACAAAAATGCAAACTTGGACTACAAAGATCAAAATCTCAAAAACTAAACAAATATAATAACACCCAAATTGACAGAAATGAAAAAGGAAACTGAACATAATTATGGTACATAGCATCTTAAGCACTATCTAAAAAAATCAAGAACCAAAACCCCAAAAAATGCAATCTTTTACAAATAAAAATAAAAAATATCAAAAACTAAACAAACATAATAACACCCAAATTGACAGAAATGAAAAAGGAAACTGAACATAATTATGGTACATAGCATCTTAAGCACTATCTCAAAAAATCAAGAACTAAAACCCAAAAAGATGCAATCTTTTACAAATAAAAATATTAAAAACTAAAGAAGTATAATAACACCCAAATTGAGAGAAATGAAAAAGGAAAGTGGACATAGTTATGGGACATACCATGGCTGGTAGGAGCAGGCGCAGGGGCGAAAGATTGGGCATTCACAGAAGGAAAAAGAAGACCCAAAAGAGCAGAGAATATAATGAGGCCAATTGACATATTATTAAAGTTAATGGCCATATTTTTCTTCTTCTTTTTTAGATCAATTCTTTTCTTTTTCTCCTCTCTGTAACAACTGTTTCTCTTTGGAGAAGAAAATAGCAGAGAGCTAGAGAGAAGAAATGCCGCTTTTTTTACCTTTTTTTTTTTTGCTTTAAGTTAAATCAATGAAGAGGGAGAATGGAGATTTCCCTCCTTTCCGGAGATTATTTTTTCGGAATATTATTTAGACACTTGTAATTAGAGTATTATGTAATACGATGTTGTAAATGAAATTTTATTTACGAAGGGAGTCCAATCAAATTGTTATATTATGTTATTTTGCTCTTGCGGAGTAGTTTAGTTGAAAAAAACTTGAGCGTTAAGCTAATGACAAGTTAATTTCTTCATAAGATGTAGATTCGAGTTTTACCATAGTAAAATTTTGTGTTGAAGTGTTAAAAAGGAAATTAAAATTCCCTAATCATCTCAAGTACGATAAAGTGTGACGTGATCCTATAATGAGATTATGAGAATATCATCATTTTTAGCAAGAGAATAAAGATAAACTATATCATAACTAGGAAGATGTTATATGGAATAATTATTAAGTATAAAGTGGGAATAAATTGAAATTTCTATATGAGCAAAGCCAGTTTAAGTGTTTAACAAGATATGAAGGTTTGTTCTATTATTTGTTTTTTGTAAATTAGTGATGAATTATGAATATAAAAGTATTGTAAACAATGAATATAGAAATTACTAACTAATAGAGAGTTAGAGTATAATATGAGAGAAATTTGTCCCAAATAAGATTCGAACCCATGACCTCTTGCATGACAAATTGACAGGTTAGGTCGGATATTTTGGGCTATTGAGCCATTGACAAGATTTATTCTACTCCCTCCGTTCCTATTTACTTGATCATTTGGAGAAAAAGCACTTTATTAAGGAATGAGGAGAGTTTACTAATATATCCTCAAAAAGTAAAAGAATATGTTGAAGTACTATTACTTTATTGAAGGGTAAAAAGAAGAAAATAATCTTAAAGTTGCATTGAGAATACAAACGATCAAGTATTTTGAAAAAGTAAAAAATTATCAAATGATCAAGTAAATAGGGACGGAGGGAGTATTATTTTAGTGATCAAAGCGCAATATTTTCTTCATAATAAATATTCCATCAAATACCATAAATTGACCATCCTCTAACATTCTACCATAAAGCCCTCGTGGCATAAATTTAATTGATAAAAAATTTGAGTGAAAGTTTCACTTGCCGAACAGCAGAGTTTGAGTTTCATGAGGAACAAAATCTGGTAGTAGAGTGGTAAATAGCTAATCAAGTCCTCTGATTATTTGAGATACATCTTGCGATTTACATGTTTGTTAGCATTTGTAATAAAATATGATCGAACCTTAAAATGAGAGTACCATTTTTATATAATACTATCATAAAAGGAGAGAGAACTACACAATAAACTAACGAAAATTAAGGCAAGAGTTTCGGATAAAGACGAATGCATGCAATAATTTGATGCATAATTAGCAATCACAACCACAAAAGAGAACTCTTAATTCTTTTGATCTCAAACCTTTTTGATATAGTATAAAGAAATTTATTGGAGAAAATCTAAGGGAAAAAGTGAGGGAAAAATATCATAAAGGAACATTGGGGCCAACTATACACTTCTCCATTGTTCCATATCCCTCTTTAATTCTCATTGTAACCCTTTTATTGATTGGTTTATCATCTTTTTAAAACTAGTAAATATTCATTTACTCTATCAATCAATATTGGGTTCTTGAAAAAATATTATATTTTGGAAAATAATTATCCAAGAATAAAAAAATATATGCATGAATTGGTGCTGAATTTTTATTTTATTAATAAAAGTTCAGTATCATTCAGCATTTAACTTGTGCATATATCTATGAGTAAGGTGGTGGAAATTCAAGAAGTGTCCAAACTCGGTATGCATCCGTTATTTGGTTAATTTGCTTCCGTTATAATATATATATATTTTTTATCAATTATAAAAAATGTTGAATTAAGAAATGTTTTATTTTATTTCAAGAAATGTACCTTAAGAAGTTTGATTATCATGGTCTAACAATATATTTTGAATTGGATATAGGTGATTATTAGTGTGGAAAATGGAGCAATTTAGGGAGATTGGAAAAATTGTAGGTGGGTTGAGAGCCCTTATGGTATTGAAACATGACATTCAAATCAACCAAAGACAATGTTGTTTGCTTCTTGACATGTATGAATTAGCTTTTGAGACAATTTATGAAGAAATCAAGCAAAATTTAAGGTTTGATGAAAGGAGCACAAAATGGAAATCTCTTGAACTTCCAATGGAAGAGCTTCACAAGATCATTAAAGAAGGTGAGCAATATATCAAATATTGTTTGGATATTAAGGACTGGTGGGGAAAAGTTATGAGTCTACATATGAATAAGGACTGCATTGAGTTCCATATCCACAACTTGTTGTGTGTCTTCCCTGTCGTGATTGAAGCGATTGAGACGGCCGCGGAGATTTCGGGTTTTGAGGAGGAAGTGATGTTGAAGAGGAGATTTGCACACATGAAGAAATATAACATTGAGTGTAATGACCCGAAGCTCTTCCAGTGGATGTTTGGGAAGCAATATCTTACGCCACGGGACATCGAAATCAGAGTGGAGAAGGCGTGGAAGGAAGATAGATGGTTGCTACTTGATGTGGTAAAGGGAAAGAAAAACACCAATTGTTTAGCCAAACATGAACAGAGACTTGGAGAGCTATTGCTCAAGAAACTGAATGGATTGGAACCAGTATCAAAGCTCTTGCCTAGTTATGCCTTGGTTGGAGCTAGTGACTACACTTCGAAACGACGTTTGGGAGCCTCTTCAAGCCACATCAAGGAAGTACATTGGTTGGGGGAGAACTTTGCACTCAAGACATTGTTTGGTGATATTGAACCAGTTCTTCCTCAGATCAATACAGTTCTGACGCTGTCTCATCCGAACGTAATGCAATACATTTGTGGCTTTTATGATGGGGAGAGGAAAGAAGGGCTTCTAGTTATGGATCTTATGAGCAAAAGCCTTGATACTTATATGAAAGAAAACTGTGGGCAGAGAAAAAGGGTTCCGTTTTCCCTTCCTGTAGTTATCGATGTCATGCTGCAAATCGCGAGGGGTATGGAATACTTGCATTCGAAAGGCGTATATCATGGGGAGTTGAACCCTTCTCATATATTGCTTAAACAGAGGGAGAAATCTCCAGAAGGTTATTATCTTGTTAAAGTTACAGGGATGGTATTGAACTCCATTAAAAAGAGTTCGAGACATTCATCGAACAATGCTAACGATGGCATTGATCAAGTTATATGGTATGCACCTGAAGTTGCTGAACAGAATACAGCAAAACAAACGGACAAAGCTGATGTTTACAGCTTTGGGATGTTGTGTTTCCTACTATTAACGGGTAAAACTCCATTCGATGACACACATCTCCAAGGCGAAAAAGTCTTGAGAAATATAACAGCAGGGGAGAGACCTTTGTTTCCCTTCCCTTCTCCGAGATACTTGGTGAATTTGACGAGGAAATGCTGGCAGACGAATCCGGCTGCTAGGCCTACCTTCTCATCAATCTGCAGAACTCTGAGATACATCAAGAAAGCATTGATCATTCATCCTGATCTTGGACTACCTGAATGTCCACAACCACTAGTAGATTTCTGTGACGTCGAAGCTGGTTATTACAAGAAAGTTGTTGGAGACATCGTCATTCAAGATTTTGCACCTATTTCTCAAATTCCATTCCAGCTTTTCGCTTATAGACTTGTGGAGGAAGAAAAAATCGCAGCGGACCATAAAGACAAAGCATGGTATACTGGTAATGGAATGCCCTCTCTGTCCTACAATGTTGACGCCAATTTGCTCTCCACGGATGATGGCTTGCTATTCGAACAAAGTGATAGGAGATCAGTTTGTTCAGAAATAATTGGAAGAGGAAAGATGATGTATGGTGCCGACTCAAGGTCTGTTACTTCTGAAATGCCTCAGAGGAGGAGATTCTTTGAATCTGATCAGAGATCAGTTGGCTCCGAGAGTCCTGGAAGGACATTTTTCCCATTGAAAAAGGTAGATCAACGACGTCAAAGCATTGCCACAACCACAGTCGAGAGTAAATTTTCGATTACAAAAGCAGCATCTAGTGCACATTTGATCAACAATAACCAGGAGGAGGATAGAACTAAAGCCGAAAATAACAAAACTGTGATAAAAGTAACTCCTGTGGCGAAAAGTTCAACAACAAGCGAAGAAGAACATAAGGAACATGTGTCCATCGACGAAGGGAAAACGGCTAGCGAAACAGCACTTACTAAAAGTCTAGCAAAGAGAAAAGCAACGAGAACACTGTCTGACATCCCCGAGGACATAATCTCTTTAGCAGCATCACCAAAAGCTGTCTTAAAGTCTGGACTATCTAAAGAAACAGAAAAGAAGGCAATTTCAGAGGGAAAACAAAAGAGCACCAAGACTACCAATACTAAACAAGGTTAGCTTTCGATATATTTCCATTGTAGTAATACAAAGTCCAAAAACAAACGTGAGTGATGTTCAATACCATTCATCCTAAAAAGAATTCCCGAATAACATGTCCGTTTCATTACTTGTCGAATGCAGAATCGCCGAAGGTCACTCCAGGATCCTCACCAGCTAGGATATTCAGGAGAAAATCTATGGTTCCAGCAACTCGAGTTTATAAAAAAGTTGCAGATTCTCCCAAATCCTCTCCAAGACATCCATCATCATATACTCCAACACATCCATCATCATTAACTCCAACACATCCATCAGCATCCACGCCGCCAAGACATCCATCATCATTCACAACGTCGAAAGGGTATCTGTCTCCACGACAATCACCATTACATCGATGTACACGAATAAACGAAGACAATCCAGTATCCACAGGATCAAGTGCTCCCAAATGCAAGCTACACTCAGGTCCCTGGATTGCATAGTGTAACTAAGAATACATTTTCTAACACCTTACTCATCACACAATTGTATATCAACTTCAAGCTAGAATTCCCACATTTGTTTTTCTTGACATATAATTTTTTATGTACATTTCGTTGAAGACTTGTATACATTTGTTTCAGGTTTTTGTAATTTGATCTAATTGATGAAGTAATTTTAACTGGAATTGTTTTATTTTGTATATCGGCTATATCCCCCCACCCCACCCCTTTCATTTTGTGTATGCCAAGTCTAATATCCCTTAAATTTTTAGTTATCGTTTTAGTCATTTTTCAAATAAATTAAGAAAAAATAAAAATAGTCAACTAATACACTAATTGTTTTTACACACTCCTTTGTTTTGAGGCAACTAGAGCTCTACACGAGCCGAGCCCGAGCTCAAGAATTTTTGGCTCGGCGAGCTTTCACCGCGCCAAGCCATTCCCGAGCTTCGAGCTAGCTCACTTAGCTTATTTCGAAAATTCAAGTTCAATTTAACAAAAAATTATTTTACATAAATAATTAATAATACTCAACATTAAGTTAACATCAATCATAGTAATTGAAATGACTAAAAAAAGTATAATATAACTAATTTTATTAAAAATAATACTAACATATATACTAACTAGCTACCGAGCTAGCTCGACAAGCTAACGAGCCATCAACCCGGCTCCCGGCTGGGCTCATTTTATTACGGGTCAAGCTTTGAGCCTCGTCTTTCCTAGCCGAGCGAGCTAGCTCGGGTCATGCACAACATTAGAGGCAATAATTTACATAGACCAAATTAGTGTTATTTTATAAGTAAAATTACTATTTTATCCCAATGTAAGGATCCCACATTTACTACACTTGCAAATAGACCTATAATTGTAATTTCACTTCCAAATGCGTTCTTCAAAGTTATGCCTCAGATTGAATATTCACTCATAACTCCCACAAGAAGAAGAAAGGATAAAACTTTGAAGATCGTAAGGTATGCTTTTGGTTTCTCCCTCTTCTCCTCATTCTCTTTATCGATTTCTTTTTTATCAATTTTGACTATTCAAAATTAAACTGGACAATTATTTTACAGAGTATTTTTTTTCAATTATTTGATGATTATGTAAAAAATGGGTCGTACTATGCAAATCCAAATGACAATTCCAAGCAGCTTTGGTGGATATTAAAGATTATGAATTTTGGACTATATAGTTTTTCTTTAGTTGTTAATATTTATATATTATAAAAGTAAGTGACTAAACTTTCCTTTAGTTAACATATGGTTGTTTACTACAGCTCAAACGGCGACCACTTTTTCCGGAGTCTAGAGGCGGCGCGTAGCAGAAAGTGGTGGCGGTTTCAGAATTGTGTTTTTTTTTATTGTAAGAAAAGAGAATGCATCAAAGGGGTAGGCCAACTGGAACAGATGGGTCTGATTTTTCCTATCGCATGGTTGTTGACAACAGTATGTACTCTTCCACCTTAATTGATTTACTTGTCCCAAAATCATTGTCCAGTTTCGAATTTTGATGCTTGACTTCCTAATTCTGAATCAAAAGATTGTATTTTTGAAGATTGTCTAGTTTTGAATCATGATGGTTGACTTTTTAATTCTGAAATTCGGTATTTTTGTTTATGTAATATCCAAATTGTAGTGATGTGTGACAAAATGTCAATTCAAGGTTTAAAGTTTGTTACTTTTGACCATTGGAAACCAAACTGTAGAATCTGTTTGGGATGGAGGATTAATTGATTTTAGATTTAGTTTGCAAAATGTATGTACATATGACTTGTTAGGTTGGGCGCGATCATACATGCATACCAGCGCTAATCAAACCGGATCTCATCATAACTCCAAAGTTTTGCGTGTTTGGGCAAGAGTATTACTAGGATCGGCGAGTCTAGGAAGTCGCCATGTTACACCCTTTAAACGATAAAAAAGGATGATATTTATGTGTTTTTGTTCTGATCTCAGGATACACAAAAGTTGCTCAAGGCAAGTCCCAACTTGCAAAGCTCATATTTGCACAGGTAACAATTGATTATGTTGTCGTGTGGTTGTCCAGAAGTAAAAAAACTTAAAAGAGTATGCTAATCAGCTTCCTCAATGATCTGATTAAAGTTCTGTATTTTTGTTCAACATGAATTGAATACAGGCCATTTGTCAATTGTTAGTAGCAGCGCTCGTTGCTTTGTCAACCATATCATCAAAAGATGAGAGATTGTATCAACTTGGCATTTTCTCCGTCATTCTTGGATTCATTTCGCTCATAATTGGAGAGTTAGGTTTGTTTTTTGGCATCACTTATTTGGCTAAGCTCATGTCACTATGAATCCTCGCGTCATGCTTTCTGATGTGTATGTTGTTTTCAAGGTCGAAAGCGCAGCAAAGTCAATTTTCTTAAGCTTTTTTTCATTGGCTCAAGTATTTCCTCAGTGATCTCATATGGTCTCATTATACACCACCTTCGCTTACTAGAGGTACAATTTGCATCCATATTTTTCTTTCTACTAGTATAATTTCTTCCCATCTCAGTATATCCTGTACATCGAGTTTTAAGATAAATATTGTACTCCTTAGTCAATTAGTAATGAAGTCAATGTATCTAATTGTTTTGGACAGGCTCTGAAAGATTTGAGTAACTTGGTGAATTCAAAGGTTGAACTCTGCGGCATTGTCACTATCCTACTGGGTAACGATTTAATTCTTCACCTAAATTATTATTATATGTTTATCTGTGTTGCTGTCTTATTATTGTCTCATTTCGTTGCTTCAGATTTACTAATCCAGGTAAAAACGGTCACCACAACAATCCTTCTTATCGGCAACATGAAGCCTCCAAAGAAGGCTTCCTAATGTCAATTAACAATTTCTTGTATCCTGAAGATTTATCTGCATTCAGTAGGTTGGCGAAGGCAAAGTTCTGTCCAGCTGATCTCTGGTTAGCTTGTTTGAGCAAGCTTCATTTCTGGATATTTGAATTTATACTATAGGATTGTAAGATTTGTCGATTACTTTAGGAAGCATAACTGCACTTTTATGACATTTCAACATGTTGTCTTTCGATGATGAAAGTAATCATAACTGCACTTTTATGACATTTCAACATGTTGTCTTTCGATGATGTGTTCCAGCCGATTTAGGTGCTCTAGAGATTCATCAAGTATGGTGTCTCAGGCTTCGTTTAATTACCTTTTAAGTTTTAAGTGTTGGTGAAAGTGGATAAACAGTTTTAAGATAACTCAAAGGGGGTAATTTATTGGGGCACATTCTTTTTCAGTTTGTTAATGATCAATACCCTTGCCATGGAACTTCTAGCACTTCTTTTAGATTAACTTGATGTGCAAGACAAACACCATTTTAGTTTTGGGTACCTACAAGTATAGTTATGCATGAGCCGAGTCGAGTCCAACTCAAGAATTTTTGCTTTGCTCATAGCTTATCGAGCCTTAATAAAAGTTGAGGCGTGATTTACCTCCTCGCATGTCTGAGGACGGGAAGTGATAAATTTTGGCTATAGATGGTTCTTAAGACGAGAAATCTGAGCTGTTATACCACACCGAAACAGTAGAAAATTGTTTTGGTTGAACTATTTCAGTTCGTCCATAAAGTTATAATTGATCTCTTCAAACGTCCATAAGATAACAGATGGGTATAAAATTCGAGCAGAATTGAGCCGTCCATTAGCAAATTAACGAACAGGTGGTAGGCCAGATGTTTTTGTTTTTTTTTAATTACATTAATATATTATAGATATTTGTTATTATTCATATGCTTATGGACGAAAGTTTTTTTCTTTAAAAAAATTTATAATAATATATTGTGGATATTTTTATTAATATTATTAGTATCATTATTCTTTGTTATATATTAGTATGAACAAGTAGTGTGATTGATATTATTAGTATATACAACAATTAGTACAACTAGAGAAATCGAATTTACAAATATATGTAGAAGAATTTACAAGTATATTCGAATTTGCAAAATTAGACCTAGAAGGATCGGTATTGGCTAAAATGCGTTGCTTATGTGGTTGATCTGGTTCATGTAGTTGGTTGAATAATTTCATTTGATCTTTATACAAATTTTGTATACGTGCAGTTGAAGAATGTCGTGCTCGTTTCCAATACAGTGCTACCGGTGGGATAGGATGATCTGTGCCGGTCATGTGTAACTACAATAAAATTTATAAAAGTGAGCAAAAAAAATTAGACTACTTAATTCGTATTTTTACATAGATTAGTACTTACCGGTATAAAATGATTTTCTGAGTCGACGTGGCCTAAAACCAAGTGTTCCGATGGTGGACCCCTATGATCGAATATAAGTGGAAAACATGTTATCCCTTCAACGTTGCTAAATGTGATGAATACCACATTGTACGTCGTAGCCACGATGTGATCTCATTCAGGCAACGTCATACAATTTTGTTGAGGAACGGGTCCCGACTAGTGATATATCCTTAGTTGTAGTGTGTCAATAGTTGAGAGGCCACCCAAGGCCTGTTGGAACATCTCGGGTCGTCTAGAAAGCTCCATAAGGAGATCCCGCCTAACTCTGGGCTAGTGGTCACAGTTGCCATAAATTGCTAGTGCCACCGCCGTAATTCCACAGTTCTCTTCTCCCAGTACGTTGCTAAAGTTTTGAATATAAGGGAGAATGTACGAAAGAAATTGGTTTGCATACAACGAACCTTGTAGTGGCAATGGTCTGTTATAGGGCCTCTTACGAAAATTCATTGGAGATGGAGACATTCCGCTAAAGGATGATGAGTATTCGGAGTGGCCGGGAACGATTGACTACCAGAATTGAAGCTTTTGGAAATGCTCATCGGGCTACCCTGCGATGATTCCACCCTTGACACTCGGCCAACACCTTGTTTTCGTGGCGATTTTTTATAGCCGACAAATTTCATGACCTTCTCGAAGGCAGATGTCATTCTCAACTTCGCTTTCTTCGATTTGCTGGGCTTCGCCTTCACTTCCGGGGTCACTATGTTTGGCTGAAGGATTCGTCGCGGACACAGAGATTGAGTCATTCGTCCAATTCAAGAAGGGTAATAAATGCGCAGTGTTGTACGAAGCATTGAACAAGCTTGTAACGGCAATGGAGTTTGAAGGCAAGAAGCAATTGCTTGTGGGTTCTTATGACATCTACTGGGCTCGTACTTTTTCCCCGACAAGTCGGAACCCTCGTTCCGATCGAGTACTTGAGCGTGTGTCAGGAAGTTGGTAATTTTGGTTAATACGCTTGGGGTGCCGCGGTCCCTGCGTACCTCTATACCAGCTTGGGAAAGCATCACGGCGTGAGTCCAGACAACTAGCGTGATTCACAGGTATGATAACATAGAAGTTATAAATATTTTATTAATGTTATGCCTCGAAACTAATCCTATTTACCTTTTTTGTATTGAGGTGTTGGATATTCGAGTACTTTCCTCAGTTCAACCGCTTAGGAGGCAATGCATGGACGCCAGGGCAACCATGGGTTGGACGATTTGCAGACCGCAAGACTCGTGTGTCCAACCCTTAACACCTGATCGCCTATCGTAATCAGCTGGACGCAATGAAAGCTGAATATGTAAGTTAATACTCCCCCCGTTTTTTTTACTTGTCATTCTAGAAATTTTTTTTGTTTTATTTACTTGTCGTTTTACATTTTCAAGGCACTTTTTGGATTAGTTTTCCTATTATGACCTTGTCATTAAATAAGCATGAATTATATTTTTGTCTTGAAACTTGATATAATAATGTTTATCTCTATAATAAATGAGGGTATATAGGTAAACCATATGAAATCCTTAATTGTTGTGCCAAAGTCTAGAACAACAAGTAAAAAAAACGGAGGGAATATTTTATATCCAATTTTACTATATAACACGTTTTTTGCGAGAAATAGTTTCCTCAAGATAATATTATATAATTACAGATCGTGTGGACACTGTATGGCCCGGTAGTCGACATTCCACCGGTTTCGTACTATCATGGGTGTATCTGTTTCCTCTCATATATCGAAGCCTATATGCCTGACAGAGTGGCACGACAGTTCGGGAGGGTGCAACAAATCCCTGCAACACCTATTGAGCTATTGGTGGGGACCCACCCGACTGCTACAACTAGGACTTTCAAAAAAGTGTACGCCGAGTTGCCGAAACAGATTGGGATAGTCAAACATGTAATTTCACAATGTGGTCACGGTTCGTGTGGGTCCCCCAGCTTACATAGCAATGCAAACCTCCTCTTACTACATGAATTGGTATCTACCGAGGACCCATGTGAGGCTACACAACCCAGAGAGGGGAGATGTAGGCGTGACTACGAAAATGATATATTTTGTATCGCAGTAGGTACGATTTATTACATTCAACTTTACATGAAGTTATGTTACATTTTTTCTTCAACTAACCAAATATTATATTTTTTTCATTTCATAACAGCGACAACAACCCTTGTGGCAGATAATCTGTAACATTGAGCAATACTTGCAGTCACAACATCATGTAAACCCATACATGCAGCAGCAGATGGAAGATTTGCAGCGCTTTGCAAGGACCGGAGGCTTGCCTCGTGTGCAGCAGGGTCGATGGATAATTGGTGGGGCCAATCGACCGGAACTGAATGGAACCAACAAAACTTTCAGACTGGTCCTTCCCCGAGTTTCCATCAGTATCCTGCAAATGCCCCGGTCGATGATGATGGGGATGATGATGTGGGGGGCGATGATAATGATGATGTCGATAAGGAGAACCGAGTATGACTCTGATGATTAGTATGGCTACACTGATATTGTAATATTTATATTTTCTTTAATGTATTTGAAATATTTTCTTTTTATTACTTTTTATTATTTAAATTAATTATGTTTAAAATTATAACTTGTTAACTTAAACTAAATTAAAGACTATTTGTAGAATTTGTTAACTTATAATTAACAATTTCATGAATATATTTGGAACAATTTCATTTTATTATTTAAATTATATATATTTCAAATTAGAAGTTGTTAACTTAAATGATATTGGAGACTCTTTATAAAATGTAATTAACTAAAATAGGCAACACTAGAAGAATTCATATGATTAGAATTATTACACCATTAGTTGTATATTTATTAGCATTAGTGACCATTATTAACATTAATGATCATTACTCGTTAGTTGACTATATTAGCCCGTAGTTGTAGACATCTTTCTGTATAAATAGGTATTATTATTCAATAATAGACACATCGATTACACAAATAATGATCACTAATGCTAATAATGGTCACTAAAGCTAATAGTCAACTAATGAGTAATGGTCACTAATGCTAACAAATATACAACTAATGGTGTAATAATTCTCATATTGAACTTGATAATAAAAATAGTATATATAGCCATTTCAAACTTGAAAACTATAATTATAATAATATATGTCCATTTAAAGTTTGAAACTATGGCTCTTGCATTATATTTTTACTAATTTAGTAATTGAATAATTCGTATCCATTAAGTCATATGAATACTATGATTTAGTATATTAGCAATATTAATACATATTATTAATATTATTATGTATAATATAACTATTATTTTTTTTTTGATAATTAGCGATGTATAATATAAGTATTATTACATATTAATAATATTAAAAACAATTAATATTCAAATAATTAATGAGAAAACGCTCAAGTATCGTTCTTATTTTTAAAATTATTAATAAGTATGTGTGTAACCATAATATTAACAATAATATAATACTAATAATATTACTAATATTAATAACAAATATTCACAATATATCATTTTTTTTAAAAAAAAATCTATAAGGTTGTGGACGAACTGGTTGGTCGTTTATAGCATTACGGACGAACTCGTTGCCTCTTTAATTGCCTTACAGACGTCGGACGAACAATAAGCTCGCTCATAACGAAACGGACGGTTGACAATGGACTACCTCTATACCCGTCCATAGCCTAATTAACGGATTTCTTGTTCGGTCTTAAACCTTGTGGACGAACTCTCTCTTCGTCAGGGGCATAAATGTCCACCATCTAGAGTCTTTCACTGTTTCAGTATGTATATAGTGGCGCCCACACGAGATCCAACTTTTGATAAAATTTTGTGATCTTATCTAAATTATTTACCTTTTGATAAAATTTATGAAATATTTTAAAGCTAATTGAACAGTTATTCTAAAAGTTATTCTAAATTAAACATAGCATTAATCATTTGGCTAGAGATGGTAAGATTATCAAAATAAAAGGAAACTAAATTATACTCATAATTAACGGTCAAAACATTTGAATTTTGAAACTATCTACCGTTAGGCTTCTCCACCTTATTTGGGTTGTATAAATATCATCCCCATAGCCACCTACAATATACTCCTTCCATTGCTTTCATACCTAAAATCAATTCTCCAAATTCCCTAAAATCGCCATGTTTACAATTAATCAAGCTCCCGTAGTAAGCGACCCCGTGCCCACGAAAAGAGGAAGATCAAGAAAGGCCTTGAAGCCGAAAGATTCATCAACCAATGAAGCCAATATTCTTGCTGCACCTATCACCGAGTCCTCCCCAGTTGTGCCACCAGAGGACTCGGTCGAGAAGGAGAACCACGAGAGCCTTACAAAGAACAAGGGGAAAGCTAAAAAAGGTGCATCTAAAGCGAAACAAAGCCATGATGTTTCGATGGAGAAAGAATTGCTAGCGTTGCAGGAGAAGCTTCAGGAAATGACCCTGGAAAAAGAGAAGACTGAGGAAATGCTGAAGGAGAAAGACGAGATGCTGAAGAAGAAAGAGGAGGAAGAAGAGAAGCTTCATTTGGAGCTCAAGAAATTGCAGAAAGCTAAGGAATTTAAGCCTACTTTTGTAAGATCCTTCGCTTTGTTACTCAATTACATTTTTATTTTGTGGGCAATTTTGTGATAATTTATTAATCATTCTTCTAAATTTTCCTCAGACAATTCCTGCTCTGCAATGTCTGAAAGAGAAAGAGCAAGAGAAGAAGAAGGGAAACTACTCGGTGAAGAAACCATCTCCAGCCTATGTGTTATGGTGTAAAGATCAATGGACTGAGGTACTAATCGAACCAAGCTTGTTAACATTTGACTTATAGTCCCTCGTAACTAAAAGAACGTTGAGTTTTGAATCTTGATCGTTGAACTTGTATAATACTCGGTAAAATTGTGTCTAAAATATATCGTTTCTCTCTTGTGTCAATTTGGAATCGCCACCTTGTTGTGACAGGGGTAAGGCTACTCGTACTCTACCACCTCTTAGCGGAGCCTTTTAATAGGCATTGAGACATGTTGAGTATAATTAGTATGATAATTTTGACGTAGTATATTGTCGAATTGTCTAAATTCATATACAAAATTGGATTGTTTCAGATGAAGAAGTCGAATCCTGAGGCCGATTTCAAGGAAGTCTCAACTCTTCTTGGTGCAAAATGGAAAACTGTGAGTGCAGAAGAGAAGAAGCCTTATGAGGAAAAGTATCAAGCTGAGAAAGAAGCCTACTTGAAGATTGTTGGTAATGAGAAACGAGAACACGAAGCAATGAAGCTGTTGGAAGATGAGCAGAAACAGAAAACCGCAATGGAATTGCTTGAGCAATATACTCAATTTGTTCAGGAAACTGAAAAAGCAAACAAGAAATCGAAGTAATCCCTTTTTTATGTCATATAATTTACATTAGTCTGATTGCATATATTTACTATTGTATCACCCGACCCCATCTTATCGTGCTTAGGTAGAAAGACTCTTCGAAGATATTGGGGATTTAGTAGTTTACTTATCTAGTCAAATTTGCATGCCAATTTTTAACATAATTTTGTGCACTATTTCACAGGAAAGTAAAGGATCAATCCAAGCCGAAGCACCCCATGTCAGCGTTTTTCGTGTTCTCCAATGAGAGGAGAGCTGCATTATCTTCTGAGTGCAAAAGCGTTAAGGAGTTTGCTAAGATTGCCGGAGAAGAGTGGAGGAATATGACAGAGGAACAGAAGGCGCCTTATGAAGAGATTGCAGTGAAGAATAAGGAACAATATGTCGAAGAAATGAAAGTATATAAGCAGAAAAAGGATGAAGAAGAAGCGAATATGAAAAGAGAAGAGGAGGAATTGAACAAGCTTCATAAGCAGGAAGCAATGCAAATGCTGAAAAAGAAAGAAAAAACTGAAATCTTGATCAAGGTACTTTACGACGTGATAATTGTGATCGAAATTTTGAAATTTAGGGACATATTTAATGTGATTTGGATTCTTTTGTATTTGATGTAGACAACGAAGGAGAACAATAAGAAGGCGAAGAAGGAAAAGAAGAATGTTGATCCTAACAAACCGAAGAGACCTGCATCTTCGTTCATCCTCTTCAGTAAGGAGGAAAGGAAGAATTTATGTGACCAGCGCCCTGAGATTAATAACTCCTCAGTGAATGCTCTCATTTCTGTGAAATGGAAGGTAACATATAATAATCCATGCGTTCCACAGTATTGCAAAATTCATGAACCACTTATGATTCAGTATATTCATTGTGTAACGTGTTCTAGTTCGATAAGTTTGTTTGCTAATGTTTCGATAAATGATGCATCGTATAGGAATTGGGCGAAGAAGAGAAACAGAAGTGGAACGCCAAAGCCGCAGTGGCAATGGAAGCATACAAGAAAGAGCTGGAAGAATACAACAAATCTGCAGCTCCTGAGAGTAGTGAAGGCAGCAATTAGAACTCATGTGACAATTTGTTCCCATAAGAATCTTTTCAAGTGGTACTACAAAATTTATTTGTGGTTCCAGCAAATTCCAAAATTATGTTCATTACAGTAGTATCATAATTGTAACATTTGGTTGCAAACAACAGAAATCTTGGTTATCGATTTTACGTTCCTTATCATTATTCGATGTACTACTACTTAAGCTCAAGCCACAAAACGTCGAATGCTCTTTATATGAAATCTTGGTTATCGCTTTTATATGGAATGCTCTTTATATGGAATCGCTAAACAAACACGGGATATTTTTATGGATAATTATGATAAAGCCTCTCGTTGTTTTGAGCTTATTCACATATTTGCAAGGCACGGACAATATAACGAGTCAAAGCAACAATATTTAAGAGCATAATGCAATTTTCTCATTATTTGCCCATAAAACAATAGAGTTGAAATTCTCAAGATGAGAAAATGAAGTACTACAATGTTCAAACAAGAGGAGGACATACAAAACCAGGTGGAGGGGTCAACCCACAAGTTGCTAATACTGAGAGTGCAAGAGGAAGGAAAATATTGAGATTGAGAAGTTTCAATCTTATGGTAGTGCATAAACACAATGCAGCCTCAAGCTCAAGCAAGCCTTGTAACACTGGGCAACATACATTCTCAGCTGGATCTCCAAGTCCAACATGCACTAGTCCTCCAAGAACATCCAAACATAGTCCTAGTTTAAGTGCATTTATTGGACATGTTGCTGGTGGAGGAATAGTAGTACCTGGTACACAACCACCACGGCACCCCCCACCGCCTTTCCCCCCGTGTCCTCCTCCACCCGAAGGAGGCAAGTGTCCTCCTCCTCCTCCTATGATAGGAGGTAAGATACCTCCTCCCCCACTCCCTCCCCCTATAATAGGAGGCAGAAGACCTCCTCCACTACCTCCCCCTCCTCCTATGATAGGAGGCAAAAGACCTCCTCCACCTCCTCCTATGATAGGAGGCAAGATACCACCTCCCCCTCCCCCTCCGCCACCTCCTCCACCACCTCCTCCTCCTCCTCCTCCACCTCCTCCTCCTCTACCTCCACCCCCACCCCCACCACCACCAGTACCAGGAGATGGACGGGTTATAGGAGGGTGGGGACGGGTTACAGGCGGATTAGGTCGACCATATGATGGATGTCCTGGACAAGTTCCACATGCATGCGTTGCTGGGGGAATGGTGATGAACATGCAAAGCATGCAAATCAAGAAAATTGATGAAACTTTAGAAGCCATGGAAGGGTTTTTTTGTTACTATAGATAGCTCTATATTCTTCCTAGTAATATATGTAGATTTGGTTATGGGATTTTGGTAGAATGATTTATAGATGAATTTTAGAAGCAACCCGTGAAAGATTATTGGTGATCTACAGCAAAAAAAGGCAAAAAAATGACTAGACTTACACAAACTATACAGTTTTGTGTCTGGAAATGTGATATTGATGAATTGGATTTTTCGGATGATTGCAAATAATTCACAAACTTCAATGTACAATCCGTGATTTTTTGCTTGACTTATTATTTTGGAATATCGCACGCTAGCAAGTCGTCATCAGTCCTCACAAATTAAATTCTAGTACTGGAATTAATTACACAAGCATATTACAATAGAAGTATGGACATTATTATTTTGCTAGCTATCACATATATATGCCTATCTATTGTTTGGGGTGGTGGTGGTCACAAATTGTAATAGCACTAATGCTGCATTACCCATTCTTTTTAACTGGTCACTTACTATCGTTACCGTAGAGTACACACAATATCATCCAAACTTGTGATGAATTACAAAGTCATTGTTGTAAGAAGTTTCGCGGCACATACAACTCGGTCTAAAAGCAATATGAATGGTAACATCGAGGCTAGGGTTGTAAATGGATCGAAATATACCGAACGTAGTTACCTTTGAGTTCGGTCCGCAAGGGGTTGAAACCGGACCGAACTATTTGTGAATCGCACTCGACCTTACGTTTGGCTCGGTCTGCAATATACGAACCGAATCGAACTATTTGCGAACTGTGCAAACATGTTCGGTTTGGTTGGAAAAATTTTCGATGCGATTAGATATTTGGGCAGATGAGAACGAGATAACTCATGAATAACGAGTAGGAAATCAAAAGATATGAGGTGGAAGTGATTTTTATGATTTAAGTTAGGTTAGACTAACTAATGGACTATGTCTATGAAGTATATATAATATATTGGATCAATGAAATATTGGAGTCTAATATGTTGACAGGTCGGAACGAACTATTTCGCACCGTTCGGTCGAACATCCATTTTTAACGTTTGCGTATACGTTTGCATATGCGCACCGAGCCGCGAGTCGAATGTTTTCGACCCGAATAATGCGAACCGAATCGAACGTAAAACGTTCGCTCACAGCCCCGAGGCCGACCCCCGAAAAACCTTCTATACCCACTACGGCCAGCTATAGCGGGATTTTCAGAGTTCACCAATTGTTTAAGACCTTAAAAATGGTGAAGAAGGAAGGAAAGAAGAAAAATAGGAGAAAGCTCGCCACGAGGAACGATTAAACGATTATATATGATGAGCAACAATTGAGTTGGATTATACTACCTTTACAATCGAGCATATAACAATTATGTAATTCAAAAATTGATATTTGTTATTAATAATGTTGCATGACAATTAAAAATTAAATAAGAGACAAAAGTAAATGAACTCGTTTATTCATGTCGAAAAAATAAGATGTACTTTTATTACTTAGAATGAGCTCTTACAAATTACAATAATAACAATGTTCATCATCACTATGATGAACCAAAACATAATATAACAATATGAAGCAATATTTAATGATCCTAAAATCATTAACAACGATAAATATAATATTCAAAAAATAAAAGTGATTAAAAAACATTGCAAGTAGTTTTATAAACTTATGCACATTGAAATCCGGAAGGGGTCTTCTTGCCGCAATAGTTAAGAAGTAGGCTAAGAGAAACGGGAACATTTAGATGAATTCCCAACACATTAGCTTTAAGGGCAGTGCATAAACAAACAGCAGCTTCAAGATCAGCTAGGCCACCAATGAGTGAGCAACATGGTGTCTTGGGTGGGGTACCTACAACAAGGTGTACTAAATCATTCAATAAATTGGCACATACTCCTAATTTCAAAGTGTCCTTAGGGCAAGTGCCCTTAGATGAGGTGCCCTTGGAAGGAGGTTTAGGGAGTGGTGAGTGTTTGGGGGCTTTAGGGGCTTTGGGTGGGGGAGGGCATGGGGTAGTAGAGCTCACTAAGGTGAAGAAAAGAAGGTTGAAAGTTATCAAAATGGTAGTTGAAACAAGAGATTTAGAAGCCATTTTGAAATTAAAAGATCACCTAAAGATTTGTAATAATACTTGGATTTATTTGGTGATGAGAAAGTTGGAAGTGAGCAATGCCTTTTATAGTTGAGAAATAATTATTTTTATTTCTATATGAAGATTTTTAAGAATATATACAATTATTATTCATTCATTATATATTCGTTTATTTTTAGTTTATCTACATCATGCATGTGGGTCGATTATTTGACTCGAATATTTGTAACCAAGATAGGCTGGAAACACAACATGCATGGGTGATTTTATTCCTCTTCATCAAGATTACAAATCTTGTCATTACTTGATGAACCCGTTTGAAATATGTGCTCAATACTAAGATAATGGTAGGAGTGGTTTTAGTAAGTGGAGGTCTGGTACACTTTGGTCTTCAAAAGTGATAATGTTGTGGAAATAGTCCTTGAAAATGTGTACATTGGTGCAATTTGGTCTTCATTCCGTTAGCTCTGTTAAATATAAGCGTGAATAGCAATTTTTGGGACAAAAATAAAAAATTTTATAACTTAATCGATGTTGGAGAATTTTTTTCGGTTGTTTTAGAGTGTTAGAAGAACGTTTGATGATATGAAAATGGTTAAACTGAACTGATTTCTTAATTTTAACGTATTTAATTGTTACTTTTGCCTTTAACTTTTTGTTATTTATATTTTAGGGACCATTTTAGTATATTTTACGATTTTCAAGATATAATTTTAATTATCAATTATTCTATAATATTATTATAGAAAATTATAAGAGGAGAAAAAAATATTGTTAAGATATTTAAAAAGAGAGTTCAGTGATATGAATTTTTATATTTTCGATTGAATGATTGAAAATTAATTAATTTATTATTAAAGTTTGACACGAATATTTAAAACGTTAATTAATTTGAAGTGAGGAAGTATTGAGGTGCATGAGCATGACCATTCTTCCGGATTTCGATGGTTTCAAGTTGTTTAGGAGATACCCGTTGTATTACATGTGGTATTGGAAATCCATATACTAGCTTAAATATTGTTACCCCATAAAAATATATAGAGGTAATTGCATGTTTGGTTCTAGATAGTGGGGTGTAGTTGTATTCTAGTTTCAGATAGTTACAATATTATTAGTTCCTCAAAATGGCACAAATATTATAATATAGTCCCCGAAAATAACAAATGTTGCGGTATGATCCCCGAAGAAATAGGGACTAATGTATGTACAACGATTAATACTATTGAGGACTATATCGTCACTCTTAAACTATTTTCGAAGACTAGTCTATAATAGTGTAACGATCTGAAACCAAAGTACAACTTCGTTCCACTATCTAGAACTAAAACAACAATTGTCTCAAAATATATAGGCTTATTCTCATTTTGCCCCTTATAGTATCATTTTCGTTTCAGATTGCCCCCTGTACTATTAATCGTTTTAGATTGCCCCCTAGACTCCTTTTTTCTAGTTTTAAAAGATAAAATGACTATGGTACCCCTGTCATTATTACAAAGTATAATGGCAATATTAATATATTTTAAATAATTAAAACTAAATGTCAACTCCTTCTTGTTCAACACACCCCACCCTCACCCCTTCTTCTCCAACACACCCCACCCCCATCCTCACCTTCACCAACATCTTGCTCATCGATGATTAAGCAATCGCTTCAAATCATTTAAAACAATTACGGACTGCAATTAAATTAAGGGAGGGGCTCTGACCCTTGATAACATCAATTTAAAGACATTGGACTCAATTACAAAGAAAGATGCCCATCCCCATTTGTAGATAAAATTTGGAGTTGGTTCATTGAAGTTTGCTCCGAAGGCAAATTGTTGAAGGAATATTTGTACTAGTTTCCAAACAAAAGATGAGCTAAGCTAGTTTATCAATATTAGTGCTGTGACAATAACAATTTTAGTGCTGGTGGGGTGCAATGGGGGGCGTAAGAATTCACAGCTTTTTGAAAATCTTTATGGCGATGGAATCACGTAGCCTTGGGTAGAAGACTGTTGGATTTGTTAATGCACATTCCTTTTCAAACACTATTCTCACAGGAAATTTGATTCTCAAAGGAATACGAGGCAAAATTTTATCCTGCAATAATTGAGTACCAACCCAACAAACGATTTCATGAATTTTAACAATTGATAATCACTCTCATTCAATTGGAGCTTGTGGAAATTGGAAAAGGTTAGTCAGTGATGGGCTTATGAGACTCGAATGAGAATAACTTAAAATTTCCCAGACAATTGGGGTTGGGTGGGGGCTTTGAGGAAGATGAAGCAAGGGGGTGGGGGTGGGGGTGGGGTGGGTTGAAGAAGGAGTTTAATTTTAATTATTAAAAATATGTTAATATTGTCCCCTATACTTTATAATAGTGACAGGGGTATCATAGTCATTTTATCTTTTAAAACTGGAAAGAAAGGGTTCAGGGGGCAATCTGAAACGATTAATAGTACAGGGGGCAATCTGAAATGAAAACGATACTATAGGGGGCAAAATGCAAATAAGCCAAATATATATGATGCTTAGTTGTTTTTCTTTAGGAATAGTTGGCTCTTTTGTCTTTTTCTAGTAGGGGTGAGGAAGATGCGGTAGCAGATTATATTAGGGCCTCATATTAAGATGATGTTTTATTCTTTCACATTACTGAGAGGCACGTCTATTAATCCACAAACCCCGATTTAGGATTGTACGTTTATTAAATTTGATGGACTGATCTGACTTTCAAATCTCATTGCATATATTTTGTAACACATTTTATTTCGTTTTATTTTGAAAATTTCTGTCTCGTTTAGTGAATTTTGCTTCAACAGCTACTCTTGATATGGTTTCAGTAGTGAAAAGATTGGGTGCATCAATACTTCCATGCATTAGGTACCCATTTAAAGGTTTCACGTGGGTACTGTACCCACTTGAAACTTCATCATTGGTACTTGTACCCAAATTGTACAATTTGGGTACAAGTACCAATGATGAAGTTTCAAGTGGGTACAGTACCCACGTGAAACCTTTAAATGGGTACTTGATGCACCTGATGCACCGAATTATTGATGCACCGAAACCGGACCCGTTTCAATAGTATGTAGACTTGGTACAACATTTAAGCTACGACAATATTCATCCAATAGACTTCCAAGGCAAGACAAGCTAAGTTTTTCGTTTGGAACGTAAACATTCATTGTTTATTAATTTAGTATTGAGTTACAATTTGATATCGTAATTACATAATTAAAAAAAAAAACTCCATTATTCAGATGATTGTCCATTCTAAATTTCATTCTCAATTTTAATGTACCTTTTACAATTTTAATGTACTTTTTGATTATTTTTTTTATCAAAATTATTACTAATCAATAATATAGTAACAATCAATTGACATTTATATTTTCAATGTACGTTTTGACAACTTTTAAATAATTTTTAATTTTTCTTAATCTATGCGAAAACCTCTTGAACGTTATATAAAAAAACGGAGAAAGTATTAAATAATGGGAGAGGGAGGGAGTGCTTATGGGCCACGGGCTCATAGGTAGCGACTAGCTAGACTATGACACGGCCCACGGGTGTGATGTTATTGGGTCGGGCATGGGGGTTCCTTAATTTTTAAAATATGCTTATGATGTGTCATGTATAATAAAATATAAAAATCGATAATGTGATCATGTTACACATACACATGTAGTATCAAACTGAACATAATTATAAATTGTGTATACAACAAGGGATGCATTGTAGTTATCGAGTTGTGATTTTGTCTTGATGTTTCTTTTTATTCATCAATATAATAATATGATTCGATCGATCAATCATAGATGGAACCACAATGATAAGGTAAAGGTACTGTATTTATATTTGTATTTGTAGTATACATATATATATTATCGTCATAAGTAAAACGAGATAGTAGATTATATTATTGATGTGATCTCAATAATAATATATATTACTATATAGTTCAAGGTTGTTTTTGGTTATGGATAGGTGGTTTACGTTGAGGTTGAGCATAATCCATGGCCACAACATCCTCTGGAATTTCATTTTCTTTGGAATCCATTACTACTTTCTCTTCAACATCATCTTCATCACGCTGCATGGTGGACCTTCCTACACCTTGTATCTTTGAGGATTGATTCTGCATATAAATCGAAACATTAAGTAGTCTTCGTCTCATAATTTTATGATAAAGATATGAGTTCCATTCTAAAATCAACTGACTATATAGAGAGAGAAGAATCGAATAATTTAATTAGCAATTTTATCATTAGAAGTTATATGTCATCCAATGCAAATCAAATATCCATCAACTTCGTGCATGTAGCTAGCCAGTGCCTATTTAGTTGGAATGCATGCAAGTGGAGCTGGAAAATATCGTTACTGTTACAAATTTAACAAAATTATATATAGTAATAAAAAGTAATGTTACATTTTAATAGATTATTGGTGGTATCTTTTATCCGAACTTCTACTAGGAGGTTGTTTGTAATATTCTATTCGCTCGCTAATTTACAACAACAGAAAATATTACCTCTTCCACCAATGAGTCTTGTTTTTCTTGAAAAGATGTTTCTTTTACATTCGAACCATCTTCCACTTTAACCCAAACTATGACATGATGAGTTGTTGATTGTTCCGACTAAAACAATTATTATGGAGAAGTAAATAACTATATTAATAATAAGAACATATAAATAAATCACTAATATATTATACTACTCATGATATAAAATAAGTATTAGTGTATTTGTAGTTGAAGTTTGAAATACTGAAGTACTTTAATTTATACTACATACTTCCATTATTTCAATTTTAATTGAAAACATTGCTTAATAGCCTTAAAAATATGTACTATTCAACTTTAATTATAAAATAATCTCATTCATAAAGATTATGTTATTAACTTATAAACTGTTAAGAGTCTATGATGTTGCACTTTAAAATCAATTGGCAATAGAGGGAGTAGTCCGAGATCTTATATACTGACCCGGGAAAACACCGATTTCCAATGTGGATGTGCATCTTAACAGAAATATAATAAGATACAAGTATATAATTTCATTAATCTCTTATATATAAGATACAAAGTTAAACGAATGAATTGTATATGGTAAGAAAATTGCATATAAAAAAATATATATAATTATTAACCGTTGTTGAAGGAGGAAGATGCTTGAAGGGAGATTCTCTAGCACCAAAGCCAAGGGGTCTTCCATTATTAGTACATGCATGAAAACAAAGGACTAACACTAAACAAAAATAAATACAATAATTCATCATGAGAAAATGTATATATATTATAGCCAAAAGCTTGAAGTGAAGTTGTAGTTTGTTGTGTTTTTTAGGTTGAAATTTGAAGTGTATATATAATAGCTAGAGATGATAGATGATGGAGAATAAATGATGATTTAATGAAGAAGAAAGTTGGCCCTTAGAAAGAACATGGAATTGTTTGGAGGTTTAAACATTGACACAAAATTGAAGATACTCACGCCCATCTATGTCCCCCAACAATTTTACCATTGAGGACCCAACTTTATTAGCTTCTATTTCTTAGTATAGGTTCATGGTATCATCATGTGGCCCTTCATTTTTCTTTACCATCCTTCTCTTTGGTTATAAATATGTATGATCATCATGTTGCCCCTACATGTTTTGCCATGGACAAGGTGATTGGAATGAATGTATCCCAATATATATATCGAAATCGAAATATTGTAAGGGTTATTTTTTGTTGAGGACATATCCAATGGCAGAACTAGCCTGATCTACGATTTCATTGGCAACCAGAGGCATTTGGTTTTTGTTTTTTAAATCTTTATTTTGATTCTTTTAAATAACATAAATATTGATCATTATATATTACCTCATTTTCAGAATCTGAAATCTAGACGAATTAAAATCTACTACAACAATGTGGATATCTAATTGTGTTATGCAAAAAAAGATTAAACTATTTTTATAAAATTTTCTTGCTATAAGTTCCTCAACAAGAGAAGTACACAAAAGAGGTAAATCGCAGGATTTGTCTCAAGTCTCAACTGATCAGGACTAGATTGTGTGTGAATAGAGTTAGAATCCATGTTTTAAGAATGAGTATTATAGAGAAAAATGAAATTCTTGTGATTTCAATGTTAAACTACATCAATTTATGGAGCTTGGGGAAACAAAGTTGCATGGCAAAACATCAAGTTGCAGCATCAATCCATGACAAAGGGGGCCATAACCAAATGCCATATTATGACTACAACCAAACTATATATCCCCTGTTTCATATATAAATCCCATGTGCCATTGCCAAGCATATTACCTTGAAAAACATGTCACGCCTTCTAATGTTACCAACACTTTAATAGATCGTTTGTTATATTATGTGTTATAATAAAATTTTAATATGTGAATTGTTCGTGTAATTGAGTTAAGAAATTGACATATTATGACTCAAGTTAGACTAAATATCCCCTGTAGTATATAAATAATCCCATGTGCCATTGCCAAGTGTTAGTAAAACATATTATCAATGATAAAACATATCAGACCCAACACCAGGGGGTTTCTTGTTAAATCAAATTCATTACTCATTAAGTTGATTAAATTGCTCAATCGGTAATTATTATATTGTCTACTCTTGATGTGAAAATTAGGATAATCTAAATAATGTTATTAGTTGAGTGGATGCATACTTTTTAATGCTTATTAATGGAGTATTGTATGTGTCCTATAATGTTGTATTCTTTTATCCAAATAATATGACGAAGTTATTTCACGCTATTAAATTTGGATAAACTTATCCTTATCGAGTATATAGTGTCTCCATTGGATGATGCGTACGTGTGGAATATGCATGCGCTTAATTAGTTATCGAACAATTGCATTTAAAAGGTGGTGTTATCAATGAGCGTATGTTACATCCGTTCGGTGCAAAGTGAAGCGCGTGCATTACGCCTTCAAAGTGTATTTGAGTACATATCTGGCATTTTTAAAAAAATCGTTGGAAGATATATATCTAATAATTACCCATACTATAAGTATTTAATATTCGAATTTCTCAAGTAGTTTTTGCAATTAATATTTGATTTGAAACATAACAAGAATCAATTTAAAATACTTCCTTTATTCCACTGTAATTGATTTTAGGTTTTTCGAAACACAACTTCAATCATCAATTAATATATATTTGATTGTAGAAAATTACAAAAGAGTAACGTTATGAAAGTATTTTGAAAAACAAATTCAATTATATCAATTTTATATTTTTCGGACGAATGAATATAAAATAATTTGTAGTCAAGTTTGGCACTCATTTCTAAAACGTCAATTAAAATAAAATAGAGTGAGTGGTTTCTTATAAATCATGTATAAAATATCTGTAATAAAAAATAAAAAAAAATCAAATTGACAATTTTTTAGGAGTGGAAATATAAAATTGAAAAAATGAATATTACAATCCTTTCAATTTTCCCATTAGATACACATATAGCCCTGACCACACACAACATCCTAACGTGACCAAATTATCCTAACTATAAAATGGCGGCGGCGGTTGCTCTTTCTCCGGCCACTCTCCTCCGCCTGAGACCACTCTCCTCCGCCGTCCACTTCATCTCTCTTCACCGCATACCCACCCCTCCCCCTTATTCCCCCCCTTTAAGACACCGCCACCGCTTCTACTCCACCATCTCGGCCACCCTCTCCCCAATCCAGACCCAACCCAATTCCAAGAAAGTTGGGGAGTTTAGGAAGAAGTTGAAGATTGCTGATGTTAGGGGCGGCAGCGATGAGGGGTTGGAGTTGTTGGGTCAGAGCTTGGTGGTTCAAGGGTGGGTTAGGACTCTTAGAGCTCAAAGTAGTGTTACATTTATGGAGGTATTTGTAGTTTAATGAGTTTGTCATTGTAAATGTTTATTTGGGTTGATTTGTATACTTACTATGTCCCAAAAAGACTGTCGAGTTTTGAATTTTGAATTTTGATGATTATATAGTTTTTTTTATATTTGTTGTATAATATTTGGTGAATAATATAGCAAGCGATAGTATTGAGGTTTCTTGTATGTAAATGTTAATTTGCGTTGATTGGTATACTTGCTTTTCCCCGAAAAGATTGTCCACTTTTTGAATTTTGATGGTTTGGTTTACATATCTTGATGTGTAGTAGTTTGCTATAGGTGAAAAAATATAGTGAAAGATAGCTTTTTAATGTGTTTTAGTGGTTCAAGGCTGGGTGAGAACTCCTAGAGCTCAAAGTAGTGTTACATTTATTTAGGTATTTGTAGTTATGGCGACAAAGTTTGTTGATTTTGAGGATTGAAAATCAAAATGAATGATCCTTTTTGTCATAGAGAGAGTAAGTTTGATACTAATGTTGGAGATGTGCTGGTAACTCATGCTTCTTAGTAAAGACAGGATTTTTATGATGTGTAGGTCAACGATGGTTCATGTCTTTCGAATATGCAATGCGTGCTGAATTCGGATGTGGAAGGGTATGATCAGGTAATGTAAGCAATAGTATTTTGAGTAGTTACTGCATCTTACAATGTGCATTGTTAAGGGTTCAGTTATTATGAATTGATGAAGTCTATAATGATGTTTGATCAGGATTTTGCTTTTCTCTTTTTCCCTTAAGGTTTGTAGTAGGAATGTCCATTTATGAACTAGTAGTGAGTAATTGTTCCAGTTTGATCACAATTGTTATTTTGTAATCATGTGACTCTCATATTTTGACCGACATGGAAATTTGCATCTATTAGTTGCTTTATTGTAGAGTCTTCTCTTGCATTTGTGGTCCCGAGGGTTTATTACTTTTTTCCGACTGCTTCTGCCAAGTATTCTTCTTATGCATAAATATATGTTCAAGCGGTGTTAGTATATCATGCATGTATTCTTGACATATTCTGTATCACATTTCCAGGTTGAGAGTGGGTTAGTCTCTACTGGTGCATCTGTTTGGGTACAAGGTATTGTGGTGAACAGTCAAGGATCAAAGCAGAAAGTAGAACTTAAAGTTGAAAAACTTATATTGGTAGTAACATCTTTCTGTTTTTCAGTTTATTGGGTAGCATCTCCTACAAGGTTGTTAACTAGAAGATACCAGCATACAGTGCTGGTTGACTTTGTAGCCCCTGTTTAAGTCTGTCAAAAGATTTCCATTCACAACAATGAATTGGTTCGACCGTAACTGAATTCATATTCTAAATATGCATCTGTGGCCTGCCCCATTGACTTTTCGATCTGTTGACATGTAATTGCAGACTGAATTATGTTACAGCCCTAATAAGAAATAATTTCTGATTTGAGTGTTTTCTTCAGATTGGGAAGAGTGACAATACCTTCCCCATCCAGAAAAAGAGGGTCACCAGAGAATTTTTGAGAACTAAAGCTCATCTTCGTCCTAGAACAAATACTTTTGGTGCGGTATGCTTCTACTTCTATTTTATTGATTATCATAACATCAATGCCGAAAGAAATCTTGAATCATTATCCTTGAAGCATCTTATATTTCTCCAAAATTTTAATTGTTTAGATATGCACATCTTTTGTGTTATAATTAAGTTTGGCTCGATGAACTTCTTTTAGTAGTCATGGTGATATCTTGTTGGAGTGTAATAGGTAGCAAGGGTGAGGAATGCTTTGTCTTTTGCCACACACAAGTTTTTCCAAGAAAATGGCTTTGTTTGGGTCTCAAGTCCAATCATTACAGCTTCAGATTGTGAAGGAGCTGGTGAACAATTCTGTGTCACTACTCTGGTATGCCGTCGTTTTTCATTTTCTGATTTCTTACCCCTTGTTATGAATGAAGTTTTCCTTGGAGATTAGTTGCATCTTTTCTTTTACCCATTTGTCGCGAATGTTTTATATTTGTGTTTCGCCCATTTTTAGTCTGAGAGGCTGCTTCTTCCCTTCACTTGAACCTCTGGCCAACTTTCTGATTTATGGCATGAAAGGATGAGATACATGTTAGGATTTCTCGAGCCGTTTTATTACTTTCTCTGACAGGTTCCCTTTTTTGCTGAAATTGTGACTCACTCCATAGGCCTGTACTTTACAACTTCAGCAATATTAAACACTGATGCGAGCCTTTTTGGAAGAAACTACAATTAAATGAAAAGATCGCATGTTTACGTGATATGATGAACTTAGTACTCCATAAAGGAGTAAGGTAATTACTAAAAGTTGTCAAGATATGCTGACGGAAATCACAGTGTCATAGTGAATCATTTGGTCCTGACTCTGCTACATACAAAATGGATCAGTAGTCTCAGATATGATTTAGTAGCTGCTTCTTCGAGTTCCTCCGCCTGATGTGTACCATTGTTCTCTTTTAACCATTGAAAACAGGAACAATTAGTTTTACTTGCATCTATGATTTGGAGTTCAAATTACTAGCAATCAGTAGTTGTTCCAAACTTTAAGATCTGGAAAGCCCCTGCTGAACTTAATTTTTTGTTCATGTGTCAGGTACCAAGCTCAAGAGATCCTTCTAATTCTCCTGTGTCTGCCATACCTACTAATGGTGATGGTTCAATTGATTGGTCACAAGTAAGTGATGTCAGAGTCTTGAAGTTTCCTCTGAGCATCTTAAAAATTTATGCCAAAAAAAGGAATATGTTAGATCCATGGTTGCTAGGTTTTAAATAGTAATGGGTAACTAACTAATTTGTTCATGTGGCTAGACTCATAAAGCTGATTTCCATCAGTGAGAGCTGACAAATCATCTTTTTTGTTTTTATTATGGTTCGATAGTTAGGATTTCGTTTCACTATATAAGTTGGTATAAGGCATGGAAAACAGCTGAAACTAACCGAAGATGGAGTATGGCTGACATCAGTATATTTGTTGGCATTGGGGCATGTTATTGTTCTGAGAAAAGTGTCGATTTTAATGAAGTCCTTCCATAGCTGTGTTGCGTCTGATGTTGCCATTTCTTGTGAGTATATTCAAATTCTAAGTTTAACATTGAGGTCACAAACATGCGATACGGTAAAACAATAAACATCCCACAATGCCTTTAAAGAGACTCTCACCTAGGCGAGGTAAGGAAGGGTCGGGTAATATGCAGGTTTACCTTTGTGATAACATAGAATTTGTTCTCTAATCGGCCCAAGATGAAGTACAAACACTATAGACTACTTCACATAGATAAGAAGCATAGGTAATGTATACATGACAAATTTTACTTCCTATTTCTTTCCTGGAGATTCTCTGAAGCAATAAACTTTAATGAGGTTTTTATTTTAGTTATGTCTCTCCTATTATATAAAAAAGGACACTTCTTTTTCCCCGAATTTTCTGATTTGAAGTATTAGTCATTGCTTGCCGAAGGGGTAGTTTTAGACCAGATTATCATAGGATTTGATGCTAGGTGGGGATGTGGTCAATAGCTCTACCTTATTATGTTAGAGAACATAAATTATTAAATTCTCTAGCTTGCTTGTATTACATGACAGGACTTCTTTGGAAAACCAGCTTTCTTAACAGTGTCCGGCCAACTCAATGCTGAAACATATGCCACTGCTCTAACTGATGTATGCCCTTGTTCGTGCCATTCTAATTTACATCTTTCTTATACCGTTCATATAATTGTATATTGTTCTCATTTTGCCCTACCCATTTTTTTGTCTATGCCTCTTTCTAATTCTGCAGCACATGCCACTTCTTTTCCCTTCTAAAATTGAATCAGTAACATTTATATCCATTAAACTGTTAAGCTCTCTTGTATATTCTGCCAGGTTTATACATTTGGTCCCACTTTTAGAGCCGAAAATTCCAACACTTCCAGACACTTGGCTGAATTCTGGGTATAGATTCTGCGCCACTCTTCTTATTCCCTTGATCTCTTTCATTTCATCGCTTTTTCTATTGCATAGCAGCTTTCTCTTGCACATATTATGTGAGAGATTGGTTACTAATGATCCCATCCCCTTTTTAAGATGATCGAACCAGAGCTTGCTTTTGCTGACCTAGATGATGACATGGCCTGTGCTACTGCCTATCTCCAGTATGTAGTATGTTACTCTTCACTTCTTGTTGGTTCTCATATGTCTGCAATGTTTTATTTCACTACATATGTAGGTTATCTCTTTTGAGCATTGATGTGATCTATTTCTTTTGATGGCAGGTGAAATATATCCTAGACAATTGCCAGGAGGATATGGATTTTTTCAATACATGGATTGAGAAAGGAATCATCCAGAGACTCAGTGTATGCAATCTCTTTTCACCCATATTTTCTTTCGAACTATCAAACAATATGGCCTGGTTATAATTTTAATAGGAGTTTCAGCCAATTGTTTCCTAAGCCTTAGTTCACCTGTCATACAGAATGTTGCTGACAAGAATTTTGTACAGTTGACCTACACTGATGCGGTTGAGCTTTTATTGCAATCGAATAAAAAATTCGAATTTCCGGTAATCTCTACCCTCTATTATATAGAATATAGTATTACATGAAGTTGTGAAGATGGATATATATAGTGTAAGTACATCTGGATATGTATATATACTTGTGTGCTTCTGTCAACTTATTAAATTTTATATCTTATAGTTTGCACTCATCTATAGCATGTTTACTTATTTTTTCTTATTCAAGAAAGGCCTTCCTCTAACTTTCATGGTAAGAACAACTTCTAGTTCTCCGTTTAACATTTCAAGATGCCTTGTATATCTAATAGGTCAAATGGGGATGTGACTTGCAAAGTGAACATGAACGTTTTATCACAGAGGAGGCTTTCGATGGTTGCCCTGTTATTATAAGGGATTATCCAAAGGTAAAAAAGGACTTTGATAATCAGCTTATTCCAAAATTTGTTAGTGAAACTGATGACTGGAACAAAACTGCAGGAGATCAAGGCATTCTATATGCGGAGAAATGATGATGGTAAAACAGTTGCAGCCATGGACTTGCTTGTTCCTCGGGTATTTCTGTTAACTCTTAATTCCTTTATTGTGATGCACATAGGAAGGATTGTTAAGGTGGCGATCTTTTTTCTATTTTGGGGGTGTTGAATCACTCTGGTAATGGCTAAATACCATATCTGCTACTTTTGTTCTGCAGAGCTCAGTCTTCCATGTTGATTTGTATAATGCCGGAATCGAATTTATTGTTTGCACGTCCTTAATTGATGCTCAACATGGATGATAACTTCATGAACACGGCCTTGGGTTTCTTCATATATGAACACGTGCCCATAGTAATCCATTTTACTGTGATGGGAACATGTCTACTATATATATGTTTTATTTTCCTTTTTTTACCGTTCAGGTTGGTGAGCTCATAGGGGGAAGCCAGCGAGAGGAACGGCTTGAATACTTGGAAGAACGATTAGATGACTTGAAACTAAACAGGGAAAGTTATTGGTGGTATCTTGATTTGAGACGTTATGGATCAGGTGAGACATCTGTTTCTGTTAGATTTGCTTTTCGGTAACCAAACAATGTGCTTTTTGTTTTAAACGTCCCGCAATGCCATCTCTTCACTCTAAATTGATCTTAGAATATAAATACATCTAATGATGTGACCACCTCTTCTTCTGGCAGTTCCTCACGCAGGATTTGGGCTAGGCTTTGAAAGGTTAGTGCAATTTGCCACTGGAATCGACAACATTAGGGACGCCATCCCTTTCCCTAGAGCTCCTGGCTCGGCTGAATTTTGAAGTTGTGCACTATGAAATAATCTTAATTCTGCAAGGTGTGCCTGGGAATGTCAGACTGGAGCTCCTTGCAAACGCCACAAAAGATTTATCAATTTGGGAAATTTTGACATTTATCTTACTGAAATTCTGAAAGATGTACATTTGGAAACTTGTAAAGAGTATTGTTCGTAGAGAATTTATCAGAGCTTACCTCTTCAGCTGAATGTGATTTGTAGCCTATAATCTTTATGGTTCGGCACTTCAGTCGAATGTGATTTGTTTAATAAAATTTGTGTTGTTCAATTCAAGTTCAGTGTGGCCAAGTGATCATCAATGTTTATAGGTATTACCATTGTTGACAGCGAAAACATTGTTAAAATCCAACGATATTTTTTATGTGAAATTTTGTTAATATCAGAAAGAATCCAATAATCCCAGAAAAATGTTGTGGTTCGACCCCACGACGTTGACAGGTTTCCCATGCACAGTGTACACTAGAGGTGCTTATAATGTATCTGTATAGGTTTCCCATGCATAGTGTACAATTGGAGACTCCCAAGAATCTACTTATCTACATAACCTCAATAAGCATGAAAAGATCTCTAGAAGCTGAGTAACAGATGAGGTGCTTATAATGTATCTGTATTGGCACTTTTTCAGAAATGAGTCATTTACCTCACCATCCAAAAGGTACCTTCATTTCACCGATGCTTCATTCTCGACCAGGACTGATTCCTTTCCTATAAATACTGGAGATATAAACAACTCTACAACTTTGGCACAAACACATCCACTATACAGATTGTAAGAGATCAAACTAAACTGTTCGATATAATTCAAGGATAAGTATACTAGAATTGACCACATCGTATTACTATCACATAATTCTTCAATAACTATAAGAATTATTGCTTACCTGCAGTGCTGGTAAGAATGTGGGTAATCTGATCCAGTTTCAGTTTTTCCCTTCCCTCCAAATATCATTTTCCTCGAAAGTTTATTACACTAAATATTCTGACAACGATGAAGATTCACTCACAGAAGCCTTGCAGTGTCTCAAGGAGGATTAACGAACACTAAAGAATCTTTAATGTATTACTATGAGACTCAGTATGCAGCATATTAGTTCAGCTCCACTAACTTATAAACAACTTCATGAAAATAAGGCAATAAGCCATTCCACTAAGAGGCTGGACTCATCTTAGTTCATCTCCTGATCTCCCCTCTCATATAATTAAAATTCGACATCATCACCATATCATAACATCCTAAAATCATAATTACTATGTGCATGATCAGTATAGGATGTAATCATAAACACAAGGAGTCGGTCGAAAAAGATGATATTGCTCCCCTCCTAGAGGCTGGATCTAAGATGAAACATACAGTTTACACAATTAAAAAGTACAGTTTAAGCAATTCAAATATCCCATCTGTGAATACCACTAACATAATTCCAAACAGCAAGTAATGATATCTCACACAATAAGTTTTCAATTATTTCGACATCAAGAACATAAACGATGAAGCTACAGATGGTATTAATCTAGCACGAGCTAAGATTAAATATAGTAGTAGCAATAAAACTGGTAGTGTTTAATCAAACCCGAGTAGGGATCATGCCAGCTTTTCTCGCATAGGCAAAGATACCGCCAGCCTCGATAACTGGACCAGCATCCCCGATAGGCTTCAATGTATACTCTTTCCCACTAGTATGATTAATCAACTTATTTTGTCCCACTTCAATAGTCACAACATCACCAGTCTTGCACTCCTCGCACAATCTACCCTCGGAATCAAACGGATAAATCTCCCCTGTTGCCACCGAGTTTCTAAAGAATATCCGGGCATAAGACTCAGCCACCACAGCGACAGTCCCAGCTGCACCTAGAGCCACTGGAGCATGCTCGCGGGATGACCCGCAACCAAAGTTGTCACCGGCGATTATAATGGCGTATTTGGATGTAAACTGGTCCGGCTCAACAAATCGGGTTTCATAAATGGAAGGAAGGCCGCACATGGCATATGAGCCAAGTTTCTTGTATTCTTCCGGGTTGGAAGGGACTAAGGTGAGGTACTCCGCGGGAATGATTTGGTCCGTATCAATGTTATCGCCAACAACATAGCAGAGGCCATGGAAGGTGGTGGATGAAGGGGTGGAGGTGGAATCCGCGGCACAGAACAATGGAGAGATATGCGGGCGGGCGTTTTCAGACTTGAAGGCTCTGAAAGGATGGTTAGGAGGGATTGAGGGGACTTTCAAGGAGGCGAGTGGGGAAAATGCAGCAGAACGCGGACGCGTCACCGTCAAGGTAGAGGTCGGGGTAGGACGGAACAAGGCTGAAGAAGCGGCCATGTGATGTGTCGACTGGCTCCGGAGAGGCGTATATAATTCTGCGTATAGGAATATAAAACCCCAGCAGTAGCTAACTTAGGGCCTGCACAAGAGAATGAACATAACATTTTCGACAAATTACCAAACACATACTAAGCATTACTTTAGTGCAAAATAATTAGAAAGGTACAAAAATATTTCTAACTCCAGACACTAAACTCAAAATCAAATCATCCTTAAGCAGTTAAGCAACAAACAATTTCACTTCACTTGTCTAACTATGAATTAAACAATTAAACAGATAACTGAACTCTTCAACCATGAGCACTAAACAATTTATTGATTTTTATGCTTTAGGGGTAATTGTGATGTCAAGATTTGTATTACATATTTAATTTCACAATGAATGATTAATTATACAAAATATAAATTAAGAAGTTACCATATACAATATAGGATTCAGAAATGAATTAGAATAGTGAAAATAAAGGAATGGGAAAAACCTGAGTTTTCTGAATATCTGGGTTGAGGAAGAGGTGGGTGGTTGAAGTGGTGATTGAAATAGATAGTTGTAGGTGGTGGCGGCGGGCTGGCGGCGGCACTAATTCTTTTACTTTGGAGAAGCCAGATGAGTTTAGGACAAATAGAGATAAAAGAAAATTGTTACTCCTTCGGGACTTTTTAATTGTGTTCCACAATTGTTACTATTTTATTTATCTTTACTTGAATATGAATTGAATTTATTATTTATGTAATTGTTGAATTCATGAAGAATGGATGATGAAACAAGAAATTTGCGAACTTTAGCCAAATATCACTAAATTAAATATATTTAGCATTTTAAAACTACATACAAAAGTTAAAAGAGAAACAAAAGTAATCAAAAAATATACTATTAGAAGTATTGACTGGTAAATAAATCGGAATTATCTCATTTTTGTTTGTTCATTTGACAAAAACGAATCAAAATTATACTTAGATTGTATAAGGTAGAAAAAAAATTGATGTTAGAGTAAACGAATTCAAAGGAAAGTGGAGGGAGTTTCAATTTATTTTCAACTATATAATTTGGATATTTTATAGTAATTGGACAACAAATGATGATTATACTCCCTAAAATAGGTGTTAATGAATTTGTATACTGAATTTTAAAATTAATTGCTTATAAATAAAAAATTAAAAATATGTGAATAAGACTTAGATCTAGTATAACAGTGCGTTCTTATTAATATAATAGTGGTAAAATTCAAAAGGATTTTAATTATTTGGAGAAAATTCATGTCCCCCAAAAATTTAGTTTTATCATCCAAAGTAAGCACCCAACAGTTAACCATATTACTTAATTTTCCAATATGGTTTATTTTATAATGCAAATTGCCCCTATCACCTAATTTTGATGTTGAATGTAAATCCTTATTTAACATTGACAAATGAGCAATTATATTATACAGTCGAAGATTATATAAAAGACATAAATGTAACCATAGTCCATATACGCTATTTAATTAAAATAATTATCTAAAAAACAATAATTGTTCAATTTCTCCTTCATCAAGCATAACATCCAACATCTAGCTTAGCCTCCTCACATATCAATGCTCAAACAGTTCATTTTCCTTCTTCGTCAACGCATGCTGAAAGAACAAAAGAATTCGAACAAATGTCACATTCTTTTCTACTGGTCGAACAAAGTAATTCGAACAATAAAGACTTGATTCGAAACTCACTTCATTGCTAATTATAAAAAAAAAAAAAAAAACTAACATTTGTTCAATCTGAAAACGTCAATATATATAAACATAAACAAAATTATCGATTTAATCTAAAAAAGAAAGCATATTCCATCAATTATATGACAATTTTATTTAATCACCTCCACAGCAGAAGCAGCAATAACAACAAGAGAAAATCAAGATGAAGTCTCTGCAAATTCCAGCAACACCACCTCCTCCATTTTCTTCATGTGAATTTCCATCGTTTAGTAGATTTTGGTGAATAGATTCACTGGTTTCTCCATATTTTTCTCTTTTTTGTTTGTCTATCTTCATTTTATGAAAATTCCATTCAATTTTCTTCAAGTACTCCTTCTTGAAAGAGTCTCTTAATTTCATAGATGGCCATAGATGCATAATGATGTCGAGCTTCCCGAAACTGATTGGTTGAGGAATTTGATGGCCGCCTTCAATAATGAGCTCAGAATCGCTACAATTGTTGTTTAATAGTATAGGTACTATCGAGTCAATCGAATAGTTTAGTGGAAAAGATTCTTGCTAGTAACCAGAGTCAATCGAATAGTCTAGTGGAAAAGGCTCTTACGGTGATCAGAAGGTCATCGAAACTGATACAGAAAAAAAAATAATATAGGTACTATCAATAATATATTTGAAGTATTAACAAAACTTAAAGTCATAGGTTTGAATATTTTTTATTATTATATAAATTAGCGATAATGTGAATTTCGAATTTAGGACTTTCTGATCGCTAACAAGAGCGTTCATGTAACTTATAGGTTTGAATTAGGTACCTTTCTTACAAAATCGTCACACTAAAAAGGGCTTTTAAATTCACCCCAAATCAATCATTTAATTTAGTATCAAATTTCAATCAAGAGTATCAGTTCGAAACGCTAGCTCTAAAATCAAGAATTATGCATTTTAGAGCTCAAATTTGTAAGCAGTTGGGAAAGAGAGGTTTAAAGAATGCTGATTACTGGTTCAACTCAATCAATTTAAGGTGCTCTTTTTGTTTTTCCGTCTAATGTTCCCTTTTTTAGCTGTTTATTGGTTGTTGGCTAAATATAATAGATGTTACTGATCTTTTGGTGTAACTCAATCAATTTGAGGTGCCCATTTTGTTTTTTCATCTAAAGTTCCATTTTTTAGCTGTTTTTTAAGTTTTGGGATTGGTTTCGGTTGATTGTAGTAGTTTTTATTTGTTTTCTTAGTGCACCTTATTCAATTTGAGGTGCCCTTATTGTTTTTTGCTCTAAAGTTTCATTTATTAAACCTGTTGTGTTGGGCTTTGGGTTGTTGTTGGTTAATTGTAGTAGCTTTTATTGATTCTATTGTGTAACTCAATCGAATTTAAGTGCCATTTTGTTTTTTGCTATAAAGTTCCAATTTTTAGCTGTTTTTGGGTTCGTTGTTTGCTGATCACTTGATTGTAGTACCTTTTATTCATTTGTGTATTAAGATGATGCATGTTTCGTATGTGGTCACTCCTTAGAAAGTTAGAAAGTCAGACTTGGGATACTAATATGTTCGAGCCTTCGAGGATTAGTTACGTTGTAGTGATTAGGGTACTTGATGTGATGGATTCTTGTTGAATTGATTATATTGTTCATGCGAATATCACTGTAATATTTACCGATTAGAAAAGACTGAGATTTGGTGTAGTATTGTGTTGGAGGATTAGTTTGGCGATTCGTCAGCAATTGATGTGATGTTTTTGTTGTTCGATTGAATATAGTTCTATGCAAATATTACTGTTAGATTTCACCAAGAATTGCATGTAGCAAAGAGTGATAAAAAAGTTTAAAACTTGTATATGAAAATGGATCCATAGAGCCACCTTTTGATTTCAGAAGTATATTAGATTTAATGATTTTAATGGAAGTTAGTTCTCATCATTGGTCTGCAGATCTATTAGTACACTCCCTTTCGCTTCCGTCGAGGTTGAGAAGATCTCAGGTTCCCAGCCTGCTGAAGTACAGAATTTGGGTGAGTTGCTCATTTGACATTACTTTGAGATCAATTAATGCAGATTGTGATTCCTTTTATGTTGATTTTGCTAACATCTCTAGGAGATAAAATCAGTAAATAAAATTCAATATTAGTGGCATGCTTAAAGGTCTATTATAAATGATGGAAGTAATTTACATGTCAGTGTTTAAAAAAAAAATTTACATGTCAGTGTTTGTTAGGCCACTTTAGTTGGATGCTGATTGGTAGAAAGGCATGGGCGGTCTGTTTATACTTCTGCATTTTTTGTCCAGAATTTAGCGATCTGCCTTTTTTCCCATGAATATAGTGTGGTGGGGAGAATCATTGTCATGGGGAGCCTTAATTCTTTCTCCTCCCCGAGCAATACCCACCCAGAACTGGAATAAGAACTCGCTTATAAGTAAACTGAAAGATCTTGCAGCAAGACGAAAGTTAGATGATTTAACTGTGCACACATTTTTTCATCTTTCTTGTGTGTTCGATTGTATATTTCGATGACTACCCTTCTAATCTGATGAATGATTTTGAAATTAGTTTCATCTATGATACAAGTCTACTATATTGCATACAATTATTAATTACACTACTCAATTAGTAATACTCTTTCATTGCCATTGTGTATTATCTGTGCTAAATTGGTTGCAATATTGATAGCGTTATTTCTGGTCGTTGATTTGATATTCTACATTTTATTCTGAGTGATCTTATTGGTTTTGACTCTGATATCATTCTTTTTAGCTGTTCATTGGTTAATCTTCATTCTATTTTTTGTTATCTTTTTAGCTGATAAATTTGAACTTTGTGTTGTTGTATATGAATCTGTGTGATTCTATGCTTCATCATGAAACTCTTTAAGTGCAGTACCATGAGTTGAATTATTACACAAGTCTACAAATACCTTAATACCGAAATATAACGTTGATGAATGTATTGTTAGCTACCCCATCGTCTACAATTACTATCATTGTAGACAAAAATACTGGACTAATTTGAATGTGTTCATAAACAAAAACTGAGTATGTCAATATTCTGTCCCTATCGAAGCTGGTACTGCTTGATGCTCAGGCCTTTTATTTTATTTTTATGTTATTAAAGTTTTTTAATCTTCCTCAGTACATATTCTTAAGTAACTGCAAAACATATAGGATCAAAATATGATCTCAGCACCATAAAAGATGAACTCCAAGGTAAAGCCTATCGGATGTTGTTGCGAACAACTTTCGATAGCCAAAATGAAAATAAAAAAGAGATGGTTATCGCTGCCTACTATGAGGATAACATCCATACAACCCAAGGATATGCTGAACAAAAACTCTCCATTGCTGATGGTACAGAAAAGAAGAAAAGCACGGTGCAATAACTTCACTATGTCCGATATCGCCTTTGAAATATGAGAGATATCAAGCTAAATACTGGGTATGCCACCTACAATGAGTTGTGTCTATATGTAGACATACCTTTATATAGCAAGTGCAATATTGATAATTACAATTACATTTATTCTTAACAAGTTCTCCGACAAAGAAATTACTAATGCTCAAAGATGACAAACTGATGGTGTTGGAAGCAGCAATTGGTCTGTCTGAGCATGACCAAGCAAAAGGCAGTTTCCGAGTACTTGCAAGGTCAAACAAAAGCCTATCATATTGAATGTCCCATACTAAAGGTGTATACATTTTTATAAATGTTAAGCGCCGTGTATTGAGTATCTGATATTCAAGGTGTATATGTTTCCATAAAAGTAAAGCACCATGTATTCATACCTTGAATTCAAAATGTATTTATAATTAGTTAGTCCCAATGAGAAATAAACACATTCCCGTCTTTAGACGGGCACCTCTTACTAGTAAAAGTTAAAATTATAGAAAACAACTAAAAGATAACGGTGGTATTACTAATGTGCTTAATGGAAGGGCTTCTTAGCACACAACGAAAAAAGATAAGTGAAATTTCACTAAAATGTCAAGACTCCTTTTTTTATATAATAAGAGATATATAATAGAAAAAGTAAACATCAACCTGATTACAAATTTTGTATCCTGTGGGGAATATTGTTTGTTTCAATACAGATAGCATCGTGCAATGATAATGCAACATCTAATTCCACTATGGCATTAGCAATTTGACACAAGTAATATTGAGTTTATCAACTTGTAAGGCATTAGCAATGGCTAATCGGATCCAAACTGGAGCCAATAATAATTCTTTAAGAGAAGAAAAATCCGCTTTATTCTTTTGTGAACAAGGATGAGAACACAATACACCAGTACACGTGCTATTTACATACTTACATTATTACATATACAAATGAACACTCCTCTTCTACAACAACATGATTATATAGTTGGAGCCATCAGTATACTATCAATTAATGATAGTATGTAGAGGCCTAATAGTTTAATATGAATTAACAATAAATAGTTTTCAACATATTTTAATGCGTCCATTTGACAGAATAGCAATTCTTTGATTAAGTGTTATTATGCACTGGTAAGACATCCAACCTAGTTGGATGCTACAAGAAGCTGCCATCTGGGTTTGCCAAAAACTACCCAACTCAAAAACAACAACAATAAAATTACAAAAAATTCAAACAAAACCAACAAATATCCAACTCAGAAAAACAATAAAACAGTAGAGCTGGAAACAATTACAAAAGTAAAGGGTTAAAACTCTAATTCAGGAGATATATGATTAAAAAAATCAATTCCCGAAATTAGGGTCCTTTGAAGAAATGATTATGGGAAAAAGTGGGAAAATGACCGGCACTATCGGTTCTTACCCGCCGGTTATTTTCCGTAAGACCAATCCGTTTCATATCCAAATAACCGAAACCGACCCGATCGATTTTAAAACCGAAAAAACCCAGCGGTCTTGGATCGGTTCGGTATCGCCTCGGATTAAATCCACATCCATTGGTAGCCCCAGTAAGAGTACGACCTGAGGGTGGAGCAACTGATGTCATGTTAGCAGACAAGATCAAATAACATATCAACAAATAAAAAAATAAAATTGAAGAAATTTATGGGTTTTGATCAGAAATGAAATTTGATCCATATCCATATTCGTAGCCCTATGAAAGAGTACGATCTGAGGGTGGGGCAACTGATGCCATGTTAGCAGACAAGATCAAATAACATATCAACAAATAAAAAATAAAATTGAAGAAATTTATGGGTTTTGATCAGAAATGAAATTTGATCCATATCCATATTCGTAGCCCTATGTAAGAGTACGATCTGAGGGTGGAGCAACTGATGCCATGTTAGCAGACAAGATCAAATAACATATCAACAAATAAAAAATAAAATTGAAGAAATTTATGGGTTTTGATCAGAAATGAAATTTGATCCATATCCATATTCGTAGCCTTATGTAAGAGTACGATATGAGGGTGGAGCAACTGATGCCATGTTAGCAGACAAGATCAAATAACATATCAACAAATAAAAAATAAAATTGAAGAAATTTATGGGTTTTGATCAGAAATGAAATTTGATGGAGAAGGAGGTTTTGGAGGCTATCTATAGAGAGATTATATTGGGGTTTTGCAAGAACCATAGAGAGACAGAGTCGTTGTGTGGTTTTGATCAGAAATGGATTTTGATGGAGAAGGAGGTTTTGGAGGCTATTTATAGAGAGATTATACTAGGGTTTTGCAAGAACGCGAGAGAGACAGAATTGTTATGTGGTTTTCATATTGGACTAGGTTCATTTTAGTGGCCGCATAGTCAACTCGGCTGCTAAAGTTACCATTGTGCCCCTTGGGAAATCAACATTCTGAGTCTATAAAAAAAGGGTGCAAAACACTTCGAAAATCAAACTTTCTGTAGTGTTTACAAAAGGGTCCAAAAAACTTAAAAACCTATATTTTTGCTAGTGAATGAAGGAAGAATGATGAAAAGTTTTGTTTCAATCTTCTTAGTTTTGTTTTTAGTATATTCGGGTGGCGTGATAATGGAAGATCTCACTGATTGTATGAAAAGTTGTTTAAGGATTTCTAAATCACAAGAACACATATTTGATATGTGCACTGTGGAGTGCAACCTGATAGGCTCTATTAAAAGATTGATGTATAAACTGATGACCTTTAGCTACGCCCTTAGCTGTAGCGGTCATTGTAGCCATCAATAATCTGCTGGCTGATAGATGAGAGTGTAATACATATCTTATTGAATCTAATTATACTTTTATCTTTATCTTTATCTTCAATCTTTATCTTCAATTCAAGTTAATCATATTATCATAGCAGATCGGAATCGTCATGAAAATCACTGTTATGACCGCCGATGAACAACCCAATAACTAACGTTAATTATAATCATCTCTATCTCAAGCAATTCAAGTTAATTGTTGAACCATGTTGAACAAGCATCAAATAACACGTGGAAGCCAGGCTGAAGTTAGTTACATTGAGTAGTTAGAGTAGTTAGAGCTGTTAGTCAGTTAGATATCAGAGTTAGTTAGGCTAATCATTTGATGAGAGAGAATAAGTGGGTGATGAGTTGTATCTAGAGCAAATGACTTCATCGATCACTCACGTTTGTTAAAAAACACTAGTCGATCATCCTAGTATGACTTTGTATACTTTCGATCACTCATGTTGGGTATTATGTGTACTTTTGGTCACTCACACGTTTTTTGGTACAACTCTTAATTTTTTGAAATTTTTAACATTTTTGTAAGGGTATTTTAGTCATTTTTCCATAATTTTTTAACTTACATCAACTAACTTTCAATAACTTCCATTGCACTCTACATTTCCATGACAAAATTATGAGAAAATGACTATAATATCCTTATCAAAATGTTAAAAATTTCGAAAAATCAAGAGTTGTACCAAAAAAACGTGTGAGTGACCAAAAGTATACATAATACCTAACATGAATGATCGAAAGTATACAAAGTCATACTAGGGTGATCGACTAGTGTTTTTTAACAAACGTGAGTGATCGATGAAGCCATTTACTCTTGTATCTATATATATGGCCAAGTGTACAAACAGTTTAATTAATGAGATTCAACATCATTCCCAAATTATGCTTTCTCCTTTCCCCAAATCAATTCAGTTAGAACCCTAAACCAAATCATTCACTAATCATTCAAAGATCATCTCATCTAGATTCGATTAACAACATATAACATGGTATCAGAGCTCGGAGATGATGATGATCATGTTCAGTTTCATGAAAATCAACACGGTGATGATCTGCACAATGTAGTGCCACCGGTGTTGAATTCTGACTCACCCGTTGACTTTCCAAACTCCGATCCTTTGCAGCTTCATCACTCAGATCACCCAAACTATATGCTATCCACTGTGTTGCTGAATCAGAATAACTTTCACCATTGGAGGAGGTCAGTTGAGATATCACTAATGGCTAAAAACAAAATAAGCTTTGTTAATGGTGAGTTTGTTCGTCCGATGGAGCCGAAAATGGCAGCTCAGTGGGATAGGTGTAACGGAATGGTCATAGCTTGGTTGTTGCACTCTGTGGAACGAGAAATTGCTGAAAGCATCATCTATTGCAAAACAGCAGCTGAGATGTGGTATCAGCTTCAAGTAAGGTACTCCCAAACCAATCATGCGAGGCTTTATCAGATCCAGAGAGATTTGGCTTTGATTTCACAAGGAAATCAATCAATTTCAGTGTATTTCACTCAGCTGCAGAGGTTGTGGGATGAGTACACACACATGATTGAAAGTGTGGACTCAACAGCAATGTTCATGAGCAAAGTGTTGCAACATCAGCAGATTATGCAATTGCTGATGGGGCTTAATGATTGTTACACTGCAGTAAGGGGTTCAATACTCATGATGAAGACTTTTCCACAGATCTCAGAGGTCCTGCAGATGCTGCTTCAGGAAGAAAAGTAGAGGGAGATGTCTCATACTCCTCAGGTAGCAGCAGATGCTTCTGCTTTCTACACACACAGGACTGGTAACTATGGGAGAGGTAGACCTGGATTTCAGTCTCAAAGAGGAAGAGGAAACTACTCCAATGTGTCAACTGAGAATCAAGGCAGAAACAGGTTCTACTGTGAACACTGTAAGATTCATGGACACTCAATCCAGAGGTGTTTTAAGATTCATGGCTATCCTCCCAACACTAAGAGAGTTGCAGCACAAGCTGGGGATAAGAGCATTACTGGAGCTCAATATGATAAGCTGATGGACATGCTGAGCACAAACAGCATCTCAAATTCTGCTGGTGAAGCCTCAGATCTCATGCTCTAATGACAGGTAAGCATTTAGGTTTTGTTGTTCAAAATGTCTCTCATGTATGGATCCTTGATAGTGGAGTCACTGATCATATTACTCCTAACCTCTCTTTGTTTCAAACCTATCAAAAGCTTAGTATTGATAGTACTATTACTATTCCAGATGGCTCACAAATTCCTATATCTCATATTGGCACTATTCAATTATCTAATCAGCTTAGTTTGAACAATGTCTTACATATACCTACTTTTCAGTATAATCTCATCTTTATAAGTAAGTTGTGTGCTGATTTGCAAGCTAATATTGTTTTCAAACATGACTGTTGCTTGCTTCAGGACCATTCACTGAAGGAACCTACAGTGCTTGGTAGGAAGTATATATTTCCATTTTGTTCCCATAACTACCTTACTTTTGCAAGTTATTTTTTAAATTTTTATCTTTTTAATTATGCTTTACAATTTTATTTTTTTAATATATTCTGTAAAATCATGTTTTGCCAAGAAATTGAACTTCAATTTTTGTAGTTTACAAACAATGTTTTGACATTATAAGTTCTTATAAAAGTTAACCGAAATCATATACTATGAAATTAATAAACGAATTTACACAGGCTGGTACTGTGTACAAATAACTAGTTAATTAATAATTCATCATCATGTTGATGTACTTCATTGATATTAGTTTGTTATTTTTTTTGCCAAGTGCTATGAGTTATAAATTACAAAAACATGAAATTTTTAATTAATTTAAATGGGGTCTGAGCCCACGATAATAAACAATTTCTTCTTAATTATTTTAATTATGAAAATTCTTTTTGTGGATATTACTCCACATCCACGTAACCGGCATGAAATTATACAATGCAAAGACATGTTGAGGATATAGTTGTCAAATTAACTAATTTTTTAATCAAGTGTAAATGTTTAGAACGATAAGTTAAAAAATGAAGGTAATAAATATTGGAGGTGTAAAATTTATGTGAAATTGTCATATCACACAAAAGTTAACTAGTAATAGTTGTTTAAAGATTGTCATGTATTCAGTGTTTTTAGTGTAAATTGAATGCATCCAATCTCATGAGAAAAATGAGTCATATACATTTGCATCGTGAAAATAGTTTTTTCCGATGATATATGAATGAGAAAAGAAATGTGATGCTTAAATTTGAGAGAGTTGGGGTAGGGGGAGCCGGGGAAGAGAAACTAAGATCGATCAATGGCAAATGACATCGAAATAATTGTTCAACAAAAACCACTCCGCCTTGTTTCACAATTGTTGTCAGTTGTCAGCTTCTTCTTGGTATAATCAAGGTTGACATTTATGATTACTTTCTATTTTTGACGTTTTTAGTAATAGTGTGTCATAAGAATAAATTATGTTTAATTAGATACATTGCTTGTTTATATTAAATCATGTACTATATTAATTGTTGGCAAAATTCATGACATGCATGCACTATTTTTTTTAAAACAATAACATTATCACTTTTTTGTTCTCGTTTTTATATGTCATCACTTGATTACTAAGTAGTGGACAACATTTTAGATATAGAGGCCAGGTAGTAAATAAAAAGGTCTGAAGAAGAATAAAAAAATTCGTATTTGTCTCGTTACTAGAGAAGTAGAGATAGCATTTAGCTAGGGATGAAATGTAAAATAATACTCCCTCTGTCCCTTAATGATTGGTACATTTTAATTTTTTATTTTCAATAAAATACGATTTCAAACATAAATATCTCCTATTCTACATATGAAAATATTATAAAAAGTTGATATTTTAAAAATACATATTGATACGAATCTAACAACATATCATATGACTATATTATTTCTTATTGGTTAATGAGAATTATTGATTATAATTTTTAAAGTTTGATTATGTAAAGTCAAAATGTACCAATCATGTAGGGACGGATGGAGTATATTTCTATAATTGTTTTAAAAAGTTTAATTTATGGCCCCTTTGTCAATAATTCTTTGACATGATGAGTTGTAAATTGAAGGATGCGTTCTAATGATAATGTAACAAAGGAAGAGGACTAACGATATGGAGTTTAGAATTATGGTGCCAAGCTAATTCCTTGGTATTGGATACCAAATAAATTTTAGCCATTGATGTACTTATTTAATCAGATTTTTAATCTAATGGTTACAATCACATAAGGGTAAGATTGGAAAAGTCAATGACCAATTAAAAATGAACACCCCTCATGCCCCCTCCCTCCATTTTTGCTCACGTACTTATTAGCGTGTCTATATTACGTGATTTGCTATAATTGTTTACTATTTTTTCCTTTTTCTCTCTTTCTTTCCATTTTTTTGCATTTGTTTTTCGTTTGCCTTTTTCCTTTTATTTTTTCTTGTATGTTAATGATTTTAAATTGACAACAACATTCTCATGATTTTTTCCCAAGCTAAACAATAAGCAAATAGAAAATTCTCATCATTGAAATTACTCAAAATCGACATTACTCTTTTTTTGTCATGTTAAAAACTGTTAATGTTTGCGTGCAATTAAAATTAATTGTTGAATCATCTACAATAATCTATGGTTTCTATTTTTTTTCCTATATCGTTGAATTTTTTTCTGTATTTCTGACTTGAGTTGTAATTAAATTAAAAGTTATAATTTCCTAAAAAAATTAATTGGGTGTCGTGAAATTAAATAAAATTAAAAATTGACATTTCAACATTGTGAAGTTAAATCAAAACTTGAAGTTTCTTAAAAATTTCAACATACTATCATTTCCAAGTTAAACAATATGCAACTCTCAAACTTAATGGATATATCACAATAATCACAATCTACCTATATAGTGGTTATATCACAGTAACCAAATATAGTAATGACATGGTTTGTGGTGTTCAAAAAGGTATATGTAGCTTGTGCTCTATACATGTCGCCTATATTTCTTTTGATCTTGTATCAACCTTTTTAGATGATGGCGCCATTAGGATTCTGGACAAAATAACATAAAAATATGTTTAGCACATAATATAGTCACATTATAACATAACACAATATAACACATCAGTGAATATACCTGCGCATATAACACATAACATGGAAATAACCGTCACAGTAACCATAATATAATAGATGGATGGTTATTTCACAAGAACCACAATCAAATAACCTACAATTATAAGAAGGTAATCACAATATAATAGTGGCATGGTTATCATAGAGTAACCACCACTCAACAGCATACTATTTAGGCAAGTAATCACAAACACACATACAAAATGAAACTAAACAAAGTGATCCTCAATAAACCAACAAACATGTTCACTGCAGTACATCGATGAAACAAAAAATGAATATAAACCACATAAACAAAACAATAAACAAATGTTAGTTCCAAGTAACCACAATATATCGTTTTATGGTTACTTCTTCGTAACCACAAACACATAGTTAAGAAGATTAAAAACAAAATGGTCCTAAATAAATTAATAATCCAATAAACATGCTCACAAACACAGAATATTTTGTTGTGATTAATTTTACACACAACCAGGTGGTTAAGGCGGTGTAACAATGAAAATTTCACTAGAAGCGCTTTCTAACATCGTAAATTTTGATTATCTACTTCAAAATTATCAAATTTTCAAAACATAACTGAAATTAAAACTACCCAAAATTAAAAATTCACAAAATTGAATTACCCATAACCAAATTTAAAAATTCTCAAAATTGAATTAACCATAACCAAATTTAGATTACCCACTTCAAAATTATCAACAAGTTGTAATGTTATGGTTTCTAACATCTCAAATTTTCATTACCCACATCAAATTATCAAAATCAAAATTAACAATGAAACTACCCAAAAATAAAAAATTCTCAAAATTTAGATTACCCATAACCAAATTTAGATTATCAAGTTGTAATGTTATTGTTTCTAACATCTCAAACTCGCGAAAAAAAAATATTACTAAAAAATTCGCAAGTTGTAATATTATGGTTTTTTAAACATAACAATGAAAAGGTTTAAACTTTACCTTCTAATAGATGTGATATGCGGTTTTGATGATGCGTGAAACTTGTAGGGTTTGAAGAGCAAATTGTTTGGAGAAGAAGAAGAAGAATCGTGGAGGAAATTGGTTTTGGAGGAGAAGATGAATAGTGAGAGCATATTATTTTGTAAATAGGAATTAGTTTTAGTGGGGTGAAAATTGGTAGTACTTTAGAGAATAATGGTTTTGTTAAAATGACTAATAAGACATTTGGTATTGGAGTACCAAATTATTTTTGGTACCACAAGTCATTATGGTAGTTGACATTATTTCAGAAACTATTATATTACATTAATAAAAAAGAACTTGTTAAAATTATGTAGTTGACATTAATAAAAAAGAACTTGTTAACATAAAGTAAAATAAAAAATGAATAATGTAGAATTCATATTTATTAAACATTAAACAGAAATAAATGAAAGAAAATTAAAGCTATAGGCCGCCTAATGTATAAATAAAGTTGTATGTGAGACCCCGAAGACCTTTTTCTCACGTTGACTTTGATGTGAATCCATCTCCGTCTCTTTCACATCTCTCAAACTATTCCATAGATTCATCCATTAAACCTATCGGTACGATTCTCCCAGAGTTTTCAGATCTCAATTTATATAATCAATTCCAAAATCCACATATAATTCAATTCAATTCATTCATATATTGCCGATTTTGTTTATTTTCTCGTATTTTCTTTGGTTTTTTCTTCATATTCCAGCTTGAAAAAGCGCTGAAACTGAATTGAAATTGAGTCTGGAGATTTGAAAATCAATTGTACAATTTTTGGACAATCCAGATGCTATTCAATTGAATTGATTCAATTTTTGGACAATTGGATTTGGTAATTGTATTTTCCTCTAAATTGTTTTCTTTTTTTGTTTTAATTTGCTGATTAGGAAGCTAGTGAATTTGAATTTGAGTGCGTAGAGTTAAAAAATGAGATTACAAAAATCCAGATGCTATTCAATTGAACTAATTTAGTTTTTGCCAATTTGTTTTGGTAATTATATTTCCTCTGGATTTGTTATTTGTTGAAATTGTTGAACGAATCAATTCAATTATATTTGTTTTTCATAAACAGCTAAAAGTTGAGATTGAAATCAACATGCTATTCGATTGGTTTTTTTCCTTCAATTTTTGGCAATTTGTTTTCGTAACTATACATCCCCCTATCTTTTTGTTTGCCAGTTAAAATGAAATTGAGTTGGTATAGTTGAAAATTGGAATCATGAAAGTTCACATGCAATTTGATTATTGAACTGATTCATCTTTTGGCAATTAGTTTTACTAAGAACATTTGTTCTCTAATTTTTTTTGTTTAATTTTGTTGAATTTGCAGATTAGAAAGGGAGTGAGAGTGAAATTGTGTGTATAAAAGGAATATGTCGATTGAAGATGTAGAGGAAGGGTTGGATTACTACGCGTTTGATGATTTCGAGATGGCTGATATGGAGGATGATATCTATTTCCGCGGCAGAGTGTTAGGTGATTCAGATACTGATGAGGACGATGAAGTTGACGATGATCATAACCGCTTTGTATGTGAAATTATTAGTTATCTGTTTGTTTAAGATATTTAGTTATTTACAGGTTTATGTAGTTTGAATTTTGATAGTTGCCTTTTTTTCTGAACTGAAATAGTTGTGCATATGTGGTATACTCTTGTGAACGTGAAAAGATAATAATTTTTAATCTACTTTATTACTAACATGCTTATTTTGATTCACATATTTCAATTAAGATAACAAAATTTGTTAATTTTGATCATTGAAAAGCAAATTAGATGATCATTTAGATAGAGGTAGTAATATTCGTATTTGTTTGCTTTTATATGATTTGAATTTCTATGTCGGGTTAAAAATCTGATCTTTTATTAGTTTTGTAACAGGTTATCTAATTACAATAGTGGTAGTCTGATGCCTTGTGTAGATAACAAGCTGTTCTAAATTCGTAAACTAAAATTGTTTCGGTCTTCGAATGGACCTCTAATGTTTGCATCTCTGTAATGTAAACAAACTTTTTGATTCAATATCTAAAAGATAACTGTTGCGACTTTTGAACTTTTTGATGATGAAGTTTCATCATGAGAGATGCCCACCAACACTTACACATCAACATGCTTACACTTACTCTTAGCAAAATGTACAATTGCGCATATGTTAGTTTTTTAAAATTGGATAGTAGTAGTTAATTTGTTATGTTGGGTCTATCTGGAAAGAGTCTCTATGTTATCACAGGGTTAAAGCTGCCTACCTCACCGTCTTTACAACCATTGTTTGATTGGGGTAATTGGGTGTTACAGGACAAGAAAATAAGTGATACAACTGCTGCTGAGGCAAAAAAAGGGAAGGATATACAAGGGATTCCATGGGATATACTTAGTGTTTCTCGAAATAAGTATAGACAGACTAGACTAGAGCAGTACAAAAACTACGAGAATATACCTTTATCAGGAGATAGTTCTCAGAAGGTAGATCTAGTTGTTATGATTGATTGTGATCCGAAGTTGTTTTTTCTTCTATTGAATTAGTCTCATCTCTTTTATTGTCTAGGACTGCAAGCATACAAGGAAAGGAGGAAATTATTATGAGTTCTGGAAGAACACAAGATCTGTGAAGTCAACAATCCTTCATTTTCAAGTAATTATTTTATAATTTCTCGTTCTCTCTTGCATAGAAATACTAGTTTTGCATATATGTGAGGTCACTTGGGTGTTTGCCTGTTATGTTCGGCACAAAATAGTAATAATTATTGTATGTTGTGTGACCGTATCACATGAATAGAAGTGAATGATATTTAAGTTACATAAATCCACTAAATTCATGTTCACATAAAACTAAATATAAAAATTTACTTTACACAATTGCACATGTAAACTTTCTATTTGTGTGTCACGTACCATGCCACCAATTGGCATGAGGATCCAAGCCGCTTTCATATTTTGACATATATTTAAGAAAGCACCTTTGAGTTCCGTTGTCTCATCTGTATTTTCGTTCATGATAATTCGGACAACATAAAACAATGTTGCTTATTTCATTTATGTACTTGTCTGGTTTGCAGCTGAGGAACTTGGTTTGGTCTACATCAAAGCATGATGTCTATCTCATGTCACATTACTCAATAATCCACTGGTCTTCTCTAAGTTGCAAAAGAACTGAAGTTCTTAATGTTTCTGGTCATGTTGCCCCATCTGAGGTGGGTATATTAGCGGGATCTTCCAATTCAATTGATAAAAAATGTTCATTATTTCATTTTGGACTCTAATGAGTTCACTCTTAATGACTTTTTAAAGAAACACCCCGGAAATTTGCAAGAAGGATTTACCGAAACACAAGTAAGCACACTCTCAGTACGTGACAACTTGTTGATTGCTGGAGGATTTCAGGGTGAACTCATCTGCAAGGTACGTACTCCTTCGTGGTTTCTTCAATACTTCAATTGTGTCAATTCTGTCGCATCCGAGTAAATTTGATATTTTTATATGGTCTAGGCAGTTGAGTCGTGTACTTGTGAATTGATATTTGGGAAGAAAGTATTTTAGACCTTCAGCCTTTCGTCACATTTTGGGTTCTCATAATAATAAAATCCAATACGACTTCTTTGAAAATTTTCTACTTGTTCTTGTGTCGTCCTTTAAGATGCTGATATGTTGTTTTTACTTTTGTACAGTTTTTAGATCGACCAGGTGTTAGCTTTTGCGCGAGGACAACCTATGATGATAACGCCATAACAAATGCAGTAGAGATCTACAATTGTTCAAGGTATTTTCTCCTCCTGCTAATACTACTTTAGTTCGAGACTAGAAGAGCTTAGGAGTCCATTTAAATTATGGTATAAGTGCATGCTTAATCAAATATTCTGTGCATGATCAGTGGGGCACTTCGTTTCATGGCTTCAAATAATGATTCTGGAGTTAGAGACTTCGACCTTGAGACGTTTCAGCAGTTGAAGTGCTTCTGCTATCCTTGGCCTGTGAATGTGAGTTGTTGTTTGTTTGACTAAGGGTTTTCAATATGCACACTTCACCTAATGATATTATGTATTGGTTACGATATTGTTGAGAAATTTGCTTGTCTTATCAGCAAAGAAGTTATAGATCACTTCAATGGGGCTATATATTCTTATTGTTAAAACACTTTTCCATGTCTAGGATGTTGTTATATCTGATTGTGATATATGCAATCGGACACAAGATCAATGATTTGTCTATGCAGCCTAAAGAAAGCAATACCTAGCATGTTATCTTTAAGTTTGATCACATGTGGTTAGAGCTGCACTAATGTCGATACTAAAATGGTTGACGATTCTTAATGAAGTTTTGAAGAAAACTCAAAATTATTGGTACATGTGTTCTTCCTGGCCATGTTTCCTTTAATCTGCTCACAGGTGGTTTGAGCTACATAAATGGAGTTCTTAGATTTCAGATGGTTATTAGACTTATTAAGAATTTAGTTATTTTTTATGGTTTCATAATATAATGACATTCAAAGTTGCAAAATCTTATGCTTGCTTGCTGATTTAGCATTTTATCATTTTATCTTACAGCACAGCTCACTGAGCCCAGATGGTAAACGCATCCTCATAGTTGGTGACAGCCTTGACGGGTTGCTGGTGGATTCTCAAACAGGAAAGGTGATGTCTAATTTGATACTCTGCAGAAAAAATTTCTCTTTAGTCTCGTTTAAATGAATCTTCTCTAAAGAACAGCTTTTGGAACTTACTGCAACTATGTTCTAACGTTATAAAATTCTCAGAGCATTGAATTTTTACGCGGACACAGAGATTTCTCCTTTGCAACTGCATGGCACCCAGATGGTTGCCTCTTTGCTACTGGGAACCAGGACAAAACTTGCCGCGTTTGGGATTCACGAAATTTGTCCAAATCGGTTGAAGTACTCAAGGGAAACATGGGAGCCATTAGATCAATCCGTTTTACATCTGATGGGCAGTTCATGGCAACGGCCGAACCAGCAGACTTCGTCCATGTTTATGACGTGAAGAATGGTTTCGAGAAAGAGCAGGAAATCGACTTTTTTGGCGAGATTTCTGGAGTTTCTTTCAGTCCTGATACCGAGTCTCTCTTCATCGGTGTTTGGGATCGCACTTACGGTAGCCTTCTCCAATACAACCGATGCAGAAATCACACTTATCTTGATTCGATATTTTTTTAAATGTATATTTGGTTGTTGGGCAAAAGCTTGTGCTATTAATTAAGTGCTTCACAGGCTTCCATTGTAAAAAATGATTATTGGCCGAGGCCAAATCAGGCACCAAAATTTTTATTCTTGAAATTCTGGATTTATGAATTTTCAGTTAGTCTGTTTTAAGAATATTCTTGGAGCTGAGATGTTGTATGTATATATATTGTTCACTACGTCTTCTCTTTTGGAAATGGAGTCTTTTTTGTGGAATGGTTTTTAAATTTCAATTGAAGCATAAATACATAAATTTGCAATATTATGTGTTAATTATTGATTGAGAATACATAACATTCTTGTTTTACAATTAGTCTTCCATTGCATTCCTCAAAGAAAATGGATTACTACTTTTTCTCATTAAGTTATTGAAATCTAATTTCGTAAAAAAAAATGATCACGATAATTATTTAAATAAAAGTTACATTTAGTTGGTTTAAGTGTCTATAGTCCATATTACTTATATTTGTTATCAATTTTTAGTAAAGTTTCATTTTGCATACTATAATTTCAGGAATGGTTCTAAAAATATAGGCTCCGAAATGAAAGAACTTTTTTTCTTATCTTTAATTTTTTTTTCTGCAGCAAAAATTAGAAAGAAATATGATATGAAACAGACCAATTTATCTTTTCTTAGAAAATGTGGATGATCCCCAATCAGGTTTTCAGTTCATGTTATGAATTATCGGACATGTTATTAATTTACTTGACATGATATTTAATTTTGTAAATATAATTATAATACAATTAATTATTAGTTGTATTCCCATATTAACTTTTTAAAAACCCTTTAAGTTTTTAACTAAGTTCATCCCAGTTAAAAATATAAAACAATTGTTAAAATATCAATCTTAATTGATAAATCATAGTTTCTAGTATTATGTTTAGTCTCTTTGCCAACCATGACTACAACTACAAGACTCCATGAGGTAAAATAAATTGCCACATTAATAAAATTCTCAAGAATCAATAATATTATTAGCAAAAAATATATTTGTGATATACTAAGTATTCTTTTATATGAAAATTCAAGTTAAATTGTTGAGGGTTCTGAAAATGAGGGTGTCATTTTAATAATATAAGGCTTATGTCTGATGGTGGTTGAAAGTTGGTTAAGAAGAAATAGATGGTCGGTGAAGAAGAAGGGAGGGCAATTTTGACATTTTACAAGGGAGGATGATATGTAGTATCGAACCGGTAACTTTTTGGGTCCGAAAATTAGATTTGGAACCGATCATTACCGGACGGGTATTCGGTCCGCCCAACAATCAAAACGGTAATTGAAAAACACAAATCAGTTTGAATCAACAAATGCTCACATTTGTCAATACATCATCATTGCATTCAAAAGCAAAACGAAATCGAAGATAGCATACTAATCAAGATCAAGTCGAGAAAGAATAAAGCAAGATGAATATAGAAAAGAAGGTGCTCAGATTCATCTCTAAGTCATCATTACTTTAATTATGTTGTATGCTTTCTCATAAAAAGTAAGTAATCTATCATAGGCCTCCGTCTTTGACATATTGATGAGGCGACAACATTATTAGAATTTAGGTCAAATGGGGGACGGGGTCTTCTATTTATAGTCCTTACGGGGTAACCGGTCCGGGTCTATTCGGTTCTTGGTCAAAAAATAAGGACTAGGACCGGATTCATTACTTCTTGGATGGATACTCGGTCCGGTTATTTTCAGACTGGATCTCGGGCAATTATCGGGTTCCTAGCCCAGTAACAACACTAGTGATATGATGATATTTTCTTAAAATAGCACTTGAACTTTTCTTAAATGGATTTTTTTAAATTTATCAATATAATTAACTTGCCTTTGGTTTAAGCATTATATTGAAATTAAAAATGTTAAAAAATGCTGAAAAAATGTTAGAAAGTCGAAATTCAAGTGATCAGGTATCTATTTGCAAAAAAAAACAAAATACAAATTCCTATTTTATTTACAAAAATACTATTTACAAAGATACTATTAGTTCATCTGATTAGATGCCAAAAAGTCACTTGGCAAAAGCTAGAAAAAGTCAATTCGAAAGAGATGGAAACTGGAAAGGTGGTAGTAGAGAGAGTTGCAGGAAAGTCAACTGTCACTCGTTGCTTCTCCAAATACCCTCTCAAATTCATCATCCCCAGAAAGGTTCCCCCCCCCCGCCCCTTTCTTGAATTATTACCACTAACAAAAGCTGGAACAATCTCTTTCACAAATTGGTTTTGAACTTTTATTGTAATTTGTTTAGGTGGGCACCTCTCAAACTGATGCTGTTTGGATTTATACCATCACTTATGGTGGAGGCATTGTTTCTGTAAGTAGCATACTAACCTATACTGCCTCCTGTTCGATTTAATTGACGTTTTCATTTTTCCGTATCAAAAATTTAGAATTGATGGCTTTCAAGTTTTGTTATGACAGAGTAAAGAATCAAAAAGTAATTCATTGAAAAAAAATTCACATGGAAAATAAAAACGTCAATTTAAAAGAATTGGATTGAGTAGCTGATTTGTCAAAATGATTATGCATAAAGAAGTCAACTTTATAAATATTATTTGTATGTTTTTTCATATGATAGTGTTTATAGTAGTGTAAGCATTGTTTTAAATATGATACTGTGAAATTGATAATTGTATAATAGTTTATGCATTAAAGAATCTGCTTTTTTATTGTTATTTGTGTGACTTTTCATATGCAGTGTCTCTATAAGTATGATATTGGAAAATCTGCTAACTGCTAAAATGTTCATTCAGGAAAGAGTAATTTATAACTACAATTTCTTTTTCTATGTGTATTTTGCATTTTAATGCATCAACTATAGGGGGATTCTATATCATTTGATATTACAGTTGGAGAAGGTTGCACCACTGTTTTGACTACTCAGGCATCGACAAAGGTCATTGCTTGACCGATAGTTATATTTTTGTCTTAATTCCTACGAAAAAAGTTTTGATTTTTTTGTAGTGCTGACTTAACATGTATAAATTTGATTGCTGAAGGTGTATAAGAGTGTAGACTCAAAATGCTCCGAACAAGTCTTACAGGTACGAGGTTCTGGAGTCTTAATTAGCTGATTGCATTTTTCGTTTTTGGAGAGAGTAGTATACTAACTGTATGTGGGGAGGTTTGTGAAATATGCTGCAGTTTGCAGATATAAGAGCCCTTGAAAGTTAAGATCCATGGTTATGTTCGTACAACTACTATAAATATAATACAAGCGTAGAGCATTGTATTTCGTGGTTAGTCCAGTAAATTTGGAATTTGTAATCAATTGTTATGTCAAGTGGATCAAAAAAGTGTATGGAAAAATAATTGTGATCAAAGCACACCATATACTGAGTGATGGGGTTGCTAAACTGATTTTTAATCGTTGTAGAAAGAGGGATGTGATTTTAATTCAGTTTGGTTCAAATCAATTTACCTTGATTTTATCTTTTTCAACATGTGTTATAATTCTGTAGGCAAGTGTAGGAGCCAATTCTCTTTTGGTTGTCATTCCTGATCCAGTGACATGTTTTGCTTCTTCGCGATATTCTCAACTGCAAGTGTTCAACATAGCGTCTGAGTCGAGCGTGCTTCTAGTAGATTGGATAACCAGTGGCCGCCATGAGAGTGGAGAAAAGTGGGATTTTAGTCTCTACAAAAGCTCCAATCAGATATTTATGGGAGATGACAATCCATTATTTCTTGACACAGTATGTTGAACTGCCTATTTATGTCTTTTCATCAATCTGTAGTAGAGTTTTTTAAAAAAATCCCTTGTATGATGTGATAATATATTATATTGTTCAAATCATCCTTGATAATATATGAATCTTACAGATGGTGTATTATACTCAAATGAATTTTAATCCTTGGTAACCAAATTTACATTTCTTTCAATTCATAACAGATCCCATCTTAGCCATGGAAACCAGATTTACACAATTGCTAGACATGTAAGACTTGGATCTTTTTATATCTTTTTTCTGGAGTTATGAGAGTTTCACATGAGCATTTTGTTGATGCATCTTGCTAAATTTATCAGTGCGCTTGTAAGCAAAATATTTGTATGCGTTGTGCTAATAATTGAGTATCTTAGCCAATAGATCAGAGGAAATAGATGTAAATTCAATTCCTGCATTGCCTCATGCCAGAGACTCGGCTGATAGATGGTTTCACTTCAAAACAACAGATCTTGCTGGAGCAAGGAAGCATCGTGAATATGAAACAACACATGCAGGATTACCAAGTAATAGCGACGATCGTTCTTTTGGGGTAGGTGGAGTATATATTTTGAATCTATCAGCTCTTGTGCAACTCTGAACTCTTGTTAACAAATCTGTTCAATGTTTTTCAGTAATTGATCAATACAGATTTACATGAATCTAAATGAATTCTACTCCAATCTCTCAGGCCGAAGTTAGCACATGTTGGCCTCCAGATTCAGGAAGATGTGAAGAATATAATGTCACAACATTTACGCGCTCCTTCAATTGGTGGCGGACACCATTCCCAAATGCATGAAGATACATTTTCTAAAAAACCCGATTTCATTGCTTCGTGCAGTGTCTTTGGTCCAAAGGTGCGACGCTAGATCCTTGGGTAGTTTTGTCATCTAATCTTTCCTCATTATCTTTATTTGTTGTATGTGTTATTAAACTTACACTTCTCATGCGAAGATCTCATGATATATTAACATGCCCCCTTCTTATTAACATTCATATACTTGTTTATATTTCAACATTTACTATTGCCGTATATTCATTTGCATATAGTTCAACGCTAAATAATAATTGAAATATGTTAACATTCATCTTTTCATAAAATTTCCCCCCTCCTTTAATGTAATTTCTTCCACTGAAACAATTGATTTGTTGGAGCAGGGAATAGGGGTTGTGGTTCGAATTGCTTCCATGACAACTGAATCAGTTTACAATTTCTTACGGCATCAACTGCGTAGTATGGAGCCCCTGCTTGGAATCTCACCATATTCAACTACACAACGATAGAATTAGCTTAGCGATAACGAGATATTACTCGCAATAAAAAAGTCTTAAAGTTCTCACGATGATAAAGATGTTTTTCGTTTCTTAAACGAGGATAGATTATGACACACTGGGTTGAAGTATTTATTCATGCCTACAATGTACTCAACTTGAATGTTGAATATAGCTCCTTTTTTTGCATAACTGTATCCAAACATATGACAGATTTTGTAACGAGGATTCACACTCGCTACTCGCAGAATTTGCACTCAACAAATTTTAAATCGATATAATAACTTATCATTTATGTCAAATAAACCACACTAGACAAACCGTTAGCTGTAATTCTGGAAATAGTATAGAATAGGAAAAGGAAGAGAACTCTTTGAAGCGGTTGTTTAGTCGAGTGGACAGCCACGTGTGGTACAGGCAGCACATACTCAGCCTTTGAACGAGACAACCGAATGAAATCACAAATGATTTTCGGACAATGATTCTATTTACATTTCCAAGGACACGTGTCCACCATGCAGAACTTGCAAGAGCCATTTGCTATGGTATTATAAGCTCATTGTCCCATAATGATTGTCTGGAACACTATCATAGTTTACTCGATGGATGTAGCTACTTCTCTCGCAATCAAGGTATGATATCAATTGATAATGTTTTAATACTATTTAAAGTTGATTGATCGGTTATAAAAATTGGTTTATTTTTATCCGTCGTTCTGTTAAGAGTTTATCGATTTTCCACTCTAAAATTAATTGACTTTAGAATGAAATTCTATGACTCTTAACATGGTATCAGAGCTAACTTCGAGTTATTGAGGCACGTGTAATCCGCTAATGTAGTTAATGATTTTGTTGTTTTCTCATCTTGTTGTAACTGCAATGTAATCGTTACTTGTCGAGTGTGTACCGGTATATCTATGTTTGGGCTGGTGATGATGATTTCCTGTTTGATATGAAGTTTGATTAGTTACGTAACATTTCTGATTGGTTTGCAGCGTGGTCATCCTGGAGGTGCTCGTCATCATGCTAAAGTATGCCTCTTTTTCGTAGTTTTCGTTCCTCAAATGTCATTTCATTTCATACATGTTACTATTACTGGATGGATATTTTATGATGTATCACAGGAGAAAATAAGGAGAGCAGAACAAGAAGTAATCGAACATATTAATTATGATGATGATGGTGACATAATCAACGACGAAAACAACGAGGAAGAAGAACAGGGAGATGATGATGTGGTGAAGGAAGATGTAATAATAAACTCAGGAAGTGATTTAATCTTAAATTATGGATCTCATTCTGTTGAAGGACAAATGAATCATGGTATGGAAGACTTTCTTGTAGCCAAAACCAAGACTCTTGAAAATCATCACAAGCTGGGCTTGTTTGCAATTTTTGATGGTCATTCTGGTAAAGAGGTTGCACAATATTTGCAAGGACATTTATTTCACAACATTTTCAAACAGGTTACCATGCATATTATAGAGTTAATTGCTAGTTTAGTCGGTCTTAAAATAGTGGGATGAAGTTGCACTTTAGTCATAAAAAGTTAATTATAGCGGTATGATCCTCGAAAGTAACATATGTTGCACTATACTCATAGAAAATAGGGATGGCAACATCTGTTACTTCCGAGACTATACTTCAATGCTTACAGTACTTTGGGCATTAATATGTAACAATGAAACGGGACTAAAATACAACTTCGCCCCATTATCCGGGACTAAATTGGCAATTACCTCGCGTCTTATATGCAACATTTTGATGATTTATCCTCTGTTGATGATATCTATTGTTTAGCAAAGATCTGGTGTTAGTGTAGGCTGATTTTTTTGAGAACCCGAAAACCGCGATAAGGAGAGCATACAAAGAAACGGATGCTGAAATCTTGGAGAATGTAGTTGGTTCTAGAGGAGGTTCAACATCAGTAACAGCTATAGTTGTTCATGAGAAGAAGCAGTTGATAGTAGCACATGTTGGAGATTCGCGTGCAGTTGTTTGCAGAAATGGTAAAGGATCTGCAATCACACATGATCATACTCCCGAAGAGGAGATAGAATTAGTTGAAAGTAGAGGAGGATTCGTGTCGAAAAAGCCAGGTAATAATTAAGTCTGAATACTATCCGACCCCTTATCCGACGGCTAATCCTGCATACTATCCGACCCCTATTAAAGGCACGTTGGTGTTGATGTAGATAGATAGTGTGCATTAACATGTATGATTATAGCTAGAGTGAATTCTAATGTTAAAGATAAATGTGCTGAAAAGGGAATGTGCCTCGAGTCGACGGGCAACTAGCAATGTCGAGGGCATTTGGAGATGCTAAACTGAAGGATCATATCAGTGCAGAGCCAACTGTTTCTGTTATGAAGGTTGATGAAGAAATGGAATATTTGATTTTGGCTAGTGATGGCCTTTGGAAGGTAAATTGCTCATCTCATGTCATTAACTTGAGTAAGTCTTTGTTCGGATCTTGAATCAATATTGAACGGAAGGGTCCCGAAGTGTAAACTACTTGAAATCGAAGATTTGTCGTAATTCAGGAGTATCACATGTCTATGATAAAATCTAAGATTTTCAAAATCGTGATGGCGATCGTCCCTCTAACTAGGAAGACAACGTTTAATGTTGTAGGTAATGTCGAACGAAGATGCAGTGGAATGTATAAAAGGGATGGAGGAAGGAGATGGCGCTGCTAAAACATTGGTGGAAGAAGCAGTAAAAAGAGGGAGCAAAGATGACATCTCATGTGTTGTGTTGGTGTTTTAGCGAGACATGTTCTACAAAAACCGATATTATTAGTTTATTACGTACTAGCTAGTTTACTATGACACATTCTACAAAAATCGATATTAAGTATTATTATTATTATTAGCTAGTTTATTACTATTGCAGTTTCGTGTGCCGTTTTTAGTCCAGATTTATCGTTAGTAACTTCTGTTAATTGTGGTATGGTAGCATCATCGTATTGTATGAGATTGAACCAGATTAGTTTTTGAAATTTCGATCATTAGGAGAATGACTATAGTATTTTCTTCGAGATTTGACTCAATTTAAGCGAGCGACATAATAATTTATTTATGGAAGATGTGAATGTTATAAACTAGTGTTAGAGCCTACAGATATAACTATTAGGAGCAAAACGACTAAGTTACTTCGTTAAACAATTGGAAATGAGCTAGGTACGTAGAACTTGAGATGTGTTGTGTCAAACTTGTTATTAAGACTTAATTGATAATTGAATGGATTTCTATATTAAGGAATATTTGCGTCTAATAAATTAGTAGTAGTATTTATAAAAGTATTATTGATCGCCATAATTATTGATAGAGGTAATTGCAGATTTGGTCCCAAATAATAGTGAGATGTAGTTGCACTTTAATCCCACATATAGTTATAATGATACAGATTAGTCCTTGAAATTGGTATAAGTCTTGCAATATAGTCCCCAAATGTTGCAATATGATCCCTTAAATAATAGGGATTAATGTGCAACGATTGTCGCTATTAGGGACTATATCGCAATACTTGAGCCACTTTCAGGGACTAACCTACAACAGTGTAACTCTGTAAGGCCAAAGTACAACTTCATTCTACTTTTTGGTACCAAATTGACAATTACCTCATTATTGATATGAGTTCAAATGATATATATATGTTGTACTTGTATCTTAGTCTGGTAAATTGTAAGGTCTGTTAATGGTCCTGATGATATTGATAAAAAATGTGTATTTTAGTTCATTTTCTGATGGAAAAGATGGTCAAAATAAAATTTATTCAACTACTTTTGGTATATATATTAGCTTTATCATTTTAGGATAATTTATTTATGTATTTATTATTTTTATATCAAAACAATATTTACTTCGATGAAATATAGAAAGCATCATGATGACTACTAAATCATAATTTTCCACCTCTTTTGTGGTACATGTTTTATTTGTTGCTAAAGGTCAACAATTTCGGTATTTTAATACTCCATATTAGGTAAGTTGTCAAATGCAAACCTCCTAACCCTATATACTCGCTAATTCGTTTCTATTTTTTCTCATGTTTATCAAAATCTCTCACATATATTATCATATATATATATACATTCATCAATTTTATTAATTATATGTCTATGTCTATGCATTAGCTCCTGTATCATACCCTCCTTCAATTATCATTTTGTGTTATATATATTTATGCACAATGTCACATAATAAACATGTGATGGCTTTTGCCATCTTATTATTCTTGAGTCTAATTTCATCATCTTCATGTGAAAATACAATGCCTAGCGGCGTTCCTACCCCCTCTCAGGATGTGAAACAAGCGATCAGACGCGTCATAGAGACGAGCATGGCCGCCATCCAAGCCAAATCCGATAAATTCCTTAGGGAGGTGATCGCTAGGCGTTTATCGGACCCTGATTTGCCCCCCTATTCGCAAATATGTATGGATCAATGCGAAGACAATTTCGTAAGGGCGAGTGATGATATACGGAGAGTTATGATTCATATCGCCAAGAGGAAATACGATAAAGCGATAATTGATGTTGATGAAGTTGTGACGGAAATCGGAACATGTTATGAATGCTTAAATGAAGTTGTTGGAGAGGATTATGAACTTAAGGCATTTGATGATTGGGTTGATGGTGTTACAAATGATTGTATTGCTCAGCTTGAAAAGCTAAGGCAATAGTTTTATCAATGTTTTATCAAGGATTATTTTAAAGGATCAATAAAAATGCATATTCAAAGCATTTTGTGTTATTATATGAAATCAATCATATTTTGGCAGAATGCAACTTGAGGATATAGTGAAAACACATACATACATATATATACATTTCTTATGGACATTCTTACCCCAGGAGACCACCCCATACACCAAAATCGAAAAATGATGAATATTTCTCTGTCATGTGTGGATGGTGGATGGTGGGTGGAGGAGATATATTTTCACGGTTCGAGTCGCTCAGGCGAACGTTCATTTTGGCGTTTAGTTAAAGAAGAGGTCGAAGAAGGACGAAATCTGCATTGAATCTGAATCGTGGAAGAATGAGCCGTGGATATAGTTTCTAGCAAATGAAGAATGTTGGAAATTATTTTATTGATGTGTTTTTATTTATCTATATCCTAATTATATCCCCTTATTTTCTTTTTTCTTTCTTCTTTTTCATTCCCTTAAGCTTCTCATCATATCTTATTATCTCTGAATAGTTATTGTCCCAAATAATTCACGAGTTAACGATTTATACGCCACAATTTATCGAAAGTTAATGATATGCTGTGACATTAGTTACTAATGCAAATTTGAAGCATTAGATTGTGGAGACTAAAGTACATTTATGAAAACTAAACTACAATTAAGAAAATAATTAGGGTTAGTCTAAGCCCCAATAAATGCTCCATGAAATTCATCGATTTATAGTTAATTTTGATTAAATGGTCCATCGCCAACATCTTATCATCAATATTTTTTTATTATTACCAATAATCAATTACATATTCATAAACTCGTAAAATCAAGGAAATAGGCGACTAGTATCAAACTAGTGAGAGAAATCATCTCTCTAACTTACTAGCAGGAGGCCTTGAACCCCATACCCCGCTAAAGATGTCACTATGCTTGTCACTGGGACAAAATGTCTTGACATGTTATCATGAATATGACTATATGATGGATGAATCTAGGAGTAGGGGTCTTGGGATATCTAATGAATATAATAAAAATTTAATTCAATAATTAATTCAATATATATATATATATATTATAAAGTGGAGTGTAGCAAAAAATTAAAAACATGATAAGATGAGTTGGTTAAAGGCTTCTTTTAGAAGAAGTAGGCTACGGGTTCAAGTCTCTTCAATCACATTTTGAGCTTTTAACTTTCAACGAAGTTTAAACTTTTTGTCACTTTGAATGTATCTTTTCAAATTTTGGCCCCTCTTTTTATCCTTGTTTCGTCCATAATTAATATGAAGATTAATATAGCTCAATAAATCAACTTACCTTGAAACCCTCATATGGGGGGCGGGGGATGTAGTCGGCAGGCTAAGTGGGGTGTAGATGAGGGCACAAGGGTGGTGGGGTGGGATGGGGTGAGGTTGGGATGGGGTAAAGTTGCAAATAACATATTTGGTGTTGTATAAAAATTACTCCATCCGTCCCTAAAAGATTGTCACATTTTGACTTTTAATGGTCAACAAAACACGATTTAAAATATAAATATTTATTATTCTACATGTAAAAAGATTATAAAAAGTTAATATTTCAAAAATATATATTGAGACGAATCTAACAAGGTCCCACAAGACTATATTATCTTTTATCGTTTACTGCGAATTCATGATCAAATTTTGTAATGTTTGACTAACAAAAATCAAAATGTGACAATTTTTTAGGGACGTAGGGAATATCTCTGAAAAAATAGATGAATAATACGAGGAGACTAATTGAAAATATATCGACAATGGCATCTAACAAAATGTTAAGGATAATAAATTTACAACTCATCAAAAAATAAGATCACATTATCTTTGACCAAGTCACATGAATGATTGCCCTTTTTTCTTCTTCTTTAATGTGCACCAACATATTTAATTCGCCAAAATAGCCAAAGATGCACAAAAAGCTAAGCTTTTACAACACCATTTTGTCCATAACAGAGCATAAGCAATGATTAGTCCATTTAAATTACACATTAACTGTAACAAATCTGACATTAAATTTCTTCTTAGGCTTCAGACAAGAACAGACATTGTCCAAGAATCTCAACGGCTCTCTGTCGCTAACATGCACTGCCTACAAATTTATTGACCGTTGTGGGCCCTTCTTTTTTGGGTTTCAGACAATATATATGCTCTTCATTTTCTTCACTTTATAGACCGTATCATTCACCATTCCTTAACAACACCAAGGTACTATCAGTATTAGAGTGTGTTTCAGAATTATTGTCCACTTTCAAGTTTCAACAACGAAGGTATAATAAGGTGCTCAAGTTTGTCCTATTTCTTCAATCTTTAATGTATTAGTATTATCTTATACTCCATAAATTTTGGTGCATGATATTTATTGATTCTGTGGTGCATTTCACCATCTAAGTAGGAATATATGTGTAATGTGTTCTTTAAAAATATAATCGAATAGGCTAGCGGAAAAGTATCTCGCTAGTGACTAGAAGATCATGCCTTCAAATCTGACCTCATCGCTAATTTACAAAAAAAAAAAATATACACGCTGCGAATCTTGGCAATTACTTGTTGTGATTCTTCATACTACTTATTTTGAACTAAAATTAAGCGTTTCGGTAAAATATTCACACTATCTATAAATCTTCACTCTCGATAGTTGCATCAAGTTTATACGATTAAAGAGTAACTTATTTATTTGTTGGATTTTGTGTAGGACTTTTATTTGAGAGGTGAAGATGGCTGTTGAAGTGAAAGCTGAGACACCAGTTGTTGAGAAGACAGAGGAGTTCGAAAAGGCGACTGAGATGGAGAATGTGGATGTGAGTGAGAGTGAGGGTCCAAAGGGGGTGGAGAAGAGTTCGTCTTATAGAGAAGAGAGCAATTTCCTCTCTGATCTGAAGGATAATGAGAAGAAAGCTTTGGTTGATTTGAAATCGAAGCTCGAAGATGCAATCTTGAACAATACCATTTTCAAGAAAGCCTCGAACGAAGGGGAAGAAGACGAAGAAGGAGAGGAGAAAATCGAAGGGGAAACAGTTGATGAGGATATCTCAATTTGGGGAGTTCCACTTCTCCCAAGCAAAGGAGATGAAAAGACCAATGTGGTACTTCTGAAATTCTTGAGGGCCAGAGACTTCAAAGTGAACGAGGCGTTGGAGATGCTGAAAAAGACCCTCGTTTGGAGGAAAGAATTCAAGACTGATTCAATCTTGGATGAGGATTCTGGCTCTGATCTTTCCCAGGCTGCCTACATAAGCGGTTTGGACCGCGAAGGCCACCCGATTTGCTACAACATTTTTGGTTATTTTGATGACGATGAGAAGAAGAAGGAGCTCCAAAATTTGGTGAAATGGAGGGTTCAACTCATGGAGAAGGGGATCCAGAAGCTCGATTTCCAGCCGGGTGGTGTTACCTCATTGCTTCAGATCAATGACCTCAACAATTCTCCTGGACCAACTAATAAGGATGTCAGAACTGCTACAAAGCAAATTGTTGCACTTCTCCAGGACAACTACCCAGAATTTGTTGCTAAAAATGTAAGTGTTTTTATTGCTAATAGAGTATGGGGTTAACCAAGGACGACCCAACTAAGGGGCTAGTGGGATAAGTTTTGGTTTGGTTTTGTTTTATCGATGCCTGAGCATTTTGTTGTTGTTGACTTGCAGATTTTTATCAATGTGCCATTCTGGTACTATGCATTCCAATCAATCATGTCTCCTTTCTTAACTGCAAGAACCAAGAGCAAGTTTGTCTTCGCTCGCCCTGCCAAAGTCACAGAAACTCTGCTCAAGTGAGTATAAATTATACCAACTAGTTGTTCGCGCTCGAGCACAGTTCAAGATGTGAGAATCCATACTTTTGTATTTTAATGAACTGAACTAATTCTTGTTTCAATAGGTATGTCCCAATTCATGAAATTCCTACTCAATATGGTGGCATGAAAAAGGAAGGTGACTTGGAGTTTTATGCAAATGAGGCTGAACCTTCAGAAACTCTCCTCAAGGCTGGCTCAACTGAAATCATTGAAATCCCTATGCTAGAGGTAAGATTGACATTTAACTATTTCACATTTTCGACTTCTTAAGAGTCGAGGGGGGTCATATCAACGTGCTCGTCCCACAATGCCTTTGAAGAGGCTCCCGTCTAAGCATGGACTAATGTTTTTCTTCGAAAAATTTCTAGGTCGGGAAGACAACAATGTGGGAAGTATTAGTCCTGAATTGGGATGTGAAGTACAAGGAGGAATTTGTACCAACAGATGAAAGTTCATACACTGTTATAGTTCAAAAGGAAAAGAAGATGAACAACACAAATAATGGTCCAATCAGCAACACATTCAAGAACCAAGAAGCTGGTAAAATGGTGATCACAATTCACAACTGTTCCAACAAGAACAAGAAAGCTTTTGTAAGGCACAAGATTCAGAAGATCTGCCAGTGAAGAAGAGACTTTAGTTTTCTCTTTTGTGTGTGTAAACCATATTCATTCATTGTTTGATTTTATCTCAATTTGGTTGATATTTGTTTTGGCTTAAACCATTTAATATGAAAACATTATTATCTATGTTGGATCCAAATCATTTTCCGGTCTACTTGGACCATAACATTAAGCGATGTTACACGTGATATTTCATTAGCAGACCGACTTAATACCACATTATAAATTTTTCATATATATCCTAATATGAATGTAATTATAATACCTAAACAATGTAAACCACTTTGTTCAAACAAAAATCTATCCATCTAGAATAGAGATAACTTGTAAGCCTCTTATCTTCAAATAGTTAAGAGTGCAATCATTGGCAAGTCATACTTTGGAATAGGATCTAGTCAACAATAGTGATTATTTTAAAGTTAAGTCAAGAATGCTTTCATGGATTTAGAAAGAAATGTATAAATGTATACTTAGTATTTCAACAATACCACTTATCTTTTCAATCTTGTTGCTAAAGGAGCAAATATGTCAAAAAACGATTAAAATTCTCATTTGTTATCGATGGCTTAATTTAGTGGTATCTGACTCAAGCTTCTACCAAGAGATCTCGGGTTCAATTTTTGTTGGAGGGAATATTATTTTATACTATGTTTGAAAAGAGCTTTTCTCTAGCTGTTATATTAGTTATAAATTTTTGTATTCGTTATTTGTAATAATCATCGATAAATTCACATTTGAAAAGTAAAATCTCATTTGGTGAAATATTTATTAGCTCATGAATACATCACACAAACAAACTAAAAATGTGTATAAGTACCACTCCCCTAAGTATATTTCTCAAAGTGCTAAGCAAAACAAGAAGAAAAAAACATGACCATTTGGAAATGTTTCAATTTATTTTTCTTGATAAATCTTTTGCTATCAACTCCTTTTGTTATTACAGATTCAACCCAACAAATATTTTACCAATGTGTTCATCAATACATTGATCAATCTATACCTTTCTCCTCTGCATTTTACACTCCTCAAAACTCCACCATATTCAATACAATCCTTCAATCTTCTGCCCAAAACCTCAGATGTTTGCAAGCTTCTGTCTCAAAGCCTAACCTTATTTTCACACCATTGTCTGAGTCCCATGTCCAAGCAGCTGTTGTTTGTGCCAAACAGATTGGGATTCATCTCAGAGTTCGTAGCGGCGGCCATGATTATGAGGGATTATCCTACACTTCTGAAATGGAATCACCTTTTATGATTCTTGACCTGTCAAGACTTCGGGCCATCGACGTTAATGTTCAAGAAAACACGGTATAGGTGCAGGCGGGGGCAACCATTGGGGAACTTTACTACAGGATATCTCAGAAGAGCAAAACTCATGGTTTCCCGGCAGGACTTTGCCCGAGTATGATGAGGAAATATGGGCTAGGGGCGGACAATGCTATCGATGCTCGGATAGTTGATGCAACGGGCAGGGTTCTTGATAGGAGTTTCATGGGGGAGGACTTGTTTTGGGCAATCAGGGGAGGTGGAGGAGCTAGTTTTGGGATCATTTTGTCCTGGAAATTGAAGTTGGTTCCAGTTCCAACAATAGTCACTGTTTTCACTGTTCCAAAAACATTGGAGCAAAATGGTACCAAGATTCTTCACAAATGGGAACAAATCGCTGATAAGATCGACGAAGATCTCTTCATCAGGGTCATCATACAACCTGTAGATGGACCTGAAAAGGGGAAAAGAACAATCCAAACTGCATACAATGCCTTGTTTCTCGGCCGAGCAGAGAGGCTTCTGTATGTGATGAATGAGACCTTTCCTGAACTTGGATTGAAAACTAAGGATTGCAATGAAATGAGTTGGATCCAATCAGTGTTGTATATTGGTGGTTACCCAGCAAACACCCCCCCTGAAGTCTTGCTTCAGGGGAATTCATTGTTCAAGAGCTTCTTCAAGGCGAAATCGGACTTCATACGGAAGCCAATTAGGGAAACTGGACTCGAAGGCCTCTGGGAAAGGCTACTGGAGGAAGATTCACCATTCATGATATGGAATCCATACGGCGGAATGATGTCGAAAATCTCGGATTACGAAACTCCTTTCCCTCACAGGGAAGGGGTCATTTACATGATTCAGTATCTCACAGTATGGAGTAATGCAAATGATGAACTAGAAAAGAAACATTATGATTGGATTAGGAAGCTGTATAAGTACATGGCTGATTATGCTTCAATGATGCCTAGAGAAGCCTATGTGAACTACAGGGACCTTGATTTGGGAAAAAACAAAGATAAAAACACAAGTTTCATTGAGGCAATTTCATGGGGTTACAAGTATTTCAAAGACAATTTCTTTAAATTAGTTCATGTGAAGACTAGGGTTGACCCTGACAACTTCTTCAGACATGAACAAAGCATCCCAACACTACCCAAAATGGACCAAACAGGAACAAGAATGATCAATTAATGTTAAATTGATCGCATGGTTTATGATACATAATTAAAATTAGTAATTCACTTATACTCCATAAATACATACTTCATTTAAGTTTAATTTCCCCCACCTGTATCAAAGGATTCTTGACCAGACGGATTGTAAATCAAGGAATGTGTCATACTACCAGACCTTAAGAGAGAGGATAAAACGGGACATGAAACCAGAAGCAACTCCTATAATATTTCAGTAAAGTATTGTCACCACACAAATTCCAACCCGTAATGTAGGGATATCTTCACCTCAATGGCCTTACCACTAGACTATGCACGTGAGGGCTATATACATAGTTCATCACATTACTCAAATGTTCCAAAAGTAAAATTACAGTTAAAATTTACAAGCACTGTGATCTATATGCAAATAACAACCTTTTCTAATCAACTCATCTAACCAATCCTAAAGTTCAATCTCCTAAGCCACACTGAATGCAAGATCATATGGAACATATCAAATTTTTGTGATTGTTCATGAAGTGAAAAGTGTTGCCTCACAGATCTTAACCCCTCCTTAAGCCTCAAATATTTCTCCTCAGAAACAGCCATCAGAATCTCCTTCAGCCTGGGGATATCATCAATCTCAACCTTTATCGCGAATTCGTCATAATTCAATACATCACTGAAGGGCAACACATAGTGCTTTGATAGTATAACTGGAACACATTCAGCATATACGGCCTCAACAATTCTTGGACTAGCAACTTCATATCCACTTGGACATAAGCAAAACTTGGAACGTAAAATGAACGAAAAGTAGTCCTTTTCTAATGACCCTGTTTTTGGAAGGTACTCATAGACTTGGAGGTCAGCATCACGGCCCTTCCAATGGTCCAGGAGGATTGGCCTGATGGGACCGTGTTTCCCGCCCGCGAAAAATGCAAGGTAAGGTCGTGGAGTGTTAGCTGGTGGAGGGGTCTTGAGCTTTGGGGATATGAAATTGCCGAAAAGCTTTAGTTCTGGTAGGCTTACATCTTTCTCTGGTTTGAATCCTTCTGAGGAATTAGCATTGCAAAGAACTCTTATTGATGTGTTGTACAATTCTGCATTTCCTCTTGAGGCATGAGGCCCCTGCAACACAAACAAATCATCAATAATTACATAAGTTCAAGAAAAAAAATAGAGATACACAATCCACGAGCTTTTGGTCATTAGAAGTAGCCTTTTCCACTAGGCTATTCGATTAACTCCAATCTATAGTTTTAGGTAGTGGAAGTTAGTCACTCTAAGTTACATAATTGTCGCACATATGAAGAGACTTGGTTCAAGAAACTTTTAATGCTAAAATTGATTTTAAGGATCATAAGTGCAACAATGGTGTCATTAAATTGAGGAAATTGTCAATGGTCCCACAAAGTGGATCAAAGTTGTCATTTGGTCAATGGTTGTAAACTAGTCCCCGAAATTGAATTAAAAGTTGCGCTTAGTCCAGAAAATGACCGAGGTGTTAAACTTAATTGTAATTGTGAAATCGGCTTCTACTTTCAGTGACAAAAGTTACGTTAAATTTTAACAGATCCGTCCGTTTTTGGACTAAGTTGCAATTTTGTCCAATTTCGGAGACTAATTTGCAACTTTTGAACTTTTGAACTTTTGAACGTTTGAACCAAATCCCAACCTCAGACCCCCTTCCTAGACCATTTCGACAATTTACTATTTGTAAATTCAAGTGCTAATTCTCGTTCAATTATAAAATAAAATAACGTACCCAGTCATGACAAGATAGCATAAAATGGTCAGCACCAGATGACCGATTCCAGAAAGGATGTTTGGAAGAAATGATCCTCACATAATCAGACACGAATTGTGTAAGAGGGGTAAGATCAAATGTTTTTGGCTTGTAAATATACTTAACCATCCATGTAACACTGAAGGGCATGAAGAAAAGGTGAGCAGACAGAGGATTTTTTGTCCTAAATTTGTGTGTACCATGCTCCATTTCATGTATGAATCTTCCTTCACTTGAGTATATATCTTTACAGGGTCCATCATGGACTATTGGCAACTCCCCTTCTTTATATACATACACTTTTAATCTCTTTTCCATCTCTGCATAGCTCCTGTTATATATGGTATCATATTAATTTTGTTTTATTAAAATAATAATATAATAATAAAATGTAATCTTTGTATGTGAAGTGTTAATTAAGTGTGATTGTGTGAACTAGAAGCAATAGTTGGGTGATGATTATGGTATAATTAGAAATAATAATAGTTCTCTGATGTTCTTGCATGAATCATAATCATGACTATAGTAACATTAGTACCACCACTGAAACTATCTTTATTCAGTGTTGCATAGTGTGCAAGGTAAGCATCAAGCTAAGAGGCTTGTCCCACAATCAGAAAAATTTCATCTCATGGGGGAGGGGGGGGTGCTTTGGTAATGAATATGTTACTAATAGCCACAACTATTGTCTAAACATTATTACACTTACATCTTCTGCTGTGTGACTATGTATGTGTCAATAAATTATGCTTGTGTGCATGTGTGAATATTGAGGAAACAAGAAATCCTGAACCCCTAATTCAGTTGATGTACTATGGAAAATGATGTAAAGCAGATGTTATTATATTTATATGTATGTCCTAGCATAGCAATTTCACATTCTATTTACTGTTCTTAGATATAATGAAATAAATAAGGTTGTGTGTAGTATATTAACCGAGTTTGGATATTCAGTAACACTTTTATACAACCCTATCTGTTAATTTATATTATTTATCTATTTTATCGATATTACATAATTTTATCATGAAAAGTAAAATAACCAGTTTTTTTAATTGGAGCTAGTAATAAAAACCGTCAGAAGGATTAGTCATCTGTTAAGAGTTTATGGGCTCCATTCTAAAATCAATTGACAAAAGAGAAAGTAGTCCAAGATCTTATATATTAACCCGGAAGTATACCGACTTCCATTGTGAAAATGTGCATCTTAACATATTCCTTATCCCGTTATCCGGGCTTATGGTGGAGACTCTTCCAAATCCTTAGGACACGTTTATATTGAAAATAATTGCCACAAAACTAGTCATAAGTTTTACCTGGTTATTATTGAATTTCTGGGTGTTGCATGGTCACAAACTCACAACCAAAGCTTTTAGAAGACGACGTAATGGAGTGTTTTGAGGGTATAATAATGAATTACCCCCCGCACTAGCCATGGCGTGCTTCATTCCCAAGACTATTTTGACGTTCAAATAGTAAATATTTCCACACATAATTAATCCACCAACTCAATTCTCAATTCACAATTCTCTTTTTAAGGTGGATGACTTAGAAGTTAAGTTGGTGTAATACGTTCCACACAACAAAAGTCTTGGTCCTAAGTCTTTGGTGATTCTTTCCCAAAACCTCCCCAAACGTCACGAAAAGGGACGGTCAAGTCAAGGATTTTCATTTACTAGTATGTTGTTGGAACTATAAGATTGTGGAAATATCACCCTTTAGTAATGGTAGTTTTGGAGTTAATCGAATAGGTTAGTGGAAAAGACGGACTCTTGCTACTGAATAGAAGGTCCTCGATTCGAAACTCACATTGTTAATGATAAATTTAAAAGAAAATATTGTTTTTGCAAATTTAGTACTCCCTCCGTTTCTTTTTATTTGATTGTTTAGAGCTTTTTTTTTTGTTTCAAAATACTTGATTGTTTACAATTTCAATGCAACTTTTTACAATTCCAATGCACCTTTTTACAACTTCAATGCACCTTTTTACAATTTCAATGCACTTTTTTACAATCCCAATGGAATTTTTCACAATCTCTTAATAAAGTACTTTTTCTCCAAACAATCAAATAAAAAGAAACGGAGGGAGTATAAATTATCAAAATATAACTTTTAGGATAACAATATTCTAACATTCAAAAGATATTGTATGAAAAGGAAAATATTACTCAAAATGCTAAAAAAAATTGCAAATTTTTATCTTATCCCCAAAAAATACAAAATGCTAAAAATGGAAAACAATATTAAAAATAATGTTATCCTATATCAAAAGGAAAATATTACTATTATTGACTTAGCCAATCTGTTCTGCGGTTACCCTCTTGTCCTTAGTGATGGTGTTTAATGTGTACATCCTTATTTATAAGTGACGTTTTAAAATTAAATTAAATAGCTCATTCACTTTTCATTATTATTTCAAATGATTTATGACTTTTATATAATTGAAAAACCATATTACGGTTGAAACTATTTTCATAAAAAAAAAACTTTTCAAATAAATGCAGGTCATATATATAATAGGTTCATAATTTTTCAGTCCACATAAAAAAACCACGCACTTCACTCATGCTCGATACATAGACTGAGTACAAGCTATGAATACTTTTGTCATGCAAATACGGCTAATCACATATATAGGTACCATATAATTACACATCTAAGTAGTTGAACGTCAAATATATTAATATTAAAAATTAATTATATAAAAATCAATACAGTTAAAATTGAATAATAAGTTCATAAAGACAATAATCTAATTTTATGGTAAGTAGCTTACTGAAAAAATGCAGTGGGGTTGTGATATACACTGCTCCCATTGAATATTTCCGATTTATTTTTGTGATCAACCAATGATGCTTTCCTAATCGCCGTTCTTGCTGCTGCTAATCCTCGCTCCACCTTCGATTTTTCTTTCTACATTCAAAAATTATTATATATTTTTTATATATAAACGATAATATCTTCATCGTAGGGGCCGTCAAAATACTTAAATTCGAAATTACTTGCAAATTCCTCCTAAATGCATTGCATAATTAAACTTGATCTATAAGTTAATTTCACAAGCCAAAAAAAGGTTTCAGTTATAATTTGAAAAGTTGACGTAAATTGCTTATAATATTCATACTTTATTCCAGAAAAGGAACAAAAGGGATAAAAATACAAAACAAAAAATATGCATAAATCGCTCATAATCGAGAAGGGAAAAATCGACAAAAAAGGAAAAGTGCAGAGATAGTAATAATGGCTAATATTTATTACCTGAATTTCATTCCAAAAATAAATATTTCGTAGTTGATGAAAAATCAATCGAAATTAAAACTGTACATAAACAATGAACGATTTCTCAGTTCTCACACACTCAATCAAAATCGGTAAAAAACTTCAAATATAAGCAAAAACAGAGTACTTAATCAATTCAATCCAAAACACGTAGCGGTCTTCATGATTGTTTCTAAGCTTACGATTCACAATCAAAAACATATAATAATAATATATATGTTTATGTTATGATTGATTACTATTATTAATTCTCCACGATGAATTGAAACAATTCAAAAAAATCCAAAAAAAAACAGAGTCTAAATTCAGTCCAAAAACACATCGATACAGAGCATATGATTCACAATTAAACATACTACGTCATCCTAAACGATACTACTAGTAAACTTCGATTTTGCAACAGAAAAAAAACTCCGATTAAAATTAAAATTATGAAGTTAATTCTAGAATATATCAAAACACAAACATTGAATATTTTTTCGATCGACTATTACGAATCATGCATAAAATTACTCGATTCCAATTTTAGAAAACTCAACCATCAAAACTCAAGACGGGAAAATGTTTTGAGTCGCATGAAGTATACAAATGTTGGATCAAACTTACCATTATGGGTTGTGAACGACGAATTTCCCTAGCAATTTGACGAGTAAATCCATCCTCACCACCACCAGGAGCGGTAGCTGGCGGAGGAGCTGGAGCTGGAGCAGCAGGAAGTGAATAATCACCAATTGTGGTGACCTTCTTCAACAGCTCGGCAATAGAAATCTCAGTGAGAGTTTCCATTTCCGGCTTGGTTTCAGAAGCCGGAAACAAACTAAACGAGCTCCTTCCCCAGCTACCCGATGTTGACGTGGACAAAGCAATGATGATCACCATGGAAATGAACAATGCGGAGGTGATTAGCCATGTACATTGAATCAGAGATTGAGAATATTTGTCTTCAACCATAATATTTTCACTGGTTTTGATCATTTTTTTATTACAATTTGGTATAAATTTGTTTGCAAATAAATTCAATTTTGGAATAGTGAAGAAGAAGAAGAGTGTCTGGTTTGAAGTTGGTTAGCGAGGGATGGGAGGAAGAGGGGGTGAAAAGGCCGGGAAAAGCAAAGGACTTTAAGCGTGAGTGTGCACTTATATAGACGTTGTTACTAGTTGATGTCCCAAAAAGATTGTCCAACTATAATGCTAACTCTTCCTAAGTTTTTAAGATATTTGTTGTTTCGAAATAAAAATTAGAGCATGAAAATGGCATTTTTCTTAAATTGAAATAATATAAGTAAAACTACTTTATGATGCTTATATCATTATTGTGTAATGAAGATTAATTTTGCTCACACTTATAGTATAATAATAAAAGACACAGTAATTGGGTGATCGTTGAAATCATGTCAAGGATTGTTTCTGGTTTCGTATTTCATGCCATTGGTCCTTTTCCTTTGCTACATTGCCACTAAAACCATCCTTCATTTACAACTCAACATATTAAAGAATTATTGATAAAAGGGACATAAATTAAACTTTTCAAAAGAATTATAGGAATATAGAATTATATTACATTTTATCCCTAGCTAAATGCTACCTCTTCTTCTTCATACCTTTTTATTTACTACCTCTATATCTAAAATGTTGTCCACTACTTTAGTAATCAAGTGATGACATATAAAAACGAGAACAAAAAAGTGATAATGTTATTGTTTTAAAAAAAATAGTGCATGCATGTCATTAATTTCGCCACCAATTAATATACATGATTTAGTATAAACAAGCAATGTACCTAATGTGAAGTCATCTTATCTCAATGGCAAATATGATGATATCTCTAATGGAGAGATGATTTCTCTCACTAGTTTGATGCTAGTCGTCTTTTTCTTTGAATTTATGAGTTTACGAATTGTATTGATATTTCATAATTATAATGTATTATTCGTATTAATAAAATCAAAAGGTACCCCTTTTTAAAAAAAAGCAATGTACCTAATTAAACATGATTTATTTATACGAAATACTACCTCCATCCGTAAATGGTTGTCACATTTTGACATTTGGTGGTCAACAAAACACGATTTAAAACGTAAATAACTGCTTTTTTACATGCAAGAAAATTATAAAAGGTGATATTTCAAAAATATATATTGAGACGAACCTACCAAGGTCTCACAATGTTGTATTATTTCTTATCATTTAATGAGAATTCATAATCAAATTTTGTTATATTTGACCAACAAAAGTCAAATGTAACCATCTTTTAGGGATAGAGGCAGGGGCGGACCCAGAATTATAGTTGAGGGTATTCATTTTATCATTTAAAATATCAAAAATATATCTTGACTGTGACGAGTAAGAAAAGAAGGATATTCATTAAGAAGGTGTAAATGAATGGTGTAACAAAAAAATGTAGTTATGTCAAAATTTGGAGAAAATTGCCAAAATGGTCCCAGTAAATATGTGCAAGTTGCACTTTGGTCCCCGATTATATTGGGGCTGCGAAAATGGTCCCTGATATTGGTAAAAAAGTAGCGTTTTGGTCCCTAACCGTTACTTTTAAACGGAAAAGAGTTAGGTTGGGGCAAAAATGTAAGATCAGCAGAGTTAAGCCCTAAAAATGCGATTATAACTAATTAATTATGGGGCAAAAATAGAAAGTTAACAAGTAATTTATGTCTACTCCCATCCCAATTCCCTCCAAAATTGTTCCCTCCAATTATTATAAATTAGTTGTTAACTTTCTATTTTTGCCCCATTATTAGTTATAATCTCATTTTTAGGGCTTAACTGTGTTGATCTTACATTTTTGCCCCAAACTAACTATTTTCCGTTTAAAAGTAACGGTTAGGGACCAAAATGCTACTTTTTTACCAATATCAGGGACCATTTCCGCAGCCCTAATATAATCGGGGACCAAAGTGCAACTTGCACATATTTACTGGGACCATTTTGGCAATTTTCTCTCAAAATTTGAACCCAAACCTCTCACAAATTTAGTAAGAATTTAACCATTTGAGCTATTTTATTTTTATGGAGGACATTCATGTGAATATCGTAACCTCAATGTAGGTCCGCCCTGAACAGAGGAAGTACTAACAACGTCAAAAATAGGAAGTAATCATAAATGTCAACCTTGATTATACCAAGAAGAAGGTGACAACTGACAACAATTGTGAAACAAGGCGGAGTGGTTTTTGTTGAACAAATTATTTGGGTGTCATTTGCCATTGATCGATCTTAGTTTCTCTTCCCCGGCCCCCCCTACCCCCACTCCCTCAAATTTAAGCATCACATTTGTTTTCTCATTTGTATATTATCGGTAAAAAGTATTTCCACGACGCGAATCTACACGACTTACTTTTGCTCATAAGATTGAATGCATTCAATTTATATTAAAAATATTGAAACACGAAACATATATCAACAATAAAAATATGTTTTCCCTACATAGCAATCTTTAAACAACTATGACTAGTTAACTTTTGTGTGATATGACAATTTCACATAAATTTTACACCTCCAATATTTATTACCTTAATTTTTTAACTTTTCGTTCTAAACATTTACACTTGATTAAAAAATTTAGTTAATTTGACAAGTATATCCTCCGCATTAATTTCATGCCAGTTACGTAGACGTGGAATAATATCCAAAAAAAGATTTTTCACAATCGAAATAATAAAGACGAAATTGTTTATTATCGTGGGCTCAGACCCCATTTAAATTAATTAAAAATTTCATTTTTTGTAATTTATAATTCATAGCACTTGGCAAAAAAATAACAAACTAATATCAATGAAGTACATCAACATGATGTTGAATTATTAATTAATTCCTTAATTGTTGTGAACAAATTGACCATCAATATGAAAAATTATATTGTGAAATTTTATAAGAAGTAATTTTGTTTAATATTGTTGAAACACAAAACCGTTTATATGAGTTTTTGTGTTTATTAGAACAATTATTAAGGAAAAAGTCTTTAATTTCAATAAAAATGTTTATATGATTATTGAACATTTCTATTCCAAAAAGTATGACTGTTATTGGATCGTGTAAATGATGATCTGTTTAGTATTCGGTTAAAAGCCCGACTTAGTTACCTATTCGATTTTGGGTCCTATAAAGGTAAATAATTTTGCGAAAAAACTAGATAATTAATTACTCCACTCATTAAATTACATAAGCCGCTAGCAATCAGAACACGACCCATTTAAAGCTTTTTACATTACTAGTAGATTAGGCCCGGCAATGCCGGGCCAAAATTCGGTATTTAAAAGCCGGTATGAACTATCATAAACTTGTTATATTGGGCAAAACATAACAAAACCATCCGAATACATTATTACTTTTATGACAATTCGGATGCACCAATAGCCAAATATTTAGGCAAAAGATAACAAAATGATCCAAAAGTATTGGTAGTTATTAAAATTCGAAAACCACTACCACTATAAACTATCCTATAACAAAAATAAATGTTCTGTATACATAACTTTAATGTCTCCAAAACAACCCTCAATATGCAAATAGCCGACCGATGTCTGCGCTTGTTCTTGTAACAAGATTTCGAACTATCCGCAGAAAGTGTTATCTCGAGAAGCAATCCATTGTCATTCTTGAAAGTTTTCACTTCACTATCAAGCCAAACTACGTGATTCTGATCCACATAAGACAATTATCATAAGATAATGTGAATGGACAACACTTCGTCATATCATCATATGTTATGTGAATAATATGTGGTAAGTTAACCCCTCAAAAAAATGTAGCACTAAGAAAATTTGTTCACAGAATTTTACATTGCGTTTCTAGTGTTGCATACTCAGATTCTTGAGAAGTAGTCCTCATAGTGCCAAACCCGAATTTTTTCCTGCAAATTCAATGACAAGGTTAGCCACTAACGGAACACATTTCTTTCATTAATAGATAAAAATAGACAGCTCAAGTTGATCAAATGCAAGGTAAATTACTCAAGTGTGCACAAAACTAATGATATTTCTATATAGTACCAAAGTTGTTACTTCACCAGAAAGGATACCAGAATTCTAAAAAGCGAGCATAAACTTCAGTATATAGGACACAATCATTTTGTAGTGAATATGTCGAACATATATATTCTAATAGGGAGCTGGCGTACAAGACTAACACTATAGGAATATGTGTGATACTGATGACGATTGCATTTAACATATAGCAAGGACGAGAATCACATATCCTCTACACCTCCAGAACATATAAAATCAACTCAGATTTTTGAATATTGTGGAGTTAAAACAATAATTTGTATTTGGTGCTAGAAAGCTGCTCAAATATCTTTGAAAGGCATTTGATAGGTTTTAGTTGGTACTTTGTCGTCAACTTTAATATAGGTAAACATAAAACTAACGGAGCATAACAATTCTGCAATAAAAGTACGATGATTGATATGAGTTACCGGGCTGGAAAGCTCTCGTTGACGGAAAGATACTGATTCCAATAGGTAACAAAGTCTTGTGATTTGGCTTCTTAGTTCCACGTTTGTCCGCTCTCACCATGAACTCCTCATTTCTCTCTCTGGAAAAGGTAGAAAATAATTTGACAATGGTACAATATGTAATTTCCACTTTTATATCGAATCGTGGAACTCATGGAAGGTATACAAATATGTTATGTTATGCCTGAGATATCAGTAACTTACTTGTTACCAAAAGTAGATAACGATTTCAGATATGCTGCACCAAGATAAACATTGACAATGGGTTTGAAAAGATATTCCGGATCCTTAGATATTTAATAATTCCAGTAACCATGGTCTCTGGAAAAGCTCTTGCCATGAGTAGGTTGCAGAAAACTGAAACGCATTGAGATAGACGAAATTAAAATAAATTCTGGAACATACCTGACAAGCTACTCTGCAATTTTTGATGTGATTTGCATGACGTCAAAGTAGTTTTTTAGTTTTTTGTACCGTAGCGGACAGTAACAGGCTGTCAGTTACTTTCTAGTGTTGCAAGAGCACATAGCATATCCTTCAAATCATATGGATATATTCAGATTTCAGAAAATTATAAGTTACATAGATCACTGGTTGAAATTGGTTGAGAAGTTGAGTAGAAGTGAAACTAATTGGTGGCCGAAGCCAAAAGGATGAGGTGGCTGCAGGTCTGTTGTTTAAGCATTACTTGCAGGCTTGTAAAATCATCAGAACGATACAACGCAGGGACCTCTGATCAACACAGAAAATGAATCAACATCAACACTTACAGATAGATTTGAGGCCAATGTAAATATTGTAATCGCCAAATCTCTGAAATAGTGAAAATACTGCAATCAATATACAACAACTTCAATAACCATCAACTTGTTCACTTAGAGAGTGTATACATCTCAACAACAGAAAATTAACAGATAAAAAAAAAGAACCCATTTTTACAATCACCATATATAAACGAAGGCAAATATAATGGATAACTAATTAAAAATTTCATCAACTGAGAGGTACACATGATGGTCCCATGTTAAACAGGCAAACAATGAATGGTCAATGCAAAAGCGACCCTCAATTCTAATTTTGTGAATTGGACAATAAAATCAAAAGAACAAAAAAGTAAAAGTAGGTGTTTACATCTTGAAAATACTCCAATGAAACCCCCTTTAAAAAGACTACAATAATCTAATTTCGGAAATTCAACTAAAATTGAAATTACAGCCTTAAGAAAACCTAAAATTAACATTGAACGACAATACCTTAGGCAGTCGAAATTGAGGTCTTGAATGGATTATTGATGAAGAATCAAGAGTTTTTGAGAATTGTAGAATAAAAAGAGTGGCACAAACTTCACAAAGATGCAAACTTTTAGGAAAAAGGCCAATGAAAACCATATAATCAATCAATTAAGAAGTTTGAGAAATTAAAATAAATTATATTTTGAGCTATATACTTACGAGCGTTAATATAAAGTTACGCTGGCGGCGGAAACAACCGTAAGAAGTGGCGATGGCTTTGATGGGTCTTTCATGTCATCGAAGAAGCTGTAGTTGAATTTCGCTGATGAAGTTGGGGGAGCCATGGTGAGTCTATGGTAATTGTTGTTTGATTTGATTAAACAATCTGTGCTTCATTTATGATGATGAGGTTGGTGAAGCAAAATAAAATTGACAAAAACAGAGTGAAAAAAAGAAGAAGAGGAGCTTCATTGTTGAAGAATTGACAAAAATGGAGTGACAAAAAGGAGAGGAGCTTGATTGTTGATGAAATAGTTGTTTGGTTTGACTGCCAAGAAGAAAAAAGGGTAAAATGAAGCGGTGGAATCTCTGACAAGGCAAAAACAAACTACACGCGGCAAGAGGAAGCAATAGAGAAAAGAATAAAAAAAAAAATGAATCACGCGCCGCTTTTCAGACGACGAAACGCGTGTCGACGACGCGGATTCCCTCTTTATATACTAGTGTTGATTATTATGAATAAATTAAGGGTAACTCGAATTGCCACTTGATACTCAAGTCAAGAAGCCCGACAACCAGACTAGCTTACAAGTCGAACTCGAGCAAAGAAAGTTTCCGATACAAAAAATAACGAGGCAAGACCTAATACAATTAAGTATATATCCAATCGAGTAAGCCGGTACCCGGTCGAACCCGACCAAATAAGACCACTACTAGAGATGGCACCAAGTCCACAACATGGTCTGTTGTTTTGAAGTTCCCATGGACACAGTTGTTTATCTGAACACAGTTCAGTTAGCTTCTTCAGCTTTCTGCAACAAATCCTACAAAGTCAACCCAATAATCCATCATCATTCTTCCTCATTTGTTCCTCTCAACTTGTTGAAAGTCAACTCTAGCATCAAGAAACTTCAGTTGACTAATGGCTTCCGCCTCAATGCTTCAACCTCCAACGACTCTGACCACAACCAATCTGATGAACTTGCCATTCTTCTTGAAGTTGAAGGGTATTTAATTCTTTTTTTATTAATGTTAATTATGCCAAAGCTCAATTATATGTACAGATTTTTATAGTTCCATAGATGTTATGTTATGCTAGTGGAGTATTTTATATGTATAGTCGAAGATTTTATATTCTCGATTCTTAAATGTAATGAAATAAATCGAAATGGCTCATAACATTATCTATACTTATTATGTTGTTTGTTATCGGTGTAATAGACATACGAGTGAAGACCCCTGCGATAATCATGATACTCAATGTAGTTGGAATAGCCGAATAGTCATATTAGTAGTTGCATTGACAGTTATCTTCTGCCTCAAATCTGTATTGAAGCGTCGGTTGTAAGTAGTAGTGATAATTACAGTGATAGTTACGTTTATGGATCCGATTGTGGTGAAAGTTGAAGTGATAGTAGTAGATGGTCTTTGCAATTTATGTTAAGTCAACTCGGAAATAGAATCCTTATTATCATAGTGGTGAGGCTGCCTACAAACCGACCCCCTTACCCCTCTTAGGTGGGATCATATATAGAGACAATGGGGCATGATATGCTAGTAGAGGTGGACAATGGGATAAGGGGGGGGGGAGATTTTTTAGTCTAGTTTTTCTCTTCTTTACCCTTGCCCATTCACATTCATTTACAATTGTTGAAAATCATCATTAACAGGTAAAATCTCTTGGCATGAATCATGTTCTTTTTGTAGTATGTAACTATTTATCTTCAAAATCTATGTTTTGTGCTAAAAAGTTGCGGTAAAAGAAAAACAATCTTTTTACTAGCTTAAAGTTTCAACTTTCACAGTGTTCCTTTAATGAATCAAATTTGATGCAGGGTTATAATGGATGTCTATCGCTTGTGCAACCGCCGAGCCTTCAATGTAGGTGAGGTACCACTTGCATATGTATGGGTATTAATATAGAGTCTTATTCTAGGACACCCTTCATAGGCCTGTAATCGAGCCGAATCAAGCCAAACAGTTGAAATATTTGAGTTTGGCTTGATTTATTTTGACCTAAGGTTTGATTTGGCTTGATTTGGTCAAATATCTGAAAAATTAGTTTGGCTTGAGGTTTGAAGGAAATTTTAATAAGATATTTGGCTTGATTTGGCTTGATTCGAGCCAAACCGTTTGAAAATGTGCGGCTTGATAATTAAATAGACAACAATTTTAAACGTTAAAACATAACAATAGAATGGCAAGTTATAACCATAGCAGAATTTAATAGTTCCCAAAACCGTTTGAAAATGTGCGGCTTGATAATTAAATAGACAACAATTTTTTAACTAGCCCAAGTCGAGACCGGATGAATTTATTATCTTAAAGAGATTATTAATTTATAGAATATTAATTTATAGACGTTTTACTACATATATAATTATATTATATAATATATATATATAAAAGAGATGACATAAATGAATCGAGCCAAGCTTTTTCGCACCGTTTGGCTCGATTTGACGAATATCCACTTTTTATATTTGGTTTGAGGTTTGACATGTCGAATCACACTTCAAATCAAGCTTTTTCGAGCCAAATACGTCGAACCGTTTCGAATATTAACGTTTGTTCACAGGCCTAACCCTTCATATGTTTCTAAAGAGGTTTTTATCTTATTTTGTCAGCTTTTGGAAAGCTTGGATTAGACTGTGCTAATTGGACTGAACCAATCTATCTTGATCTTGTAAGGTGTGATGTCATGAGGATTCGTCATTTATTTTGTAGGTTACTTCCATATTTATTTTTTCTACTCCCTAAGCATCTAACTGAATGATATACTTATTATTGATATTCCGTTAATATCAGTTGGATCAAGGAATACATGATATGATCTATTAATGTTTTTGTTAACTCCAAACAATTTGTATTGTACACGATCTAAAAACTAGAAAACGCATTCCACCATATTAATGTGGTTGTTAATTCTAAACAATTTGTATTGTTCACAAGTAAACTCTTTTTTGAGTCTATCTCCTGTGTGGTTGATTATCTTCTCAGTTGTTTACTAAATTGATAAGAGTGTACTTCTTTCTGTGTTATTGACTTATATCTTCACTTCGTAAGAATTTCAACTATCCTAAAATTCGAAACTAGGTATGAGCAAGCTTGTTCATCTATTAGATGAAGTGGTAATTCTATTAAAATATCAGCTGTTGTTATTTACTGCATCATAATGTGCTTTAATCAGGAAAAGCGCAGGAGATGAGGAAAGGATGCTAATTTTATACTTTAACAGGGTCAGATCTTCATTCTTCCTTTCCCAGTTTTTAGGGCGTAAAGTTCTATCTACTTTGTTACTTTTCTCTTCCTTTTTTCTTTTCTTTTTTGTTTGTTTCGATACCTAATGCATTTCGATATGCTTATTTTGCTATCTGTATATCCAGATTGGGTGGCCTACTTCAGTTCCCACAAATGAGCAAACGGGATTTATAAAAAGAGTTCTTCGAGAGAAGGTGCTGAACATGGCACTGTATAATGATGATTATTGAAACATTTGAGAATGTAGAATACTTTGCCTCTTGTTTGATCCTAACTGATTGTCTGAAAGTCATCAGTGATACTTATTTGATGTTCTTCCAAGTTTAGTTAATCATTCAGTCATCTTTCACAAATTCATCAACAATAGGTCTCGATGCTCTTTTAATTAAATTCCATAAGTTAGTTTTGAATGAGAGCTATCTTTAGAGCTGAGTGAACTACAAATGAAACACAGAAGTATGGTTTTCCTTAGAATTATAATTAATCTACATATTTAGTTTTTCTTTTAATGAATGCATTTGCTTTCAATTGGAACTATTATTATCACTATTCTTCTTACTTCTGTTGCTCAAATATTTGATTGATTCCCTACAGAAAGGTGCACTAGATGAATTGGTTCTCTCAGAAACTTTGCCGCTAAGACCAGGTGTCATCGAGTGAGTACCTAATTTAACAGAACACTTTATCTTCCAATAAGATGTATTATATTGTTTTACATATCTAACGTAAGTATGTCCATTGTTGGGCCTTCACCGATGCTTAACATAAATTGTGATATCTAGGTTTTTATCGTAGATCCTCAATAGAAGAATAACAACATAATGGGTTCGAAATATTAATATTCTAGAAAATCAAGCATTGATGTAACTTTTAATGGTTTGTCAATGATATTAGAAGAATTGGATTCTTCTTCTAAAGCTGGGACCACGAGTACTCAAGTTATGACTGAAGTAATAACGAGTAAAACTTCACGCGACAGAATATTTGCTATATTGTAATTTTTCTAGTGTAGACGATCTGATTTTTTATTCAAATATAATACGTAGTTACTTGCATTAAAATGTCTCTCCTTTCTACATATGCAGTTTCATTGATGATGCATGCAAAGAAGGTGTTCCAGTGGTCATATTGACAGCTTATGGTAGAAGTGGAGAGAAAGTAGCCAGGTATGTTGAAGAGTATATAATTTGATCTCATTTATGGCAGAGGAATGATAACATACATATTTAGAGTCTTAACTGGTTTAATAAATCAATCAATCAACTACTCCGTATCATTAATTGATAAGTAATGTAAGTTGTGTTTTCTTTATCATGAATATTCAAACAAGATGAGATATCTCCCATAAAACATCAGACTTCTGTTATAAATAGTATTATGGTAGAGTTATTCTGTGAGTGACCATTGTTTATAACTTTCTTGTTTTTAGATCCATCGCTGAGAGGATCGGGGAGGAAAGGATGTCAGCAATCAAGATCGTTGGAGATGATGAGGTGAAGAAGAGTTTTTATGGCCAGCTTGTATATGGTAAAGGAGTTTCTTCTAGTGTGGATGAGCTAATAGCCAAGGAAGCAACAAAAGCAGGTAACAGCGCTGACCTTAGCTAATCAATTATGTTAATTTCCTTCAAGGCTCTTTACAATCAAGTATACACATCCTCTAATAGCTTCTTCCGAGCGACAACGGATTGCAAAGGAGGTGGCATCTATGTTGAAATTAAGTGTTGACCTCGATACCAGCTCAAGTGAAAGGTTAGCTTATTGTAAACTCACTTGCAAGTACCTAGGACTGATGGTATTTGGCTTGTAGTACACCACGAAAGTCCTTAATGCCTCAAATGTTTGCAAATTCGGAAGAAAAGAATGTCAAAGACATTACAACTTTTAGTATTGCAGGGATAGCATGTTTTAAGGTTCTAGGACTTTCATCAATTTAGCGGTATCAGTCTGGGCTCTCGGGTAGAATATGTTTGTTCTTGTCAGTAAGCATACAATAACATTAATCAGAAACCAGAGTAGTTAAAGATCCAGTTCTTCTTGGAAAAAGTACTGTCTTGTTTTCACATCTATGTCAGAGTCAGTTTCATATGAAGAGTTATAAATAAGTATTGATCCAGTTGTTACTGTCAGTAGGGTTTTATGTTTCTTTTCTTATTAAGTGAACTGATTTGAGGCCTTTGACGGCTGGGCAACTTTATACGGGCCAACTTCATTGTCCACCATTAATTATCTTAGCAAGAACTAAGAAGTGAATTGTAGCTCCAGAATCTTGTACTAGCCCTTATAAGGTGCAATCATATATTGTCATCGATGCAGTGATTGCAGTTTGAAACTAATACGAGTCGTTCATTTTAAAGGATACAACATATTGTGGCTGCACTACGAGCAGGAGCTGAGTATGCAGATGTATCCGCAGTGAACTGTGTGCTTGTTGCAGGAAGTCAATCTGGAGTCACTGCTGCAGAGAGAATTGGTATGCCTTGCTTTGTTCTGCGAAGCAGGTAATGGCCTGGTCCTTGACATAGTTTGGTATCTCCCGCTGTTAACACCACTTGATACTAATTTTTCGACTTTCCTCAAAACTCAAAAAGTTTGACAGCTAGAGCAGAGTTCCCTTCTGCAAAAGCCACTCTGGATGGTTTCGGCGATGCAGACCTCACAATTTCGAAAATCCGCAAGAAAAGGTGGACTTGAATGTGATGCAGATGACAAATTATGCTTGGACAGATTGTTGTTGCCTTTCTAGATGGGAATTGTTTCACTATTTGTAACTTTGCTTCTTAAATGGGTTGCACTCTAAGTCTCTAACCATATAAGACCATGATCCAATGTCTCCAAGAGTGCTTGCACCCTAAACGTTGTAAAGGGAACGGATTATCTGTAATCTTACTTGTGATAATGGAGAGGTTGTTTTCGAATTGACCCAAGATGAAACAGAACAGTATTATTATTACAAAATAAATAATAAACTAAGTTATTGATTCTTGAAAATATACATCTTAAGAGAAATTCCTCTAAGAACACAAGATATGAAGAGTTAATCGAATAGCTTAGTGGAAGAGGCTCTTGCTAGTGACCAGAAGGTCCTGGTTCGATATTCACCTCATCGCTAATTTACAAAAAAACAAAGAAAAAAAAGAACACAAGATATGAAGACATTATATATGAAATTCTTGACTTACTACATGAAAGTCCATTTACCAAATTTGTTATTACAAGATTGCGTTAATATGGTTCAAGTATATGTTCATGCATGGCGACTTTGATGGAAAACAGTAAATATATTTTCTTATACAAAAGTCCCTAAAAAGTGGAATCACAATTTAATTTCTTTAACATTAACTATAATGTGCATTTTAAACAAAAATTAGTACTCCGTAATTTATGAATGTGATCAAACAAATCCAAAAGTTCCCAATATCTTTGTCCAAAAAGTCCATGAAAATTCCAGCATGCAATGAAAAGTTGTCCTAAACAACTCCTAATTGTAATAACAAGAGATGGATTGTGATTAATCTCTGCATTGTTTTCACAAATAGATGAATTTAAGATGGAAACTTAGATGTTAGATCCATCTTCATTTGAAGAATGAAGATGCCCAGAAAATCTTTTTCCAAACGAAAGTCTACATTCATCATTCTTGCCTCTTTTTTGTTCATTTTCACCCTTTACTTCACTTTCTTGAACACCCCTTTTAGCAATATAAAAAACCATGATGTTGATCATAGTGTAAATGATACAAATTTTGATAATTTTGAAAATTCTGAGAGTTTTGAAAATTTTGGTAAAGTTCGGATTTTTATGTATGATTTGCCACGGAAGTTTACCTATGGAGTTGTGGAGAGCTTTGCTAGGGCCCGAGGAGGCCCGAGGGTTGGGGAGGAGGGGAAGTATCCTGGGCATCAGCATATGGCTGAGTGGCATTTGTTTAGGGACTTGGAAAGACCCACTGAGGAAAGAGTTGGGTCTGCTGTGATCAGAGTGATGGATCCTGATCAAGCTGACCTTTTTTATGTGCCATTCTTTTCGTCGTTGAGCCTCGTGGCGAATCCAAGGCGGGGGAATGCTAGTGGTGTTAATTATAGTGATGAGAAAATGCAGGTGTGTGTTTGAGTTTGAAAGTTAGTTTATTTTCTAGTTTAGATGTTTGTGAATTGTGATTTGCAGATTATTTGTCAGGTTTAAATGTTCTTGTAGTAATAACCTGTAGAATTTGAAGTGATGATCGCATTATAAAGGTCGGTTTTTTGTTCTAAAGATGAAGAATTGTAGAATGTCAATTTTATTGATGATCACATTATATAAGCTCTTGGATATGATGGAATGAATAAAGATGGTTAATGACACTACCTACACCTTTTATCTTTTGTGAAGTAGTAGATAGATGTTTTGCACTTCACTCTTGAGTAAAATTGAAAACAACCTCTCTCTCATCGAAGGGGCAAGTTTGTGTAGTATCCGACCTCCTTCCACGATCAGGTGGAAGTCACTTCAAAGGCACTGGGGCATGTTGATATCAATGTCGCTGTTGATGTGGATGTAAGGTCATATACTCATATATGTTCTTATGGTGTAAGTATCTGTGATTTGAACTGTTGTCGGCTGAAATATTCTTATGTGCGCCTTTGTAGATGAGTGGTCTACTGGTGTCTTTTTTCTTTTGCTACTTTCACTATCCTTGCCATGAAGAACTCTGATATAGATATATATCTTAATGAATGCCCTTGTATGGGATAAATGTCGATAACTTATGCAGGTGGAGTTAATTAAGTGGTTGGAGGAGCAAGTATATTGGAAGAGAAATAATGGCTGGGATCATATATTTATATGTCAAGATCCAAATGCTTTGTACAAGGTTATTAATAGAGTGGCGAACGGGGTTCTTTTGCTTTCTGATTTTGGAAGGTTCGCTCATACCCAGGCATCTCTAGTTAAGGATGTGATCCTGCCGTATTCTCATCGCATTAAAACCTACAATGGGGATGTTGGCATAGAGGATCGAAATACGTTGCTGTTTTTTATGGGACAACGGTATCGTAAAGAGGTAATAACCGGCTTCCTGTTATCTTTAACACTATCAATGATGTACATGTGCCATTGGTTCTATCACTAATATATGCCTGAAAATACATGTATTCTTCTGTGACTAAATAATGTTTGATATAGAACCACTTTTATCATGGAAAAAAGTGTCGAAAGAATCTTTAGTAACATTATTTCATTGTGAGAACTCACAATGTGTCCCGTTTTATATAAAAAACCAAACTAAAGCAAGTCTTATCCCACTAAGTGGAACGTTGCCAATCACATAATAAATGAAAAATTCTTCAACCTGCAGAAAGTTGGTGATCCCCTTATGTGCATCCTTTAAGTGACTACCAATAATTACCTTTTGATTTAATATTATCTATAGACTAGTTTTACTATAAGTAGAGACTAAGTTCCTCAAGCAAGCTGCATTAGATACTCCACATTATTATTTCAGATCACTTTCTGCTCCGCGTTGATATAATGATTTGATAAACCTTAAATTTGTCAATGATGTAGGGAGGAAGAGTACGTGACCAGCTTTTTCATGTTCTTGGGAAAGAAAAGGATGTTATTATAAAACATGGCACACAATCTAGAGAGAGCCGTCGTGAGGCAACAAGGGGGATGCACACCTCCAAGTTCTGCCTACATCCAGCCGGTGACACTCCCTCAGCTTGCAGACTTTTTGATGCCATTGTTAGCTTGTGCATCCCTGTGATTGTCAGTGATCGCATCGAGTTGCCTTTTGAAGATGTCATAGACTACCGAAAGATTGCAGTTTTTGTGGCTACCAAAACTGCAATAAATCCAGGATATTTAGTTAACTTACTGAGGAAAGTACAGCCAACTAGAATCCTGGACTTCCAGAAGGAGCTTAATGAGGTACTAATTCTGACTCCCCTGCATATCCATAACAGCGATAGGGATTCAAAGTAAATAACAAAGAAGTAATTTATATTATGAACTAAAGTTGCATAGTCCTAACTTGTGGAGTTGGCACTTCGAAGACTTCCGAGCTTTTTTTGATGGATGCTTTTTTCAAAAATTTATTTCCAAACACCCTATATAATCGACTAATCGTACCTATCTAAATAAAGTTTTGTCCCCTAATTAATGTAAAAGTTATGCCAGTGCCCTCGTACTTTAGAGTTTTAAATTTGTGACCTTCCATTTCTATTGCTTTTAAAAGGGGAAGACTCGGTTATTGTTCTCATAATGGTTGATACTAATATGGCCTGAACTAAGCATGTTCATTGAGTAATGTTACGATTTTCTAGAGCTGTTATCATGTTGGGGAGGGTCGTTATCATGAAAAGTATAGTCATATGTACTGTAGTCAAACTGCATAGAGGCCATGTTTTACATGTCGGATCATCAAAGCTGGAGTTTCTAAAAATAGGAGAGTTGACATGCTCTCTCTAGTATCTCGTGAAATCATTATGTTTCAATTGTGTAAAAAGACTGCGTTCTTTATCATAGTGGTATGCTAATGGAAAATATTGTTTATATTTGTATATTGAATCTTATTTTACTCGTTATTTGTGATTTAGGTGAAAAGATACTTTGATTACGATAATCCAAATGGAACAGTAAATGAGATCTGGCGACAAGTGTCATTGAAGCTCCCTCTGGTAAAACTAATGATCAATCGTGACAAGAGACTTGTCTTGAGGAATTTGCGTCGTCCAGACTGCTCATGTCGATGTTCAAATCAACCGGGACTTCACTCCACAATTTGAGTCCATTTTACAACATGAAGCCATGTCATTCACTACCACTTGAGTCAAGGCTTCTGTTCAGCACGAGGATAATTGATCAGATGCAGCATATTCTTTATTCTTCTCTATCACACCTCGCAGGTTGATACAAAATTTACCATGTTATAAGTACCAGATGCATATATAGATAGTTGTTTCATTGAACTCATTCCAGTGTTCACATAGGTAGATACAGTTTTGACAGAGCTATAGGAAGTCGTCTTCGGATACCGTCAGAGGAGCATGTTTCAGATTCCTTTGTGTGTTTGTTGGCAGCAATGGCTGGTAATCTTTTGGTGCTCTTCTTGTTATCATTTTGAGTGATTGAGAACCAGAGGTGAACCAAAGCAGACAAGTATATCAATGGGGATAGTACAAAGCTGAGGAGTACCATCTATACATCAAGAAAGGAATGTACATTCTGTCTTACAAGTATATCTCAATATGGCACACATATTTCACCGCCCAATGCACATTCCATGCGTTCGTTTTTTTAGTGTAAAAGTAATACCGAATGGAACATGCGTTCGATACCATGAACGAATATGTGCCGTATACATTTGCGCCGTGAAAATATTTTTTACCCGCCATTAATTTTATTATTTCGAAGGATTATCATATTTTACCCTGAAAGTTTCATTCCATACATTTTGCCCTGCAAAAAATGTCACATTCCAAATCAATGAGTGTAATTGATACTATCTCTTTTCCCACTAAATATGTGAAATGCAATTGTCTTCAATAAAATATAATGTACTAATTTAGTCTGTGTGATAAACCGAAACAGTGATAAATCGAAACACTGGTCCAATGATGAATGAAATTAAACATGTCCGATCAAATATATCTTTAATTCATAAAAAATGTTAACAATGTAACGACTACCATAAAACAGTGTTGTCCAGTGACAATTAATTATCATTATTATAAATGATAATAATAACAAATTGTCATCTATATTTTTTTTGATAATTATGAACAATTGCTTTTATAAAAATATTAATATATGTGATCGATAAAAAGTTCATAAAAATCAGTCATCGTCATATAAACGAATCACAATACTCAAATTTTGATTCCCCTCCCAACACTACTCTTTCGATCGAAACTCTCTCATCGAACTTGTCTAGTGTGCCTATTACTAACAAAATTACAATACTTAGATTATACTTAGATTCTCTTCCACAGAACTGCAACCTCAGTCTTTGAGAAAATGTTGAAGACTATTTCTCTGGTTTCATCATCACTAAGAGCAATTCCAATCTCAAAAAATGCACAATTCCTTACATCCCATGAAAGCAACAATGCCATTTTCTTCAAAACAAATATACATTCAACAAAATTATGTACAAAGGCTTTGATATCAGAAACTCCTAACCAAAAACAGTTGGTCAAAATTGGTGCTGAGTCAACTGGACCCATTTCTTCCAAGAAACTTCTGCAAGTTGCTCAAGCTGCTGCTGAGACTGGAGCTAAGGTTGCATAATTCTTGTTTTTTTCGTTTGTAATTGGTGTTTATAGGATTATGATCGTGGTTATTTACTGCCTGTGTAATAATAAATGTTCACGATTTTGAATTTTGATGGTTGACTTTTTGAATACGAAAAAGTTAGTGTTTTTTTGTCATTCGTCATTAACATCAACATGCCATGTAAGGGGGTCGATTAGTATGCAGCCTTACCGCCATGATGGCATTGAGGGTGTTTTCGGATTGATTCAAAAGTGAAGTGCAAACACTGACTATTACTTCGCGATAGATAAAGGTGTAGGTGATTGGTGTTTATTGGATTGTGATTGTAGTTAATTACTCCCTGTGTCCTAAAGAGATTGTTCAGTTTTGAATGTTGATTGTTGACTTTTTAAATATGAAAAAGATTGTATTTTTAAGTTACTATACTGATTAAATAGTGCTCAATTCTTGATTTGTATATTTTGTGGTTGCTAGTTACTCCCTGCATCCCGAAAGATGTCTAGTTTTGAATTTTGGTGGTTGAATTTTTGAATACGAAAAAGTAAGTATTTCTGAGTTACTTAAAACTCGACTCGTCAATGGTATGGATTAATCGTTATACTCTCGCATCATCCTAATCCGTAAGTTTAGAGTGTATAGAATTTCTGTGGTAATTCTCAAAATGCTGTTAGGTATATGAATGAAGAATGTGTGTATGTGACCATAAGCTTACTGTTATAGTTCATATTTCCTAAACAAAAAAGTTTTAATTGATAATGAAGTTCTGACCTACAAATTCTTTTTCCATCTTCCCTCACTAGGTTGTAATGGAAGCAGTTAATAAGCCTCGCAACATTACATATAAAGGGCTCACAGATCTCGTGACTGAGTATGGTGCATTTTAAATCCCTGCTTCACTGGTTTTTGGTTTGTTTCCTTTTCCATTATAGATGATTTGCCAGCTTACATGTGCAGCATACTTCTAATTTCGAAGTTTGTTATATTATGTGTATGTCTTATTATATATTTATATCATTGATATTCCTGAAACGAGTGTATTTCCCCCCTTTAATGTTAATTTAATTTAAAATTATTGATAGCAGTTATTGCTACTGTGTGAAAAAATAATGGAAAAACTAACTTTAAATTTTCTGAAAATAAATGGTCCTAAAACTAATGGCGTAACTTAGTTTAAAGTTAGGCTTTCCTTGTTATTTTCCATAAGTTCATGTGTGGTGCATAGTAATATGGGTCATGGGTCAATTTTGTTTTGTTTTATCTTGTCTATTAGAATCCTTGATGACAGCTTATATTCTTCGAAAAATGGATGGTTTTCATTCAGTATTAATGAAATACTTCATTCTATTACAATTCTATGATAAACCATAAAATTCAATGGGTGGCAAAGTTGAGACGTCAATACGTAATATTTACTGGTCTTGAATCCAATAACATTGCAGTACTTCAAAACTGAAATACGTTAAATTGATAATTGTTCTCACTTATTTTGTCTAGGATTTTATTCTCTTCATATGATTTTTAGTTACGCTCTTATGGTTTGTTGCAGGACTGATAAAATGAGTGAAACTGCTGTCCTAGACGAGGTTAAAAAACATTTTCAAGATCATCTTATTCTAGGGGAGGAGGGAGGCCTTATTGGGGATTCATCCTCCGATTACCTATGGTGCATTGATCCTTTAGGTAATATGCATTCTCTCACTTTATATTTAACATTCTGACTCGTATTGTACTTGTGAACTCGTATTCAATATATTTCCAACAGCTCAATATTGAGATGTCCATCGCAGTTTACCAAAGAGCATTGTGAACTAAATCATCTTTGATATGTAGATGGGACAACCAATTTTGCCCATGGCTACCCTAGCTTTGCTGTTTCTGTGGGAGTTCTTTTTAGAGGAAAGCCAGCAGCTGCTTCTGTGGTATGTGATGTCACATCTCATTGCTATACATGCTTATTGATAGTTCCTTTTTCTGATTATTGCTTTGAAGTAATTGAAGTCTTACAATGAGTTAAGTCAATAAGTGTTTTTTAAGTTGTCCCAACAAATTCTCTCGGGAGAATGTGTGGAAGCCAACATTTTGAAACTGTTGCAGATATTACATTATTATGTACATTAATGTAGTGGCTACACACCTCTCTGAAAATTATCTACTGTCAACTTCTGATAAATTTCGAACAATTAAATCCCTTTGCAATTAAATCCTTTATTTTGTTATCCTCTTCCTGGAGGTGGGTATTGAGAGTTTCCTTTACTGTTACGTCAAGCTTGATGGTGCTTACTCCTGATCATTTAGAATGCTGGAAAATACAATGTCAAATAATATTGATAATATTGATAACTTAACCAACTCAAGTAAGCAGCTGTTTTCTATGAAAAATCTCTGAATTATTCTTTGAAAGCTTCTTCTGTAATTAGGTAGAGTTTGTTGGTGGACCTATGTGTTGGAACACTCGAACATTTTCTGCAGCTTCAGGTAATAGTTGTTTCCTTTCAAGTGAGGATGAGATGCTTATATCTACTGCAATTGTTTGACTTGGCTCTTTCCCAGGTGAAGGTGCCTTTTGTAATGGAACAAAAATCCACGTCAGTCAGACCGATAAGGTCGGCCAAGCATTACCTTTTCTATCATTTTTTTCCTTGATTGAAACTTCTAATTGGTTTACAATTTCGAATTAAAATCTTTGCTATCTTAAGATTTCAAGCACAATTAAACTACTCCTTTAGATTTTGGCCTGCATGTATCTTGGAAACTATCAACACCACAAAAGTAAACAAAAAATGAGAAAGTATTAATATTTTTTTGCTCCACATTAGTTTCATCTTAATTCATGTTAGTTGAATTGGTTGTGTGAATCATTGCACATGATTTGTTGGAAATCATGTACATTTCTTGCTTCTCAACATAAAGATTGATCTCTAATCCAATAATCCATAAACGTATCGTGGAATGTGTTCAGGTAAAAACATGCTTCACAGTTAAATCTCATTGCCCTAATGGTCTAACCATTTTTATCTTACAATTTATGGTTTGCTAAGTCTTTAGAATAATGACATAAATAGGGATAAAGAGATGTGACTTCATTCTTAGTTCTGAGTTCTGACTTCATGATATGTGTGCATCAGATTCTTTTGCGTGACTGATAATAATTATACATATAACTGAACAAATGAAGTCATTGTGCAGGGGACTTCGTGTATTTTTAGCAAACTAACTTTCTGCATAGGATCTCTCTCTTGTCATTTTTCATCTGTTAGGAAGATTCAGCAGAAAAAATAATAGTGCAATCATCATTTAATGGCAACTCAATGGATTCTTTGAATCCCGTTTATGGGGTGTTTTGTACTGTAATCTTCATAGTCCCTAATTCACACTATTATATGCAATGGTAGGTACATCATATATGGCTATCGCAGTGAGTTATTCTAATCCTGTTGGATTATTGGATCCATTTCAGGTAGAACAATCTCTCCTAGTGACGGGGTTTGGATATGACCATGACGATGCATGGGCAACTAATATTGAGTTATTTAAGGAATTTACTGACGTTAGCAGGGTAACAATTTTACTCTATATCAATCTCTTATATTTATTGTTTCTTCTCTTTTCGTAACTAACTCTTATATGTTGCATTTTGGAAGTGCTCGTCATAAAAACTAACACGGGTTGTCTAAATCCCCTCCTCTGTTGGGTGTAGGGAGTTAGGAGATTAGGTGCTGCAGCAGTGGACATGTGCCATGTAGCTCTGGGGATAGTTGAAGCCTACTGGGAATATCGATTAAAACCATGGGACATGGCTGCTGGTGTTTTGGTAATTTTCATGCAACTTTTCGCTTTTTGTCAAAATATAAGAAGTCGTTATCTTTTTTCTCTTTTCTTTGAACTTATTCTTCTCAGTTTCTTCTGTTACTCCAGTGACCAACACGACCTCAAACTTAAAACCAAGTTTTGTATGTCTAGTTATAATCGATTGGTCTTACACTTAACGCCTGTTTGCATCCCCTGACAATTTGCTTCTATTTTTCTGCAAGAGTGCAAGGCATTTGAAATATAATCGTACTTCCAGTCTAAGTGAATTGCCTGCAACAGATTCTTTCTTCTGTATTCTGGACAATTATGTTACACATCCACAATCAGTTTATTGGTCGTTTCAACCACTGTCTCATATCCAACTCAGTTTTAGTACATCAACTAACAGGGGCTTGGCAGAGTTTATTAGTGATCTAAATTTGGTGTGATAATGAAATAATTGTCAGAGTGAATATAGTGGTTTACCATCTCTGAGTGATGTGATCTTATCAATTGAAATCTCGACTATGATTTACAGATAGTTGAAGAGGCCGGAGGCACAGTTACTCGCATGGATGGGGGTAACTTTTGCGTTTTCGACAGATCTGTCTTAGTTTCCAATGGTGCTGTGCATCCGAAGGTTAGTATTTTCAGAATTCTCCAGCCATACTATGCCTAAGTCAAAAATTACAGTAGGATAAAACTTTTTACCCCCGCCAAATGGTACTGGATATTTTCATGAAGCAAGTGGCTTAACTCGAGTCCTATTGTGCAAACCAATTACCAAGTTCGAAAAAATACATCGTCCTGGAAGTAGATATCGAGGATGCACACATATTTATTACCTTTATGCTACTTTTCTTCAGCTACTTGAAAGAATCGGAAATGCTACCGAGAAACTGAAGACGAAGGGAATCGACTTTTCATTGTGGTACAAACCAGAAGGCTACTATACCGAAATCTAATGAACTACTGTATACTAGTGAAATTTTACTTCATTTAACTGCACAATAATTTTGTTGGTAAATTACCTTTCTTCTATCCCAGTGTAATATTGTACAACTTCCAATCTCATTTTAAGGGGAGGCATTTTTTCATTCCCCAAATTGCTTTCATTTCATTTATTTTTCACTCGCTTGATTTTGACAGTCTGATGTTCTTGATTATGCATTTGGGTGTTTAATTTGTTATGTATATGCATGATAACTGGACCCGCATAGTCGAATGGAGAAGTTGTATTCACATAGTTGTATTCATAAAATTATCTAGATAACAATATAAAATGAGAGATGTGGGGATGGGGACTTCTATTTGGATGCTTATCCTTTGCAAACTGTGACATCTGAATTTAATAATAAAAAAGTAACAAATCGAATTCATAGATATAGATTAATCTCATATATCAAACTATTTTGAAATAAATAAATTATGGATAAACATGAGTTATGAGTTGTGGCCTGGAGTCTCATTAGGGACATCTCATGTGATCAATAAATTGACAATATATAAGCCTTAAACTTTCAACATAGATCCCTTTACCGGGTGCGTGTAGATATTTAACATGTTGAACTCGCGGGACATAACTCAAGTGGTAAAGAATTATAGTGTAAAATGCAAAGCAGTCTCGCCTCTTCATCCAGCTCAGGTTCGATTCCCATTGGGAGTCAATCTTGTGTTTCGAAGTGGTTAGCGGGCAAGTTTTAGTTCCCTGAGGCGAGGCATATCCCACGCCAACCTTTAGTCATATCCTGGGTAAGGAGCTGTCAGGGTCCTTAATTTGAGGGTCTCAAAACTTTTATTAAAACATGTTGATTTCTTAAACTATATTGAATTTGAGCATACACGTATTTGTGGAATCTATGTACATTTTTAAAACACATTATTTTCCTTTGTAAATTAGCGATAAAAATGTTAAATATAAAAAAAATATATAAATAATAAATATAAAAATATGAGATATGTTATCTCCAACCACTCAATAAAATTTGAAATTAAAGCCTCTTATTGAAGGCAAACAAGCAAAGAAAAAGTTGCACCCCATAAGACAACATGTCTGTGTTTTGTTTTCTGATGCAATAATCATTTGCACATCACAATGCAATTATATAAAAAATCTGAAATTTTGTAAGGAGCACATGCATTTCCATCTGACAATATGTCAACACATTGACAATCTAGGCTTCTTTTGTTTGAAGTTTGGACCACATGGACTTCCTTAAAATGGTCTTTTTTATTGCATTATATTGTGATGCTAATGTAGACATATTACTACATGCAATGTATTGACTCAAAAGTCTAGCTTATTAATGTGCTTGTGTATTTGTTTATCTGTCTTGAAGACATCCATATATGTGCAGATTCTATTTCCATCTCATTTAGCTCCTCTAGTAGATCGATGCAGTTTTACGAAGCGTGTAAGCGTCTCCATTAATTATAAACTCTAGTTGCTTTACAAGAGGTCGAGCAACCAGATATCCGCTTGTCAACCTACTTTTAACAATCCAGGTTGGATAATTCCCTAGGTTTGGAGCGACACAATTCTTATGCACTCGATCAATACCTAGCTTATTTTGAATTATCAAGCCGGACTGGTTCCGAGTCACGTATACAGTCTCTTTAAGTAATTTGTTGAAGGACAATGTAACCTTTTGTGTGTAGATATTACAAAATACAAAGTCTTAGACAAGCTACTAGAGAAGATGAGATTAACCAGATAAGCCATAACAAAGAGATAGAAGTAGTTTAAAAATGAGACAAAACCTTTCAAGTTAACATAATGAAAGAATGTTAAGGATTTGAACAAATAGCCTCAAATACATATAACATAATGAAATGGCTGCATATATTGATATGATATTTACATGGCCACCCCTATTTACTTAGTAATTAGTGATGGAGAACAATATACGTTTCGAATCTTGGCTGCATATTTTTCCAAAAAATAATACAAGATGCGATGAGAATGGCTACCTTCCTTGTAGATTTAGTTGAGAAAACTCATCAATGCCAATAACCACATCATCCGCTTGGTTTACAATGCTTGCTGCAGATTCGCCATTTTCTTCAGTCTTCGAGTTTAAATGAGGTTGTTCCTCTGTGTTGCTAGTCTCTTCCTCATCAGGCTCTCTCCCTTCGATAGAGCTGGGAAGTAGAACACTCGAGGTGGAATCCTCTTTATCAACTGGATGCAGCCAAGCCTCCTGAAGTTGCAGGACGTACTCCAAGTGCCATAGGACTTCCCCCATTGTTGGCCTGCTTTTCCCCTCCTCCGCGAGACATTTTTCAGCTATTTCTCCAAATTTGAGTAATGATTCTGGCGAATATTTCCCTTTGAGTTGGGGGTCTATTATTGTTTCTAAAGACTTCTGCAGTTGCCACCGCATTGCCCACTCCGCAAGATTGATCTGCTCTTTAGGAAGGGTTGGATTGATAACAGCTCGAGCACAAACAACTTCGAACAACACAACACCAAATGAGTAAACATCAGACTTCTCTGTCAACTGCTGTCGTCTGAAGTACTCCGGGTCTAGATATCCAAAGCTTCCTTTAACTGCTGTACTCACATGTGTATGCTCCAGTGACGGTCCGGTCTTGGAGAGCCCAAAATCAGCCATTTTCGCCACAAAACACTCATCTAGCAGTATATTAGTTGTTTTTACATCCCTGTGGATGATTCCCCGCTCTGATCCTGTATGAAGATAATGCAGTCCCCGAGCAGCACCAATGCATATCTCTAATCGTTGTTTCCAACTTAAAGGTGGGAGATCACTGCCAAACAGCTGACTCCTGAGGGTTCCATTAGCCATATACTCATATACTAGGACCATCTCATTCTGCTCATGACAGAAGCCGATCAAAGAGACTAGATGTTTATGCCTTAGCTTCGAAAGCATGTCAATTTCAGTTTCGAACTCTTTCAAGCCTTGATGAGATTGAGGATTGGCTCTCTTAATAGCAGCTAAAATGCCATCATCTATTATTCCCTTGAAAACCTTACCGAATCCTCCTACACCGATCACTAAGCTCTCATCGAAGTTATGTGTTGCTGCTTTAATCTCGGAGAGCGTGAAATGCCTTCCTGATGTTATAGAGCCCAGCAGCCCGCTGAGGTTCTGGCACTCATTTGATCCCTTGGCATTGGTTGTACTGGTAACGATATTCCCATTTAAGAATAATGGCCGCAGTCCAGCAGCTTTATTCTTATCATCATTTTGGGTAATTCTCTTCCTTTTGCAGAACCGAACAATCAATATAACTAAAGCAGAAAGAATAATTATGAAAGCTATTCCTCCCCCGATTCCCACCCAGAGCATAACACTTGTTGAAGATTTCTTGCTCCCTAGATCACCATACCTCTCTGCAAAAGCAAGATTATCACTTTGGCTCAATTTGAAGACTTCCAACCCATTTAAAAGCGCATCATTGGCTTCTGTACTGGGTACTGTATCAGGACCGAGTTGCACCCAGAGACTAGTAATGTCCGCAGATGTAGCATCCAAGAAATCCTCGTGGTATGCCCTGTTCTTTCCACCTGCTCGCGCGAATATATCGAAGTTGTCTGCAGCAGTCTTGTTATTTATGTAGATTTTGAAAATCCTTTGACTTGGCTTATCAACCTCTAGCTCGCAAAAGTGTAAACGTACAAGATAATCAAAGCCTGGGTCCACAGGGAACTTCCATGACATGTTGATTCTTTTCTCCAAGACTTGCAAATCGGACATTAACGAAGAGCGTGCTGTTTCATATAGGGAAAGAGGAGCTAAGGAGGCATCACTTGGAGACGCATAAGAAATGTTAGATGTGTTTTTTACTTCAGACCCAACAGTATTGATCATGAAGTTTAAATTAGCACCCCACTGTCTGCCGAGACCAGAATCCTGACTATTATCAATGGATGAGCCCCCAATGTTCAATCTATACATAGTCTCGATGCTACGGTGCCCAATGTGCAGAGAAGTATTGGCACCATTTCCACCGACTTTCTTGGCACTATCAACGAACAACGTTTCTTCAACAGGGACAACTTCAATGGCATTTACAAAACCGAAGGAATCTTTCTCAGGAACAAACTGCAGCACTAAATTATTCACATCATTTGCAAAGAGATACTCTTTAACCAGAGAGGTAACTCCTTGGTTTCCCTCTGCATTTTTGTGCAGAATCTCCCCAGGAACATTGAACTTTGAAACCAACTTGAATCCATTTGCAGATATCGAAACATAGGAATCATTGGCGTCATACTTCTCAAATGTAAATGGATAAAAATGAAGCCTAAGAAGTAGATTCCCTTGAGCTCCGCTGAACGAATAATTCGAACTGTCAGAAAAAATTCTGGCAGTTTTATAGAGATCAGCATAAGCTGAATCTCCACTAAATTCGGTTGTTGAAGCCTCGATTCCAGGAGAGCTAAGGGAGACACTATTACCAGCTTTTGTGTCACCAATCCAATTCCTTCCATTCACACTCACAGTTGATTCTGTGCCACAATTTATAAAAAATGTGGCCTTTTGAGCTCCCCCAAATCCAACTAAACAAGCAAACATCAACAAAAGCCATTGTCCCAATATTCTTATGACCCTCATAATTCACTGAAAAAACCTACACTTCTGCTCTTATAGATTGTTCTTCTTCTCTTCTTTTTTGTTCAACTATCTACAATATCAGATCAACAGATTATCACTCAAGTCAAACCTTCACCAACAATTCAATACTACCACCGATTCATTTTAATCGAGCTTTTCGTTTTTACTTGTCGAACTTTGACTATCAAATACTTCTTAACTATTAATACTAATACAAGAAATTAAACATCAAATCAGTGAAATCAAATTTATATTTTTCTAAGGATAAAGATAATTGATGTTCGAAAGTCAATCCATCAAAACGAAAAAGGCAATTAAAATGATTTGGAGGGAGTAAAAAATATTTTCCTGCATAGTAAAAATACAATCTTGAAACAATTTGACCAGTATAGTAAAAATAGAGCAATCTTCTTTTTCGGCATTGATCATATTTTCATTCAATTATACCAAAATTAGATTCGATAAATATAAACAGAGATCATAAATAAACTATAAAAATAAAGTTAGCAGATTTAACCTCAAACAACACTTTCTTGAACTGAAACCTCCAGAAGCAGTAAGTAGATCTGAACCAATAGCAAAAAAACATGCAAAATCTTCAAATATCTTACAGTTCAACAAAAGGGTAATTTTGTTAACAATAACAAACTGATAAAGCTTTGTTCTTGAACAAAATAAAGTGATTTTAGCTTAAAATGGGTACTAGTTGGACTTTATTGTAATTAATGTAGCTTGTTGATATGAATAAAGATGATATAATAATATGGTGGAAAAACATTATCTAGAGAACATAACATGGGGTTGGATGAATTTGGTATGAAACAGACTGCAGCAAACATATCATATTGCAATGTTTTTGGCTTTTGTTTGGTGAAGGGGCAGACAATATCTATACCATATCAGCATCTCTCTCAGTTTCTGTAATTTGGTTCAGTCCATGTTTGTTGTTTTAGTAATTTGTAACTGCTCCAATACCATTTTTAGTAATTCCCTTATTTTCGTAACGGGCACACAGAGCACCTATTGTTGGGGTGTCCACGAAAATCGGAATCGAGCCAAACTGTATTGAAGCCGAACTGAAAATAATTGATTTTTTGGAATCAATCGAAATCGCACCTATTTAGGTTCCACTTTTGAGGGAACCGAATATATGTAGGTTTGGTTTATAAAAAAACCGATGAAAACCGAACTGATTCAATGACTAACTTTATGTAGAAATAATTGAGCCTGATAGCGAATAATTGACGACAATATTTAACATTGTTCATTATTGGTATGATATACGAGTAATAATTAATAAGTAAATATGTTTAAGGTAATAATATATATATACATATATTTAAAAGTAGTATTGTGTGACGAATGTGTATATGAATTTCGAATTTTAAGGTTTTGTAGGTATCCCTGACCGTTGATATGATGTACGAATAAACTAAACCACTTACCGTTGTATACGAAGTCTAGGTATCCCTGATCCAAGGTTTCGTACCGATTTCGTACAAAGAATGGCAAATTTGACAAATTTACCATGAATGAGGCGGGATAATTTTTAATCTATGCACCCTAATAATGTTAATTGAATTGGGGATGGATTTAGGAATTTGGGGTTTTATTAAAATCGATTTTTTTTAAAAAAAAAAATTAATATATGAAATGACTAAATTGTCCCTGATTAATGATCATGTGAGGGACACGTGTTCTAATTAGTGCCTAATTATCATTGGCTTATTTTCATTTTGGACCATGAACTATTACGTAAGTTTCAAATTGAACCATGATATTATCATAAGCCTCAAATTGCCCCCTATACTACGTTTTGTCTCATTTTGCCCCCTCAAATGCCAATTTTAGAAATGAAAATAAGCCTGTGATTTATTTTTAATTTAACAAGTTTTGTTACTTGTGAATTGTGCCCAAAAGTTTAATATATGTGCTATTTCAATTTTGCCCTTATTTTAAAACGAAATTACATCATATTTGGCGTTTTAGGGGTAAAATGAGACAAACCATAGTACATGGTCCAATATGAGGCTTAAGATAGTATGAGGGTCCAATTTAAATTTTTTTATCATAGTTCAGAGTCCAAAATGAAAATAAGCCACTATCATTATAAATGACAATTATACCAAATGAGATCGATATTATAAGTTAGATGATCAACTGGTATCATTTGAAAGTTAGGTGATCAAATAATACCCTAGCCCAAAGTTAAGTGATCATCATAGCGTTTTGCCGACAAATATATTACAAACATAGTCTAGTCAACAAGTCCACAAGTTCCACAACAAAGACAACATCCAAGGTAAAGGGGTGGAAACGGGCCGGGCCGGGCCAGACAACCCGTTAAGGGTTCATAGGACCCTATCAGGGCCTAACCCCTATTCAATATCGTTTCAAAATAAACGATACTCTATGAGTCAGATTCATTGATGGTCTTTTTGACATGCATAGTAATTAATAAATGTAAACATTTAAATGGAATTAATAAATTTAATATTACTCATTGATGAATCCGCATATTATACTTGTGCGGCATTCAAGTTTACATTTCATAAAACATTATAAATCCGAATACGGAAGTTTCTCGCAACCGGTCATGTCATACACGTAAAATGTGAACACAAGACACAAATGAATTAGACTCCTTAAAAAGTCGGATGGCATCAACTGGAATGTCATCATGAATTTGGAACTTGCGTTTTATTCATGCTTTCGTTGATGTTTTTAGACAAATTCGAATGTTATGGTTGGTGGTATATATTGTTTATTGTGTTCACGAATGATTTGCAACATATTTTATTATGGTAGAGAAGTGTTGGTGGTTTCTGACATTTCTAAGTTATTTGAGTTTTGATGATCACCAATTCACCATATACCGTATGAACCCAATTGAATATTCAGGGGCTAAAGAAGGGGCTGGGGCCTATTCTTGAGCCCCCATACGGCCCACTAATTAAGGGGTTGGGGCCAGGCTGACGACCTAAGCCCACAAATGGCCCGTCATGCCCCGTCATGTCCCGTTCGTTTAATACCACTATCGATGTTGGTTGGGACTTGAAATCCATTCACTCTTGCATCACGGTTGTCCATCTCCATTTCGAAGCAATAAATGTTAAGTCATTTTTTTAGTCAAACAAGTGAAAGTATTTAAGCCACACACGTAAGAAAATAATCATTAATGAAAATAAAGACATTATGAAAGTGAAGTTTTATTACTACTTACAACCGATAAATTGTTATACACACCAAGGTAGAGTTTTTAATAAGTGATAGTACTATCATGCCTCTGGAATTTTGTAATCTACTCTATATTTAATTGGGGAAGGGGAAATTAGTTATTTTTTTAATGAAGCCCCATGATCTTTTAAAAGCGAATAAGCAAGTGACACATGTTTAAATTGCATACTAACTACTAAGTCTCATTTAGTTTCTCTTTTTTGAAAATTTGCAAAGCTATATTATTGTTTTATACATTAAAATATTTTAGCATAGTTAAGATGAATAAAATAGTTACCTATATATAATTATATATTTATTCAATGATTTTTATCATGTACAAACTTTGAGTTTCACAAGAAATATTTTACCATAATATATTCATGTAAAAATTAACGTAACAAGATATATTTTAAATATGAAAATCGACCTCGCACAGGTTGAACTGTGCACAACCATCTAGTTATAATAATTAGCAATATTTCACTTAGGGCAAAATAGTACTTTGCGTACTTTAAAAAAATCAGTTTGCGTAATGCTGGTGTTAGCAACAAGAAATCAAGAATACTACGAATATACGATACCACATAATTTCCCATACACTCAAAACACACAAATAAACAGTAAAAATCTATATAATTTGAATTATACACTAATTATTATAAAAATAAATGAAGTAAATCGAATATTAAATTTTTTTGATATATACATTAGGGTTTGTGATTTTTCTTCGTGATCACCTTCAAGAAATGATTACCAGGATTTTTTGTGAGTGATCGGATCTAAATCAAATCAAAATTCGCCATGTTTTGGCGTATGTCTAGCTTCTCCGCTGCTTCTCCCGTGAGTTTCCAATTTTGTCCTCATTTTCTTCATTTTATTAATTGTAGTTTACGAGGTTTGTTTGAATTTATATGGATTGTGAAATTGAAGTTATGAGGTTACGAGGTTTGATTGAATTTGTATAAAATGTGAAATTGAAGCTATGAGGTTTGGTTGAATTTGCCTGAATTGTAGATTTGAATTCGAATTTACGAGGTCGTGTGAATATGTATGAATTGTGAATTTGAAGTTATGAGGTTTGATTGAGTTTGTGTAAATTATGAAATTAAAGTCACGAGGTTTGATTAAAATTGTCTGAATTGTTTCTTAGAGTTACTTCATATTGAAATGTAGATTTTGTTGATAGATATAGTTCTTTTTGCATTCTAAAATTAGCAATATGCTTCAGGTGGAGACAATCTTGGACAAGGAGAGCTTCACGTTGGAAGAACTTCTCGATGAAGATGAAACAATTCAAGAGTGTAAAGCCGTTAATGGCCGGCTTATCAATTTGTATGCCTTTATTCAGACTTTGCATCTTCCTTGTATTTGATTAATGTTCCCAATGATTAATATTCTGAGAATGATGATTGATGAGGTTGTTTAAATCAGTTTTGTCGTTGAATTTACAGAATGCTTAAGGACTAATATAGTATACTTCCTGTAAAAAATTAATTAATGTCAAATAGTTTTGTTAAACCAGCACTCTGTTAAGTAGTAAATGTGCATATTTATATAAGAATTTAAGGATTATACATGGAAGGTCTGTATGGCCTGTACTAGATAATAATAAGGTCAGCAGTAATAAAACAACTCCTTTATGTTATGAAATATAGTGTATTGAGCTATTGATATCATTTGATACACTTTCATGCAGTGGCCATTGGTCTTGTGTCTGGTTCCTTAATCCCTCTCTTTGTTGTTTTTTGTAGTACTTGTATCACTTATGTTATCTAGAGTAGAATAATGTCAGATAGAGAAGTTCGCGCGATTGTTTATTTTTTTGAGTACCCTTGAACAATTTTTAGAGCTGCTATATAGGATAGGTATGTAGACTAATTTTGGACCACAATGTTTGTTATATATAAGAACTTCGGTAATAGTTTATTAGTAAAGAGGCACAATATAGTCACATGTATTCTACATTCAGGAATTCAGACTTCAACCGGCGGTGTGAGTTGCAGTGTTTATCAGTCTTTCCTCTACATTCACCCATTAGGGTCATAGCCAGAATGGATTTCCCCCCATAATGAGTGATGTGCCGAAAATCCTATTACTCTAAACCTCTTTGTTATATGTTAAAACAAGAATAAGTTATTGTTGATGTATTTTTGTTATATGAGGCAAGCTTCGCTTTCCACCCTTCTAATGTTTTGCTTTAATGAATATCTCATAGCTTATAGTATGGACATAAAGTGATGCAATCCCATTAGATGTGCTCCTGATGTTGTTATTATCCATCTTAGTAGATTGTTGTAGAGTTTTAAATATGTGCCACCTTCTGTAGTTTGAGGGAAAGAGCCCAAATTGAACAGCTTATCCGGTACATTGTAGAAGAAGTTCCAGAGGATGCTGATGATAGAAAATCTCTTAGGTGAGTGTTTAACAATACGCTCTCTCTCTCTCTCTCTATATATATATATGTATATATTATTGTATTTATATGTATATATCCCTCTCTTCTTTTAGTTAGGGAAAATAGCAAGGTAAATCTTACAAGTTAACTGCACTTTCATGACCATTACATAGTTACACATCTTTTTGCCTGTTATGTGTAGATTTCCCTTTATTGCTAGTGAAATTTTTACTTGTGAAGTGGATATTATACTCAAAGCTCTGGTAGAGGACAAGGAGGTGCAATTCTACAGCTTCCACTTTCTGTTTTGTTTCTTCTTCTTTTTATTTTTAACTGTTTTTGTATTTTTGTCCTTTTCATATTCACTTCCAGTTGATGAACCTATTATTTTCATTTTTGGAACCGACACATCGTCACAATAATTTATTGGTTGGTTACTTCAGCAAGGTAATTTTTTAAATTCGGTTGTTTTGTTAAATTACATTATTATGCCCTGACATTAATGATTGTCAATATTTTATTTCCATGCCCTATGGAGTCAAAGATTTTACATTCTCTTGCTCTGTGATTTAAGTGGAATAAATCAAATGGCTCATTACACTACCTGTGCTTCTTATCTATTGTGAGGCAATAGATAGTGTTGGCACTTCATTCTTAGGTCAAATTGGAAACAGCCTCTCTGCTTTTACATGGGCAAGGCTGCATACTATCCCCCCCTCCCTTACCCCGCTTAGGCGAGAGGGATTGGGGCATGTTGATGGTGATGTTGTGGTGTCACAAAAAAGTGGGGATGTGGATTCGTGGCTACTATTTTGGAGATCAGGGAAAGGAAAAGAAGAAGCAGGGTATGGGAGGGGCCTCGGATGTGGGTAAGAGGTAATTATGGGTGCATGGTGCGAGCAACTAAATTGCTTGATGAGCTACTATTCGTCTGTCTCTGTTTTCCACCTCAACATCCTTCGCTCCTATCCGGAAAGCTAGAAGTTGTAGGAAGCAATTGTTTGGAAAGATATTTTAATTATACTGTAACATACTTGATAAGTTCACAGATGACAGTTTGTAAGACGATGAGACTTGAGGAGCTAACTTAGCATATAGTCGCGATCTTGTAATGTATCTTGCAAGTCATAGCTGACTTGGGGGTGATAAACATGGTAATAAAAACTTACTATTGTTTTCTCTCAAAGGTGTTGCTAGCCCTTTTCTGTAAAACTCTGTATGGTACTCCTTTTAGAAACTGGAGTGATTATTAATAACCATGGAAACAAAAATTGCAATTGTAGTTTCGTGAAGCTGTTGTCAGCCCTTTGCTTCTATCACGTAGCACTAATGAGAGATCTACAATAAATTCTGTACTTGTTATGCTAAATGAACTATTTTGGTTTTTCAGTGTTGGCATTTGATACCTGATTTTTTCATTTTGCTAGGTGGTTGTATGCCTACTTATGCGGAAGACGGTTCCTTTTATGAACTATATTCAAGTATTTTATTTCTTTCCTTCACCCAGTTTGTTTTCTGTTTGATACAATGAAATTCAGAGCTGATCAATTCAGTCTTTTTTTATGTAGGCTCATCAGGATATAATCAAGAAGATGGCTAATCTCATTGGGAATACTTCAGTAATGGAGGTTTGTCATTTAGCCACTTAAAATCTTTTTCTTACTTCTTCCAACTACTCAATCACTACTTACACAGGTCTTAATTCGTCTCGTTGGTGCTGATGAACATTTATACACCAACTACTCAGACTCAATGCAGTGGTTGGAGGACAGTAATGTTTTGGAGTTGATTGTTGATAAATTTAGCTCTTCGGTAAGATGCCAAATGGCTTCGATAAAGAATCTTCCTTCTAATTACTTAATTCTAAGTAGAACCAGCCTCCAGGATAACTTTGATGTGGATGCAAGTTTTCAACATCAGTGCCCTCTATGTCTGAGTTTCTTGATCTAATAAGTTTTGCTTCAAACTTATCACCTTTTGTTGTTTCTCCTTGCTTACAATCTCCTCTTTTGTCATTTCCTCCTCTCTGATTTTTTGTGATTCAATTCTTGTTTATTGTAATGTGTAAACAAAAGGGTTACATACTATGTAGATGAACTTGGTGGGAGCTTTAGGACATAACTTAGTAAAAATTCTTCTACGATTGCCAAGTTTTTGTTACTTAAATAGCAATAAGTTACACTGAAGCTGCTTCAATATGATTCAAATTTAAGTTTGAACCCTCGTAGAAGGTAGATTTATATGCAATCTATCAGTTTAGCGTAACTGTTATTTATCTTCGTACGCCACAGCTATTGAGTAAGCCATCTATTCCACATGCACTATTGCAGGATTGTCCTGAAGTGCATGCTAATGCTGCAGAAATCCTTTGTGCAATGACTCGCTATGCACCTCCTGGGTTGGCTTCTAAAATCTCAAGTCCAAGGTACAATCAAGTTTAAGTTCTTTGCTTCCATTAACAAGATGCTGCCTATCTTTCAACCTTTGGTTTTTTCTAACTAATACGTGTGTTTCATGCTTCATTACAGTTTTATTGGAAGATTATTTCACTCTGCTCTTCAGGACTCTCGCCCGAAGTCAGTTTTGGTAAATGTATTGGCTGTTTGTATATCCCTGTTGGATCCCAAGAGGCTCACAGCTGGATCATATTACATATACAACCGCCCAACGGCGAACTCCGTAATCAATGCTGATCCTGAAATTGTTGATGGCATGCTGGAGAACTTAGGTATTATTCTATTTTGGGCAGAAGCCACACTCTTTGCATTTCTTTTATATTTTTTTCATTTCTCAGTCTACATAATTTGGTGAATGTTGGCACCCCAACCCAGCTGTTTTTGTGTTCTCGTTTGTGGTAATGGCCGTTACAAGTAAGACATTAGTTGTTACTGAAGTATGCTGTTAATCTTTAGTTCACATGGACAAGTAATTTTAATGAATTTTAATGGTAAGTGGACAAGATAATAAGGCTTATACATACATTCTACTAAGCATGCTGAGTGGTGGTAAAGAGAAATTAATATAAAGCTTTGGATTTTCATGTCAAATAACCTCTCTAAAAACTTCATGTTGGGCGTTCCTGTTTCTCTCAATTAACCATTTTTCCTATGTTACTCTCTCTTGTAATCTGTATATGCAACAGAGATGTGTATAGAGTGAATCACAATAGGAACTAGCACGAGAAAAAACATAGTAAGTGATCCACAATCCAAGGGCATTATTTGTGAATGTGTTACTTGTAGTAGCGCAGTCACTGAAATAGGATTATAAGTCAGGAGAACATTGTTTCTTAATGCTTTACTGATTTCATTAATCAGCAATCTAATCATGAAGGTCCCCTGCTAAATTGCTTTTGCCTCAATTATATCGTGAAACATGATTTCGAAAGTGACACGGGAAATATGAGTTGCAAATGCACATCATCTGTTGTAGTTATAAGAATGTGAGAAAGAAAATTAGGTCTTCAACTTCTTACACTTCTATTAGTGAAATTCACTTTCTTGTTTTTGGTAACGGAATCAAATGATAATTAACTGAGCTTCCTAGTACATTTTATCTGAAGAGTTCAATTCATATCCATGCCTAGGAAGTGCTCTACTTTTTTTGTTCTATGGAAACCCAAAACTGTAAGTGTAGTGTTTCAGTAATGACTAATGTTGGCAGTTTTCGTTGCAGTTATTGATTCTTGAATAAGAAATTTAGTTAAGATTTCCAACTCGTTGTAATAGTAGATGGTCTGTTTCATGCTGTACTTGTGTACCATTGAAATGCATGTTCTCAGAAGTGTAATTATGAGGATATACAATTTTGATTTCTGCAGTTACATTGCTCCATGATTCCTTATCATCTTGTAATTGTATCACTCCATTGAGTAGGATGAGACATACTTGTGTACTTGAGAACTAAGTGTAATCCTATCATTTTAATTCATTGATTGTTAGATTGTAAGTGACAATTCCTTCCTATTACAGGCGATCTCCTTAAGCTTTTAGACCTTTCAACAGAAAATCTCACATTGTCAACCACATATGGGAAGTTGCAGCCACCTCTTGGAAAGCATCGTCTGAAGGTAATTTTTGAACATGTTTTAAAATAATATAGCTTTGCTTCTCTTGTGAAGTGTGCCAATACCAGTGCAACTGTTGCTTAAGTTTTTTCCTAAGTCATAAGATTTTTCCGAATGAGGTGCATATTTCTTATTTTTCTATTAGCTTTATTGCTTGTTTGGTGTTACCAGCCATTCCAGCTTTGGGAATGCATCACACCTTGCATATTAGTGCTGTGCTTCTGTGTGTGTTTGGTGATACTATCACTCGGAGTGAGGTGTAGTCCACCATACATTGCATCTGCTTCTGACCACTGTCTTTTCTCACTGTTGTATTCTCTTTCCCTTGAACAATAACTTAAATATAATTATCGCTGAATTTACTTTTCAGATTGTAGAGTTCATTTCAGTTTTTTCAACTGTTAGTAGTGAAACAGCAGAAAGAGAATTGATCAGAGTTGGTGCAGTCAACCGGATTTTAGACTTATTTTTTCAGTAAGCTGTTGTCTGGTCATTTTATCTTCCACATGCTTCTTTTATAACTTCGTTTCAGCTCAAGTAACATATTCCGGGTGTTCTGGATGTAGGTACCCATACAACAATTTTTTGCATCATCATGTGGAACGAGTTATTCAGTCTTGCTTGGAGAGCAAAGATGATAAGTTTGTTGAACATCTCCTTCAGGATTGTAATCTTGTGGGGAGAATTCTGGAAGCAGAAAATAATCTCACATTGGCTACAGATACGAAAAAGGTGATACCATTATATTGAAATTTTTACATTCTTTGAGTAATGTCTCAGAAGTAGTCTTATTGCTGCTCCTAGTAAACTTCTTTCTAAACGCTTCAAGTATATTGGGATAAAAAATCCTTTGTAATTCGCTTGCAGCCAACAGCAATTCTCCAAGGAAAATCACCACCCAGAATAGGGAACATTGGGCATCTAACACGAATAGCTAACAAACTTGTGCAGTTAGGGAATAACAATAGTGATATACAAGCATATCTGCAGGTTCTTTCCATGTCCCTTTCTCATATATAATTGAAATTTTCAAAATGACAGATTACAACGGCATAATCCTTGCTTATGTATTGTTGTCTAAAGTTACTTTGCTCTATAATCTAAATGGTTGTACATAAAGAACATCGTTTCGTAGTTTTATCACCATCTTATGCTGTAATAATTGCTTCTTAACTCTAAATTGATGGATCGTGAACCAAGTTACTTCACTAGATTTTATTCTTTCTGCATTACTATTTTATAGTTCACTATTTTTGTCAGGCTAACGGTGAATGGGTTAATTGGCAATCCAATGTTCTGCTCCAACGAAATGCATTAGAAAATGTCTTCGACTGGGCATGTGGGTTAGTATGTTTTGGAAACGTGTTTTACATTGATATGAATATCCAGATATCTGTAGCTCTCTCCAATTAAAAGAGTGAATTTCATTCTTTTAAATAAAAGTTTCAAGTTGTGTTCTTATACCACAACCCAAACTAGTTTTATACTTGTAAGTAGAGGCGCATCTTGCCAACTGCATTAGTTTAGGATCACTATTTTTAGAAATTACATTCGGAATTATCTTCCAAAATCATGATACTTATGAGACAGCATAACTACTAACCAAGCAGATATGAGTTTTAAAGACATCAAATGTTTGACTGAATTAGTCAACCCTGACGAAACAAAATAACTAGACTGTTCACTTTTGTGTACCCAATTGTTAGTGATTTTCTGTTAGCATTGGTATCTTTTTCGGGATGTAACCTATGGTCCTCATGGTTTGCCTTTTCTTGACAATTATGTTCACAACGCAATCACTTAGTGGCACATTATTATTTTTACAAATTATAATGCAACCCTTGTAACAGAATGAGCTCCTTCAAAGAACTGTTGCCTTTGTGTTTTGCTGATTTCCCTGGTTAAATGTGGATTCATCATATGTTACAGGAGACCAACTGGCTTACAGGACCGAATGAGGGATAGTGATGATGATGATTACCAAGAGAGGGACTATGATGTTGCAGCTTTGGCAAATAATCTTAGCCAGGCATTCCGATATGGAATTTACAATAATGATGACATAGATGAGGTTCTTAGCAAGCCTTCTTTTGATAATCCCTTAGAAAGTCATGTTTCCTGTTCTCTTTCTGTTTCTTTGGTTATATGGACAACTGGGGATTGACTAAAAACTTCAGTCTGAATTGGTAGTCCATGATTTATGATTTAGTGAGCTGCTTGCTCTTTTAGTTTGTCGTAGAACAGTGAGCTCTTTCATTATTCATGACATCTTGCACTCTACCAGTCTACCCCTTCTCTTAGAAAAAAATATATAGAAAGTTGCCATCTTGTATTGATGGACTGAATGTTCTGACACTGTAACTCATATATAACTCAACATTGAGAAAATGATAGTACATTTAAACTAAGAGGATAACTTACCTGAATTTTTTTTCGAAGTTGGTATCTCATCAAATTGACAGAGGGGTGGGGGTTATAATCATACAAAAGGCAGAGTGAACAGATTCCTCTTTTCGATTTTTTGTGTTCTTCTTTTTGTTACAGTTTGAGATAGAAATAATGAGGTTCATGTACTGCTTCACTTATAGAGTCCCCTGAGTTCGTGTTATCGAAATAGTTAGTTAACGTATTTGCTTGCTATTTGACATTTCCATGGCCTATGGAGTCAAAAGTTTTTACACTCTCTGGCTCGTGAATATAAAATGAATCTCACACTTCTTATATATTTTAATTTTCTCAAGGGTAAAACTGCATACAATAAGACCCCCTTGACCCACCTAGGCTGGAACCTATCTATAGGCATCATCAGGGCTGGTTATTATTATATTTCTTTACTATTTGATCAGTGTGTATTTTGGTTGTGTTGCCAATTGTTATGATACTAGGGATATTTTCCATTGAGAAGGTAGATATTGTTTTATTGAGCTTTTTTCTTTTCTGGACTCTGCTCCCAATTTTTTTGCGTACTGGTAAATATTCACTTGCTGGTTGCAGGCTCAGGGATCGCTTGAACGGGATGATGAGGTAATGTTTGATGCAACTTGGTTTGATTTCTATGTCTCCATTAATAGTCTCGTAAATTAAGATGGTTTATAAAGATTTTGGAACCGATGGAAGTTGACAATATGAAATTATTTGGTACAATAACAGTGACCTATACTTCGTCCAGAATCACCTAATTTTAATTTCCTTCTTTTTTTGTCACAATTCTAACATCTTTTTCACCTTTACCCTTCATATTAATGTGGTAACACATAGCTGCCACCATTCATTTGTTCTGCTACTCATTTTTTAAGCTAATGACAGGGTAGTTTTTCACACTATGTCAACTACCTACCTTAAAATCAATGTACTCTGTAGGTCGTACCAATAAAAAAGGAGGAAGCTGTTATATCTTGGTTAGTTTACTTTGTCATATGTTAATTATAAAAATAAGGATTATTCTGCAGATAATGGTGTTACGTATCAATTCCGTTGTAGCATCTTGGAAAATAATTTAAATGATCTTGGATAATTAAAAAATTATCAATATAATGTTTTCATTGGGACTTGAGTAGCCATTTGCTCTAGATATTAAAGAAAAGAAAGGAGAAAAGTGGATATGTATTATGTAATTGAAGCTGAAAAAATCTTATGAGAGATATCATCTCTTGCTAATTTGAAGTCTCTACTATTAATTGGCAGGAGGTGTATTTTGATGATGCATCTGCTGAAATTATCTCTTCTCTAAAGCTTGAAGCTGATGAGGAAAGGTATGGAAATAATTTTGATTAAATATTTTTTCTCGTTTCATCAAATGATCTAAAGCTTCGTTGTTGCTATGTGAAATTTTTAAACTCTTTTTTCCCATCAAAATAACCTAGCTTTGTTAATACATCCACTTTCTCTATCGCATTAATTAGATCCCTATCAATGTGAGTGACTGATAACACTCACTTATTTATTATCAGAGTTATGCTTTGACAGTATTTTGTTAAAAAAGGAGTGGTAAAGGTAACGTAGAGTCTAGTATCCTTTGATTGATAACACTCACTTCATTTCTAATTTTGTGTGTTTTACGGTGACTGTAGAATAAGGGAAGTTTGTTCTTGTCATAGTAAGTTTAAGAAGTCTTGAGTGTTAGATAAGAAATAGAGATTGTCTATACCAAATATACCCGCCTCGGCTAAATTTGGTAAGGGGTTGCCGGGTCGGATTGTATGCAACCTTTATCGATTGAATACAGGGAGGCTGTTTTCGCATTGATCTGAGAGTGAGGTGCAAACACTATTCTACACAATGATAAGAAGCGCAGTTAGCATAATGAGCTTTTTTTTATTTATTCTATTATATCTAGGAGTGGGACAGACTATATCGGGGGACCTAGTATACATGGACTAAACAGAAAGGATGATCTGCCGTAAGGCTGATTAAGGACGTCGTATTCATATAGCCGATCCCACTTAGTATAGTGAGACTTGTTTGGCTTGGTTTCATTTATATGAAATCTTCGAAGAACATGGAAACAATACCAAATATTAACCGAGTTTGAAATAACAGAAGCTTGGCTACTGATAACGACTTCTAAAAATATGATGCCTCTTTCTCAGCCTTCTTTCCTTGACAAACTACTTATCTTTTTATGTCCACGATAGTTAGGCGGGAACCTCCTTCTCGTGGCTGAAACTGTTGCTCATAGCATTTTGCTTGCTCAACTGCTGGCTAGCATACACTTACGTTAAACAGTGACAAGCTATGAATTTACTAATAATATAGATACTTCACTTATTTCACTTGGATTTGCTCAATTAACAGTGCGTCCCTTTTTACAAATTCCGACTGGTTTGCTTTCGAAGATAAGAGATTGGTTAACCAGCCCTCAACTGCTTCAGATGATTCACCATCGCCAATTACTGCTGGCAATGATAAAACCAGTATGGGTGTTGAAGAGAATGTTGAAGTCGATGAGCATCACTTGGACGATACAGCCACATCTGTATCGCCTGGCCATGTGCCAGTCACAGAGGTTTCTGTACCCAGCAACTTAGCTGGAATTTCGGGAGAAATCACTTCCAAGGCGAGCCCTGATGGGGCGAAAGGGACGAGGAGTTCTGGGGTTGAACCCGCAACCACAACTATTGTTCCTACTGCTTCTTCAGATATTCAAGCCATTGAGGTTAATATGCAGAACAAAGGCGACGATCCACCATCATCTGCTGGATACTCCGAAGTTGTTGACAAAGAGTCTGCTCGAGAACCATCAGTGTCAGCAGTAAACAATCTTACTTCAGTTCCTCTCCAACCTACAAAATCAGAGGATAATAGTAGTAGCTCAACAAAAGCTGTTCCGCTTGTTTCTGATCATCCAAGCTAAACAAGAAAGTTTTGCTGCTGCCAAGATGTTGAAGAAGATAAATGAAACAAAAAATCCAGAAAATGCCAGATTTCTGTTATGTGAATTTTCTGTCGATAAAGGTTCTCATCAAATCCATGGAAGAATCCGTTGCTGCAAAAGGGATCTTCTTTAAGCTAGCAAATAAGTCGCTCACTTGTACATTATCGGATATTAGCAGTCGATGAATCTGGTGATCGTTTAACCTCACTGCGTTTAGGTACATCAGTGGTTCATACTTGCAGAATTACAGTAGCTCTTTAGGTTCTTCATTATGTTGGCTATATAGCATGTATTGGCTTGAACACCAAAACTCTTTACAAGAGATTGTCTGTATTTATTTCCTACCATTTTCATAATTAGTATTCGTTGCAGTTTAAACACAAAACCAGCCGACGTAAAGTTTACCACACTCTCATTTCTTGCATTTCACAAGGATAGCATGTAATAGAAGAAACTGCATCATGTTTTTCAGTAAAGCTGAAAATTGTTATTAGGATAGTAAATCTTCCTTTGTTTTTAGGTGAGTTTCACTTCTCATAATGCTTCCCGACAGGCATGCTGACACTCTTAACTCTTCTCAAAAGACAAGACCGGTACATGGTTTGAGTGCATGCTTCAATCTTCCTTGGTCTGTGTTTTAAGACGGGTGTGATCGGGAGTTGAGTATATGTTCTTGAACAAATATGGTTCATGGTTTGAGTGCATGCTTCAATGTCTAAATAATCCTGTCTAAAGACGTACTATGATCTACCATAACATGCACTATCACAAATAATTCTGTTGGCTCCAAAAGGCCATTAACCCACAAATTGATAAGGAGTAAAATACTATGAGCAAGAATGATCCTGTTGAACCTTGATGATGATTAATGAGAAACCTGAAATATGAAAACCCCATTAGGGCTTAATGATCTGCCGCAAAGGCTAGAATCCATCAAACGCTCGTGTGCCCTATCGTTATTCAATTCACACGGATACTTCAACGTAAACATGCTCCGATATCTTTAAAGGTGAAGTGTGAAACCACCCACAAACATTCAACAAAACTCCTGAAGGTTCCTGGGGGTGTCTTGCAAACAAGATACTAACTTTGGAAACCTACCAAACTTTAGTTCAGCAACGTTGACCTCCCTCCACAAAGTCATAACTCAGAGCAGTCATTGGAGATTAGAAGAAAAAAAACCAGAATAATTTGACTCTTTGAGTGCTTATTTACCAACAAATTGCAGAAAATCTCATCAAAATAAATTAAAGGACAAAATTAGTAACTCAAAGTCAGCTTGATATGAACTTGCTTGCATGGTTCATCTCCCCATTCCAAATTTGGCTAATTAATAAATTCTTCAGAAGCCTAACTATGACAAGGACCATATTACCATAACTCCCTATAAATACCAACCAAACCAAATATGTAATAAAAATCATCCAACCATAACATAAATCATCCCCACTCCCTTCCCTTCAACCCAAGTAAAAATGGCATCAACCAAGCTCTTCGCCTTCGTCCTACTCCTCATCACTTTAAACATCATCACTATTTTCGCGAATGAGGAGACGGGCAATGTACATTTTGGCCGAGTTCTTCGTGGAGGGTACAGAGCGGTCCAGACGTGTGATAAGTACCCTAGAGTATGTTCTGGCTCAGGGAGTCCAGGTCCTGACTGCTGCAAGAAGAAATGTGTGAATGTTACATATGATAGATCAAACTGTGGGAGATGTGGCAAACAATGCAAATATGGACAACTCTGCTGCAAAGGAAAATGTGTGAATGTGTTCAATGATGAGAAGAATTGTGGAAAATGTTCCAACAAATGCAAGAAAGGAAATAAGTGTGTCAAAGGAATGTGCAGCTATGCTTAAGCTCGTACAAAGTTATGGTCCTCCTAAAATTTGTTCTCTTAAGATTTCTATAATGCGTTACATGCTTAGATTTTGTGTAAATTGCATTAAGTACAGGCATGTAATGCATTATAGAATTCTTAAGAGAACAAATCTTAAGAGAACCGTAGTTAAGCTCGGACATACATATTTCTTACTACATTTTACATAAGTTAATTTATTAATTGTATACTATACATTTGGCCAATTGTCAAATAGTTGAAAAATAAAGGATTGTATTATAGATTAATCGTTATGCATGCATTATGTAACCGATTGTGAGACACAATCACACAACATATAATTTTATACAGAGAAAATATTTATTATTTTAGTACTTCCATCAAGATTTAAAGCTTCCCTCAAGGAACTATATTGCAGATTTTCTATCATGATCATTTGTGGGTACCTCGCATTTATAAGAACGTCGAGAACAAAGTACAATTTACACATATTTTTAAGATCATTTCGACTGTTATCTCTAATCTATGACCAACATAAAGTTAGATTCTAATCCATTCATAAACCCCCAAAACAAACAACAATGTACTCCTAATACAATTTAGTTGATATTTATTTGTTTACTTGTTACATATCAAACTTCGAGCCTTTAATTAATCTTTTGTAATATTACCTCTTACAAAAGATTTGGTGTATGAAATAATAAAAATAACTAATAAAAAGTAGTTAGTGATCAAAATAAACACGAAAAAAGAACTAATATGTCCATTTATTTTTAAATAGAAGGACAAAGATTCTCATCATCCCCTTTTTTCAATAAAAAATGAGATCATCACATGTTGTTTTCATAGTGGTTATGCGTTAATTATAACGTACGTTTATCATGAAAACATGTTTAATTAAATAATTAGAATACTTTAAACCAACTTTACCAAGAATTTTATATGTTTCGTAGTGTTATTTTCGTTTATTAATCTGACCCAACTAATCTTTAGGGTACAATTTCATTAATCTGTTTAATATCTTGAAATTCTCCACAATTTTTTCCCACCATTTTATGATGATTTTATTACAAAATTGCATTAATTTGTATGGTATACAATGTTGTGTATTAGCATGTTTTTTGCTCACATGAGGTTGCTTTAGGTGCCATACTGAAGAGCTGATATATAATCCAGCGCATTTTTGGGGTTAATTGAGGTTTTACTGATCAAGATTTAATTTTTGAGCTACCCATTTCTATTTTTGTTGCATTAGATTGATAAAAATCGATTTTTAGCTTGATTTATTAAAGAAGAAATCATTTTTGCTGGTATATTTGAAGTTGGTTTTGCAGAAAACAGATAAATGTAAGCCATGGAAATTGTTCTTAGCTTGTTGGGGTTGCTGGATTTTTCGCAGGTGTAGTAGTTATCGTGTTAATTGTGTTGGTAATTGAAAATTGTTTATTTTGATGATGAAAAGGTTAAAAGCTGAGCCTCCAACAATAAAGAGGATGAAGTCGTCCTACATAGTGTTGGGAATAAGTTTATTATACTTGTGTTTTATAGTTCTCAAGTTTGAGGATTTATCTGAGAGTGTAACAGTTTTGGGTTCTAATGAGAGTGATTCGAGAGTGAATCATTCATCGGGTAAGGAGGATGATGATGGCGAAAGGTTGGTTCAAACTGATCCAAATTCGAACCCTACATATAGACCTCATAGGGTATTACAGGATAGATCGAGTGAAAATGTTTTGTCCATGCCGAGGGAGGGAAAAGGGAGAGAGGTGCAAAATGATGTTGGAAAATCCGGGAAGCCACGTAAGCTTCAGTATGGTCGAATAACTGCAGCAATTTTCAAAAGAATAAATAAGAAGAAGAATTTTACTATTTGGAGAACGTGGCTGATGAGGCTTGGAGTCTAGGGTTGAAAGAATGGGAAGAGTTGAAGAAGTTTGACGAGACAAAGATTGAAATTGATGCTATTTTTGAGGGGAAGCCAGAGTCATGTCCATCATCGATTACACAGACTGGAGAACAACTGGGGAAGAATAATCAACTCATGTCGCTTCCTTGTGGGCTTGTTAGTGGTTCTTCCCTTACTCTCGTCGGAACTCCGCGTTTGGCTCATCAAGAGTTTGTTCCCGAGCTTGCAAAATTAAGGAATAATAATGGTATGGTGATGGTTTCACAATTTATGGTTGAATTGCTTGGTTTGAAGGCTGTATCTGGGGAAGATCCGCCAAGAATCTTGCACCTGAATCCTAGATTAAGAGGCGATTGGAGCAAACGATCTGTAATAGAACATAATGCCTGTTATAGAATGCAATGGGGTTCTAGTCAAAGGTGTGATGGTTTTCCATCTGAGGACTACGAGCACAAGCTTGGTAAGGATAGAAAATTACGGCAGTTCTTTTAACTGGCATCAGTCTGTAACCACTTGCCTCTTGATCATCTTCAAGAGGCAGGGGACTGTTAATATAAAAGCCAAGACCGAAAACTGAAAGATTAAGTAGCACAGTGAGTATTAATTTGTATTAACGAATTTTTCAAAAATATTACCTATGGTGGTGGGTAGGCTTTGTTTCATTTGCTCGTTTCAGTTTTACTTTTTATTGTACAGTCTATTAAGGTGTGTTCATATTTAGTTCTAAAATCGTGTGTCTTTAACTTTACTGGGGCTCTCGTCTGAACCATCAGCTCATGTGATTTAAGGTTGAGTTCATATGTTCACTAAATCCATGAGTTCACTTACTCTTTGTCGCCTTTGCAGTGGATGGATTCTTGAGATGTGAAAAGTGGATCCGCAATGATTTGGGGGGTGCTAAACTATCCAAATTAATGTCCTGGTTTGAGAGATTCATTGAGCGTGCAAATAAACCTGTAATGACTTGGCCATTCCCCTTTGTGGAAGATAGACTGTTTGTTCTGACCATCCGTGCCGGTGTTGATGGCTACCATATCAATGTCGGGGGACGTCACGTGACTTCATTTCCATATCGTACCGTGAGTGACATGGAACCCTTTTTGTTGACTTTCCTCATATATCTCTGCATATAACTGTTTAATTCTGTCTCTCGGCAGAGAAATGTACTGACTACATGACCTTTGTAGTTTTAACATGCGGTAAGATTGAAATGTTATTTGGATAGAATTCATATTATGAACTAACCTAGAGTGATATGTTATTGTAAAGACATGGTACCTCTCAGAGCACTTAGTTGGAGGACATATTTTGTTCTTTCCATTTCCTTACATGACCAGAAGGAAACAAAATACTCTGGTAAGAACTAAGAACGTAAGATATAAGTGATCTTCAGAGATATGCCCGTAATTAATGAAAATCAATAATTTGATCATCTTACCATAATTGTTTGATGATCCTAGGGATAAAGCAAATCTAATTCATTGTTAAACTACGCCATTTTCCCATTGCTTGCCTTTCTTTATTTCTGTAGGTCATGTAACTTTCTCTGACTATTAAATTGTTCAGTAATTTATTTGAATCTCTCTATTTTAAATTCAGGGTTTCACACTAGAAGATGCTACTGGATTGTTAGTTAAAGGCGATGTGGATATACATTCAGTATATGCGACATCTCTGCCTACATCTCATCCAAGTTTTTCACCACAAGGAATACTAGAGTTCTCTGAAAAGTGGAAAGCTGGTCCTCTACCTAATAGACACATTAAAATGTTTGTAGGTGTACTATCTGCAACTAATCATTTTGCTGAGCGCATGGCTGTCAGAAAAACTTGGATGCAATCTTCCTCAATTAAGTCATCTGATGTAGTGGTTCGCTTCTTTGTTGCATTGGTAAGCTCATGATCTTTATGTTTTTGACTATCAATACATTCACGTTACTCCGGTCTCAGATTTACCAACACACCGGACCTGAAGCTGAACTCAAACCCGAGTCACTAGAGGGGTTGTACTACTCTGTTAGTGTATCTACCTAAATATATCTCTATAAGGTGTAGCTGTCCTACTAACATGAATGGATTTCTCCGTGCATGACCCCTTTGCAGCTCTGGCCCCTGATTTTGGTTTCTGTTATACATCCCCCAAAAGAAAGCCAACAAAAGGGTTCCATTTGAAGAGCTGCCAGCATACTCCATAAGTTCAGACAACATGCTTACATCTTGCTCTCTGTCCAGTACTCTATTGTTAATTCCATGTTTGATTGGACAATACATATATACCTGTGTCGATGCACTAATGTTAATGATATTATTTCCTCGACAGGCTACTTGTCCATTTCTTGTCCTTACAAGATCAAAGACATGCAAACTGCTACCTTATATTTTCATATATCTGTAAAATTGTAGACCTGTCTTCTTTAGCTGATTTCTTTTGTTTTTCAATTGATCAACATGTTTGCAGTAGTTCTAGTCTCTCTGTGTGGATTTATAGAACTCCCACTTAAGTTCTCATACATGTCACTTTAATATGTAGACTCCACGGAGAGAGGTCAATGCAGTGCTAAAGAAGGAGGCTGCTTACTTTGGTGATACAGTGATTCTAACCATTTATGGATCATTATGATCTAGTGGTATTAAAGACGCTTGGCATCTGTGAGTTCGGGGTAAGTTATGTTCATTTTCATTTACTTTAGGTAACTAAGGCAGTTCCATGATATCTTCTGTGGTCTCTTTCGTGTACTTGTATTCTGTGCCTTTACATGTATTAAGTGCTTCCAATCCTTCCATGCAGGTCAACAACATGACAGCTGACTATATTATGAAATGCGACGATGACAATTTTGTTAGAGTAGATATTGTTCTACAACAAAATTCAACATGCTTCTCCCGAGAGAGCCCTCTATATGGGAAACCTTAACCTCTTTCATAGGCCTCTTAGACATGGGAAATGGGCCGTGACTTATGAGGTATGGAACTGTTATAATATATGACATTCAGAATTTTAGATTTCCACAGACTTGATGCTCCATTAGCTAAATCTTGCAAAACTCCAACAGGAGTGGCGGAAGAAGTATATCCTCCGTACGCTAATGGTCCTGGCTACATCATATCCATTGACATAGCAAAATATATCGTGGCTCTGCATCAAATCACAGTCTGGGGGTCAGTAAAAGAATCTGTCGATCCCTTTCTTTACAAGTATTTAGAGTAAATCATATTGCTAAAAACAATTTATCCCCTCTTCTACTGCAGCTCTTTAAAATGGAAGATGTGAGCATGGGAATGTGGGTAGAAGAATTCAATAGCTCCACGCCTGTCCAGTATGACCACAGCTTGAAATTTGTCAACATGGATGTGTGCCTAATTATTTCACCGCACATTACCAATCCCCTAAACAAATGCTGTGTCTATGCACAATTTGATCCGAGGGAGAGCCCGTTGCTGCAACTTCTAGATTTTGACAAAACAGCTGCATATTTTACATATCAGTCAACATTTCCTTCTCCATCGCCTACAGCAGGTGTCTTCATAAACTGACCCATGTTCTTGCTATGAATGCAGAACTGTGTGGCTGTAAGGTTCGTTCACGAGTATTGTTTGGAAACAGAATAACATGTAGGTACACGTACAAAAAGAATGTGTTACAAACTATGTCATTTGAAATCTGTTCAGTTCTCAGTCTTAAATTTGTATTCTTTTCGAACATTGTCGCAAATAGCTTGGATCCTCTGTATCATTGGTGATATATCGTATATAAAATAGGTAAAAATAAAGTTAATAGTAACATAAATTAATCAATTTCCAACTTAAAATAAGTGATGATCAAATATTTGTGAAAATATACTACATGTCTACATCAAATTACAGATTGTACATCTTATTCATAACAACATCATAGGTGGAAGGTAAGAAATTTGGTTCAAAAGATACCGAACGTAAAGTGGGAGCAACAAAGAGATCTACCACATGTGCGACTCAAATTGGACAAAAAAAAGCAATAATCAATTAGCTAACGTTCAATCCGCTAATAAAACAAAAAAACGAAAATGAAGTAGATGATATTTCCGATGTTGATTTAGCATATAAATATCCAAACCCTTTTTCCACTAGTTATCCGATTAACTCATGCTTGACTTTTTTTATTAAACAACCAAAGTAATAAAATCCACTAATAAAGTATACGGACCAAAATTAGATAGAGGATTTCTGATTACTTAACACACACATTCAACCGAAACTTGAAAGAAAATCAACTTTTTTGTAAAATGTTTGAAACAACACAAATGAGGTGGTGGTAAAAAATCCGCTAAAAATATAGGACGAAAATAAGATAAGAGTATATTTAGGATACTTAACACACATTCAACCAAAACTAAAAAAAAATTCAACATGTCGAACATGAAAATAAGGTAGATGATATTTTTCGTATTCACACATAAATACTCAACCAAAACAGGAAGATCTTGAATATTTTTGCGAAGGAAGTATGTCAATTGAAGGAGCTGTTAAAGAAAATGGAGGCATTAAGAGAGGTGAATCAGCTCTGATATTCTTGGGGACAGGGTGTTCAAAGCTGTGTCCCAATGTGATGTGTTTGATTCAGCCTTCTGATCCTCCTTGCCATGTTTGTACTCAATCTTTATCAATCCCACCTCACCAAAAATCCTAATTATGGTATGCTATATAAATTCCACCTGCATTGATCCATAATGGGTTCTATTAATAGGATTTTGGTAAAAGTTTTGTCGTTGTATGTATGTCGAGGCCTAACACAGCCCTCCTTGGTGTTGAATGGAGACGTGTATTCATATACCGCCTTGTTTAGCGTGATCAGGCTTGGTTCGGTATTGATCTATGGGTGGGGTGGGGGGGTGGGGGGGGGGGCTGTGTAAATTATGGATTTTGTGTAAGGTGTTTGGTTGAGGCAGGGGAAGATCAACATTGTGGGAAAGATTCGATTTTTTATTACTTCTTTTGTTTGCTGGAACATTTTTTTTTCTCTATTTAGATTCCATGTTGTGAATTAGACAATTTGGTTACTAAAATTTGTGTTCATTTACTATTGAGTTAATGATTTTATATTCTATGGCTCTTGGATACAATGAAATAAATCAAACTCATCAAACTTACTGCCATCTATTGTGAATTAGTAGATAGTGTTTTATTTCAGTCTTGGTCAGTTCGAAAACAAGCCCTCTTATCACAGGGGTAAAGCTGCAAACTAGTCGAACCCCCTTCCCTGCTTGGCATGTTGGTGTAATCGTTGTTAACATATGTTAATGTCGGATTAGGCAAATTGTTTCAGCAATGTTTTAAACTCTATTGGTCATCTTATAACTTGTGTTGATAATTGTACTCTATTCACCTTTGATGCTATTATATGTGTGATGACATATTATTGCATGTTTTAGCTAATTGGTTGAAATTCTAAAGTTCTAATATTTGAAATATATTGCATTATAAAGAAAGAGGGCGTTTGAGTTGGACCATTTTGTTATTTTGAGTATTTTTGTTTATCGTGCACCTTTTTTTTATCTCTAGGGGCAATACTTCTCTTCTGCTAGATTACTGCTGCAATGCCGACGACACAAATATATCTTGATATATAGGAAAGACATTCAGGGAGCAAGTACTCAGTGGTTTACAGCCATAGAATTCCTCAAGTAGACTCAGTAAGTTTAATCGATTGCTCTGCAAGTTTAGTATTAGACTTAGATACCTTCTATATTTTGGGACTTGACAAAGTTGATAGGGAGAGGTTGTT
>CM016562.1:45242282-45347244 GCA_003412495.2 Echium plantagineum
AGCAGTAATAAAACAACTCCTTTATGTTATGAAATATAGTGTATTGAGCTATTGATATCATTTGATACACGTTCATGCAGTGGCCATTGGTCTTGGTCTGGTTCCTTAATCCCTCTCTTGTTGTTTTTTGTAGTACTTGTATCACTTATGTTATCTAGAGTAGAATAATGTCGATAGAGAAGTTCGCGCGATTGTTTATTTTTTTGAGTACCTTGAACAATTTTTAGAGCTGCTATATAGGATAGGTATGTAGACTAATTTTGGACCACAATTTGTTATATATAAGAACTTCGGTAATAGTTTATTAGTAAAGAGGCACAATATAGTCACATGTATTCTACATTCAGGAATTCAGACTTAACCGGGGGTGTGAGTTGCAGTGTTTATCAGTCTTTCCTCTACATTCACCCATTAGGGTCATAGCCAGAATGGATTTCCCCCATAATGAGTGATGTGCCGAAATCCTATTACTCTAAACCCTTTGTATGTTAAAACAAGAATAAGTTATTGTTGATGTATTTTTGTTATATGAGGCAAGCTTCGCTTCCACCCTTCTAATGTTTTGCTTTAATGAATATCTCATAGCTTATAGTATGGACATAAAGTGATGCAATCCCATTAGATGTGCTCCTGATGTTGTTATTATCCATCTTAGTAGATTGTTGTAGAGTTTTAAATATGTGCCACCTTCTGTAGTTTGAGGGAAGAGCCCAAATTGAACAGCTTATCCGATACATTGTAGAAGAAGTTCCAGAGGATGCTGATGATAGAAAATCTCTTAGGTGAGTGTTTAACAATACGCTCTCTCTCTCTCTCTATATATATATATGTATATATTATTGTATTTATATGGTATTATCCCTCTCTTCTTTTAGTTAGGGAAATAGCAAGGTAAATCTTACAAGTTAACTGCACTTTCATGACCATTACATAGTTACACATCTTTTTGCCTGTTATGTGTAGATTTCCCTTTATTGCTAGTGAAATTTTTACTTGTGAAGTGGATATTATACTCAAAGCTCTGGTAGAGACAAGGAGGTGCAATTCTACAGCTTCCACTTTCTGTTTTGTTTCTTCTTCTTTTTATTTTTAACTGTTTTGTATTTTGTCCTTTTCATATTCACTTCCAGTTGATGAACCTATTATTTTCATTTTTGGAACCGACACATCGTCACAATAATTTATTGGTTGGTTACTTCAGCAAGGTAATTTTTTAAATTCGGTTGTTTTGTTAATTACATTATTATGCCCTGACATTAATGATTGTCAATATTTATTCCATGCCTATGGAGTCAAAGATTTTACATTCTCTTGCTCTGTGATTTAAGTGGAATAAATCAATGGCTCATTACACTACCTGTGCTTCTTATCTATTGTGAGGAAATAGATAGTGTTGGCACTTCATTCTTAGGTCAAATTGGAAACAGCCTCTCTGCTTTTACATGGGCAAGGCTGCATACTATCCCCCCCTCCCTTACCCCGCTTAGGGAGAGGGATTGGGCATGTGATGGTGATGTTGTGGTGTCACAAAAAAGTGGGGATGTGGATTCGTGGCTACTATTTTGGAGATCAGGGAAAGGAAAGAAGAAGCAGGGTATGGGAGGGGCTTCGGATGTGGGTAAGAGGTTATTATAGGTGCATGGTGCGAGCAACTAATTGCTTGATGAGCTACTATTCGTCTGTCTCTGTTTTCCACCTCAACATCCTTCGCTCCTATCCGGAAAGCTAGAAGTTGTAGGAAGCAATTGTTTGGAAAGATATTTTAATTATACTGTAACATACTTGATAAGTTCACAGATGACAGTTTGTAAGACGATGAGACTTGAGGAGCTAACTTAGCATATAGTCGCGATCTTGTAATGTATCTTGCAAGTCATAGCTGACTTGGGGGTGATAAACATGGTAATAAAAAACTTACTATTGTTTTCTCTCAAAGGTGTTGCTAGCCCTTTTCTGTAAAACTCTGTATGGTACTCCTTTTAGAAACTGGAGTGATTATTAATAACCATGGAAACAAAAATTGCAATTGTAGTTTCGTGAAGCTGTTGTCAGCCCTTTGCTTCTATCACGTAGCACTAATGAGAGATCTACAATAAATTCTGTACTTGTTATGCTAAATGAACTATTTTGGTTTTTCAGTGTTGGCATTTGATACCTGATTTTTTCATTTTGCTAGGTGGTTGTATGCCTACTTATGCGGAAGACGGTTCCTTTTATGAACTATATTCAAGTATTTTATTTCTTTCCTTCACCCAGTTTGTTTTCTGTTTGATACAATGAAATTCAGAGCTGATCAATTCAGTCTTTTTTTATGTAGGCTCATCAGGATATAATCAAGAAGATGGCTAATCTCATTGGGATACTTCAGTAATGGAGGTTTTGTCATTTAGCCACTTAAATCTTTTTCTTACTTCTTCCAACTACTCAATCACTACTTACACAGGTCTTAATTCGTCTCGTTGGTGCTGATGAACATTTATACACCAACTACTCAGACTCAATGCAGTGGTTGGAGGACAGTAATGTTTTGGAGTTGATTGTTGATAAATTTAGCTCTTCGGTAAGATGCCAAATGGCTTCGATAAAGAATCTTCCTTCTAATTACTTAATTCTAAGTAGAACCAGCCTCCAGGATAACTTTGATGTGGATGCAAGTTTTCAACATCAGTGCCCTCTATGTCTGAGTTTCTGATCTAATAAGTTTTGCTTCAAACTTATCACCTTTTGTTGTTTCTCCTTGCTTACAATCTCCTCTTTTGTCATTTCCTCCTCTCTGATTTTTTGTGATTCAATTCTTGTTTATTGTAATGTGTAAACAAAAGGGTTACATACTATGTAGATGAACTTGGTGGGAGCTTTAGGACATAACTTAGTAAAAATTCTTCTACGATTGCCAAGTTTTTGTTACTTAAATAGCAATAAGTTACACTGAAGCTGCTTCAATATGATTCAAATTTAAGTTTGAACCCTCGTAGAAGGTAGATTTATATGCAATCTATCAGTTTAGCGTAACTGTTATTTATCTTCGTACGCCACAGCTATTGAGTAAGCCATCTATTCCACATGCACTATTGCAGGATTGTCCTGAAGTGCATGCTAATGCTGCAGAAATCCTTTGTGCAATGACTCGCTATGCACCTCCTGGGTTGGCTTCTAAAATCTCAAGTCCAAGGTACAATCAAGTTTAAGTTCTTTGCTTCCATTAACAAGATGCTGCCTATCTTTCAACCTTTGGTTTTTTCTAACTAATACGTGTGTTTCATGCTTCATTACAGTTTTATTGGAAGATTATTTCACTCTGCTCTTCAGGACTCTCGCCCGAAGTCAGTTTTGGTAAATGTATTGGCTGTTTGTATATCCCTGTTGGATCCCAAGAGGCTCACAGCTGGATCATATTACATATACAACCGCCCAACGGCGAACTCCGTAATCAATGCTGATCCTGAAATTGTTGATGGCATGCTGGAGAACTTAGGTATTATTCTATTTTGGGCAGAAGCCACACTCTTTGCATTTCTTTTATATTTTTTTCATTTCTCAGTCTACATAATTTGGTGAATGTTGGCACCCCAACCCAGCTGTTTTTGTGTTCTCGTTTGTGGTAATGGCCGTTACAAGTAAGACATTAGTTGTTACTGAAGTATGCTGTTAATCTTTAGTTCACATGGACAAGTAATTTTAATGAATTTTAATGGTAAGTGGACAAGATAATAAGGCTTATACATACATTCTACTAAGCATGCTGAGTGGTGGTAAGAGAAATTAATATAAAGCTTTGGATTTTCATGTCAAATAACCTCTCTAAAAACTTCATGTTGGGCGTTCCTGTTTCTCTCAATTAACCATTTTTCCTATGTTACTCTCTCTTGTAATCTGTATATGCAACAGAGATGTGTATAGAGTGAATCACAATAGGAACTAGCACGAGAAAAAACATAGTAAGTGATCCACAATCCAAGGGCATTATTTGTGAATGTGTTACTTGTAGTAGCGCAGTCACTGAAATAGGATTATAAGTCAGGAGAACATTGTTTCTTAATGCTTTACTGATTTCATTAATCAGCAATCTAATCATGAAGGTCCCCTGCTAAATTGCTTTTGCCTCAATTATATCGTGAAACATGATTTCGAAAGTGACACGGGAAATATGAGTTGCAAATGCACATCATCTGTTGTAGTTATAAGAATGTGAGAAAGAAAATTAGGTCTTCAACTTCTTACACTTCTATTAGTGAATTCACTTTCTTGTTTTTGGTAACGGAATCAAATGATAATTAACTGAGCTTCCTAGTACATTTTATCTGAAGAGTTCAATTCATATCCATGCCTAGGAAGTGCTCTACTTTTTTTGTTCTATGGAAACCCAAACTGTAAGTGTAGTGTTTCAGTAATGACTAATGTTGGCAGTTTTCGTTGCAGTTATTGATTCTTGAATAAGAAATTTAGTTAAGATTTCCAACTCGTTGTAATAGTAGATGGTCTGTTTCATGCTGTACTTGTGTACCATTGAAATGCATGTTCTCAGAAGTGTAATTATGAGGATATACAATTTTGATTTCTGCAGTTACATTGCTCCATGATTCCTTATCATCTTGTAATTGTATCACTCCATTGAGTAGGATGAGACATACTTGTGTACTTGAAAACTAAGTGTAATCCTATCATTTTAATTCATTGATTGTTAGATTGTAAGTGACAATTCCTTCCTATTACAGGCGATCTCCTTAAGCTTTTAGACCTTTCAACAGAAAATCTCACATTGTCAACCACATATGGGAAGTTGCAGCCACCTCTTGGAAAGCATCGTCTGAAGGTAATTTTTGAACATGTTTTAAAATAATATAGCTTTGCTTCTCTTGTGAAGTGTGCCAATACCAGTGCAACTGTTGCTTAAGTTTTTTCCTAAGTCATAAGATTTTTCCGAATGAGGTGCATATTTCTTATTTTTCTATTAGCTTTATTGCTTGTTTGGTGTTACCAGCCATTCCAGCTTTGGGAATGCATCACACCTTGCATATTAGTGCTGTGCTTCTGTGTGTGTTTGGTGATACTATCACTCGGAGTGAGGTGTAGTCCATCATACATTGCATCTGCTTCTGACCACTGTCTTTTCTCACTGTTGTATTCTCTTTCCCTTGAACAATAACTTAAATATAATTATCGCTGAATTTACTTTTCAGATTGTAGAGTTCATTTCAGTTTTTTCAACTGTTAGTAGTGAAACAGCAGAAAGAGAATTGATCAGAGTTGGTGCAGTCAACCGGATTTTAGACTTATTTTTTCAGTAAGCTGTTGTCTGGTCATTTTATCTTCCACATGCTTCTTTTATAACTTCGTTTCAGCTCAAGTAACATATTCCGGGTGTTCTGCATGTAGGTACCCATACAACAATTTTTTGCATCATCATGTGGAACGAGTTATTCAGTCTTGCTTGGAGAGCAAAGATGATAAGTTTGTTGAACATCTCCTTCAGGATTGTAATCTTGTGGGGAGAATTCTGGAAGCAGAAAATAATCTCACATTGGCTACAGATACGAAAAAGGTGATACCATTATATTGAAATTTTTACATTCTTTGAGTAATGTCTCAGAAGTAGTCTTATTGCTGCTCCTAGTAAACTTCTTTCTAAACGCTTCAAGTATATTGGGATAAAAAATCCTTTGTAATTCGCTTGCAGCCAACAGCAATTCTCCAAGGAAAATCACCACCCAGAATAGGGAACATTGGGCATCTAACACGAATAGCTAACAAACTTGTGCAGTTAGGGAATAACAATAGTGATATACAAGCATATCTGCAGGTTCTTTCCATGTCCCTTTCTCATATATAATTGAAATTTTCAAAATGACAGATTACAACGGCATAATCCTTGCTTATGTATTGTTGTCTAAAGTTACTTTGCTCTATAATCTAAATGGTTGTACATAAAGAACATCGTTTCGTAGTTTTATCACCATCTTATGCTGTAATAATTGCTTCTTAACTCTAAATTGATGGATCGTGAACCAAGTTACTTCACTAGATTTTATTCTTTCTGCATTACTATTTTATAGTTCACTATTTTTGTCAGGCTAACGGTGAATGGGTTAATTGGCAATCCAATGTTCTGCTCCAACGAAATGCATTAGAAAATGTCTTCGACTGGGCATGTGGGTTAGTATGTTTTGGAAACGTGTTTTACATTGATATGAATATCCAGATATCTGTAGCTCTCTCCAATTAAAAGAGTGAATTTCATTCTTTTAAATAAAAGTTTCAAGTTGTGTTCTTATACCACAACCCAAACTAGTTTTATACTTGTAAGTAGAGGCGCATCTTGCCAACTGCATTAGTTTAGGATCACTATTTTTAGAAATTACATTCGGAATTATCTTCCAAAATCATGATACTTATGAGACAGCATAACTACTAACCAAGCAGATATGAGTTTTAAAGACATCAAATGTTTGACTGAATTAGTCAACCCTGACGAAACAAAATAACTAGACTGTTCACTTTTGTGTACCCAATTGTTAGTGATTTTCTGTTAGCATTGGTATCTTTTTCGGGATGTAACCTATGGTCCTCATGGTTTGCCTTTTCTTGACAATTATGTTCACAACGCAATCACTTAGTGGCACATTATTATTTTTACAAATTATAATGCAACCCTTGTAACAGAATGAGCTCCTTCAAAGAACTGTTGCCTTTGTGTTTTGCTGATTTCCCTGGTTAAATGTGGATTCATCATATGTTACAGGAGACCAACTGGCTTACAGGACCGAATGAGGGATAGTGATGATGATGATTACCAAGAGAGGGACTATGATGTTGCAGCTTTGGCAAATAATCTTAGCCAGGCATTCCGATATGGAATTTACAATAATGATGACATAGATGAGGTTCTTAGCAAGCCTTCTTTTGATAATCCCTTAGAAAGTCATGTTTCCTGTTCTCTTTCTGTTTCTTTGGTTATATGGACAACTGGGGATTGACTAAAAACTTCAGTCTGAATTGGTAGTCCATGATTTATGATTTAGTGAGCTGCTTGCTCTTTTAGTTTGTCGTAGAACAGTGAGCTCTTTCATTATTCATGACATCTTGCACTCTACCAGTCTACCCCTTCTCTTAGAAAAAAATATATAGAAAGTTGCCATCTTGTATTGATGGACTGAATGTTCTGACACTGTAACTCATATATAACTCAACATTGAGAAAATGATAGTACATTTAAACTAAGAGGATAACTTACCTGAATTTTTTTTCGAAGTTGGTATCTCATCAAATTGACAGAGGGGTGGGGGTTATAATCATACAAAAGGCAGAGTGAACAGATTCCTCTTTTCGATTTTTTGTGTTCTTCTTTTTGTTACAGTTTGAAATAGAAATAATGAGGTTCATGTACTGCTTCACTTATAGAGTCCCCTGAGTTCGTGTTATCGAAATAGTTAGTTAACGTATTTGCTTGCTATTTGACATTTCCATGGCCTATGGAGTCAAAAGTTTTTACACTCTCTGGCTCGTGAATATAAAATGAATCTCACACTTCTTATATATTTTAATTTTCTCAAGGGTAAGATTGCATACAATAAGACCCCCTTGACCCACCTAGGCTGGAACCTATCTATAGGCAGGGCTGGTTATTATTATATTTCTTTACTATTTGATCAGTGTGTATTTTGGTTGTGTTTCCAATTGTTATGATACTAGGGATATTTTCCATTGAGAAGGTAGATATTGTTTTATTGAGCTTTTTTCTTTTCTGGACTCTGCTCCCAATTTTTTTGCGTACTGGTAAATATTCACTTGCTGGTTGCAGGCTCAGGGATCGCTTGAACGGGATGATGAGGTAATGTTTGATGCAACTTGGTTTGATTTCTATGTCTCCATTAATAGTCTCGTAAATTAAGATGGTTTATAAAGATTTTGGAACCGATGGAAGTTGACAATATGAAATTATTTGGTACAATAACAGTGACCTATACTTCGTCCAGAATCACCTAATTGTAATTTCCTTCTTTTTTTGTCACAATCATCTTTTTCACCTTTACCCTTCATATTAATGTGGTAACACATAGCTGCCGCCATTCATTTGTTCTGCTACTCATTTTTTAAGCCAATGACAGGGTAGTTTTTCACACTATGTCAACTACCTACCTTAAAATCAATGTACTCTGTAGGTCGTACCAATAAAAAAGGAGGAAGCTGTTATATCTTGGTTAGTTTACTTTGTCATATGTTAATTATAAAAATAAGGATTATTCTGCAGATAATGGTGTTACATATCCATTTCGTTGTAGCCTCTTGGAAAATAATTTAAATGATCTTGGATAATTAAATTTAATTATCAATATAATGTTTTCATTGGGACTTGAGTAGCCATTTGCTCTAGATATTAAAGAAAAGAAAGGAGAAAAGTGGATATGTATTATGTAATTGAAGCTGAAAAAATCTTATGAGAGATATCATCTCTTGCTAATTTGAAGTCTCTACTATTAATTGGCAGGAGGTGTATTTTGATGATGCATCTGCTGAAATTATCTCTTCTCTAAAGCTTGAAGCTGATGAGGAAAGGTATGGAAATAATTTTGATTAAATATTTGATCTCGTTTCATCAAATGATCTAAAAGCTTCGTTGTTGCTATGTGAAATTTTTGAACTTTTTTTTCCCATCAAAATAACCTAGCTTTGTTAATACATCCACTTTCTCTATCGCATTAGTTAGATCCCTATCAATGCGAGTGACTGATAACACTCACTTATTTATTATCAGAGTTATGCTTTGACAGTATTTTGTTAAAAAAGGAGTGGTAAAGGTAACGTAGAGTCTAGTATCCTTTGATTGATAACACTCACTTCATTTCTAATTTTGTGTGTTTTACGGTAACTGTAGAATAAGGGAAGTTTGTTCTTGTCATAGTAAGTTTAAGAAGTCTTAGAGTGTTAGATAAGAAATAGAGATTGTCTATACCAAATATACCCGCCTCGGCTAAATTTGGTAAGGGGTTGCCGGGTCGGATTGTATGCAACCTTTATCGTTTGAATACAGGGAGGCTGTTTTCGCATTGATCTGAGAGTGAGGTGCAAACACTATTCTACACAATGATAAGAAGCGCAGTTAGCATAATGAGCTTTTTATTTATTTATTCTATTATATCTAGGAGTGGGACAGACTATATCGGGGGACCTAGTATACATGGACTAAACAGAAAGGATGATCTGCCGTAAGGCTGATTAAGGACGTCGTATTCATATAGCCGATCCCACTTAGTATAGTGAGACTTGTTTGGCTTGGTTTCATTTATATGAAATCTTCGAAGAACATGGAAACAATACCAAATATTAACCGAGTTTGAAATAACAGAAGCTTGGCTACTGATAACGACTTCTAAAAATATGATGCCTCTTTCTCAGCCTTCTTTCCTTGACAAACTACTTATCTTTTTATATCCACGATAGTTAGGCGGGAACCTCCTTCTCGTGGCTGAAACTGTTGCTCATAGCATTTTGCTTGCTCAACTGCTGGCTAGCATACACTTACGTTAAACAGTGACAAGCTATGAATTTACTAATAATATAGATACTTCACTTATTTCACTTGGATTTGCTCAATTAACAGTGCGTCCCTTTTTACAAATTCCGACTGGTTTGCTTTCGAAGATAAGAGATTGGTTAACCAGCCCTCAACTGCTTCAGATGATTCACCATCGCCAATTACTGCTGGCAATGATAAAACCAGTATGGGTGTTGAAGAGAATGTTGAAGTCGATGAGCATCACTTGGACGATACAGCCACATCTGCATCGCCTGGCCATGTGCCAGTCACAGAGGTTTCTGTACCCAGCAACTTAGTTGGAATTTCGGGAGAAATCACTTCCAAGGCGAGCCCTGATGGGGCGAAAGGGACGAGGAGTTCTGGGGTTGAACCCGCAACCACAACTATTGTTCCTACTGCTTCTTCAGATATTCAAGCCATTGAGGTTAATATGCAGAACAAAGGCGACGATCCACCACCATCTGCTGGATACTCCGAAGTTGTTGACAAAGAGTCTGCTCGAGAACCATCAGTGTCAGCAGTAAACAATCTTACTTCAGTTCCTCTCCAACCTACAAAATCAGAGGATAATAGTAGTAGCTCAACAAAAGCTGTTCCGCTTGTTTCTGATCATCCAAGCTAAACAAGAAAGTTTTGCTGCTGCCAAGATGTTGAAGAAGATAAATGAAACAAAAAATCCAGAAAATGCCAGATTTCTGTTATGTGAATTTTCTGTCGATAAAGGTTCTCATCAAATCCATGGAAGAATCCATTGCTGCAAAAGGGATCTTCTTTTACGCTAGCAAATAAGTCGCTCACTTGTACATTAATGGATATTAGCAGTCGATGAATCTGGTGACCGTTTAACCTCACCGCGTTTAGGTAAATCAGTGATTCATACTCGCAGAATTACAGTAGCTCTTTAGGTTCGTCATTATGTTGGCTATATAGCATGTATTGGCTTGAACACCAAAACTCTTTACAAGAGATTGTCTGTATTTATTTCCTACCATTTTCATAATTAGTATTCGTTGCAGTTTAAACACAAAACCAGCCGACGTAAAGTTTACCACACTCTCATTTCTTGCATTTCACAAGGATAGCATGTAATAGAAGAAACTGCATCATGTTTTTCAGTAAAGCTGAAAATTGTTATTAGGATAGTAAATCTTCCTTTGTTTTTAGGTGAGTTTCACTTCTCATAATGCTTCCCGACAGGCATGCTCACACTCTAACTCTTCTCAAAAGACAATACCGGTACATGGTTTGAGTGCATGCTTCAATCTTCCTTGGTCTGTGTTTTAAGACGGGTGTGATCGGGAGTTGAGTATATGTTCTTGAACAAATATGGTTCATGGTTTGAGTGCATGCTTCAATGTCTAAACAATCCTGTCTAAAGACGTACTATGATCTACCATAACATGCACTATCACAAATGATTCTGTTGGCTCCAAAAGGCCATTAACCCACAAATTGATAAGGAGTAAAATACTATGAGCAAGAATGATCCTGTTGAACCTTGATGATGATTAATGAGAAACCTGAAATATGAAAACCCCATTAGGGCTTAATGATCTGCCGCAAAGGCTAGAATCCGTCAAACGCTCGTGTGCCCTATCGTTATTCAATTCACACGGATACTTCAACAACGTAAACATGCTCCGATATCTTTAAAGGTGAAGTGTGAAACCACCCACAAACATTCAACAAAACTCCTGAAGGTTCCTGGGGGTGTCTTGCAAACAAGATACTAACTTTGGAAACCTACCAAACTTTAGTTCAGCAACGTTGACCTCCCTCCACAAAGTCATAACTCAGAGCAGTCATTGGAGATTAGAAGAAAAAAAACCAGAATAATTTGACTCTTTGAGTGCTTATTTACCAACAAATTGCAGAAAATCTCATCAAAATAAATTAAAGGACAAAATTAGTAACTCAAAGTCAGCTTGATATGAACTTGCTTGCATGGTTCATCTCCCCATTCCAAATTTAGCTAATAAATAAATTCTTCAGAAGCCTAACTATGACAAGGACCATATTACCATAACTCCCTATAAATACCAACCAAACCAAATATGTAATAAAAATCATCCAACCATAACATAAATCATCCCCACTCCCTTCCCTTCAACCCAAGTAAAAATGGCATCAACCAAGCTCTTCGCCTTCGTCCTACTCCTCATCACTTTAAACATCATCACTATTTTCGCGAATGAGGAGACGGGCAATGTACATTTTGGCCGAGTTCTTCGTGGAGGGTACAGAGCGGTCCAGACGTGTGATAAGTACCCTAGAGTATGTTCTGGCTCAGGGAGTCCAGGTCCTGACTGCTGCAAGAAGAAATGTGTGAATGTTACATATGATAGATCAAACTGTGGGAGATGTGGCAAACAATGCAAATATGGACAACTCTGCTGCAAAGGGAAATGTGTGAATGTGTTCAATGATGAGAAGAATTGTGGAAAATGTTTCAACAAATGCAAGAAAGGAAATAAGTGTGTTAAAGGAATGTGCAGCTATGCTTAAGCTCGTAGAAAATTATGGTCTTCCTAAAATTTGTTCTCTTAAGATTTCTATAATGCGTTACATGCTTAGATTTTGTGTAAATTGCATGAAGTACAAGCATATAATGCATTAGAGAATTCTTAAGAAAACAAATCTTAAGAAAACCGTAGTTAAACTCGGATATACATATTTCTTACTACATTTTACATAAGTTAATTTATTGATCGTATAGTATACATTTGGCCAATTGTCAAATAGTTGAAAATAAAGGATTGTATTATAGATTAATCATTATGCATGCATTATGTAACCGATTGTGAGACACAATCACACAACATATAATTTTATACAGAGAAAATATTTATTATTTTAGTACTTCCATCAAGATTTAAAGCTTCCCTCAAGGAACTATATTGCAGATTTTCTATCATGATCATTTGTGGGTACCTCGCATTTATAAGAACGTCGAGAACAAAAGTACAATTTACACATATTTTAAGATCATTTCGACTGTTATCTCTAATCTATGACCAACATAAAGTTAGATTCTAATCCATTCATAAACCCCCAAAACAAACAACAATGTACTCCTAATACAATTTAGTTGATATTTATTTGTTTACTTGTTACATATCAAACTTCGAGCCTTTAATTAATCTTTTGTAATATTACCTCTTACAAAAGATTTGGTGTATGAAATAATAAAAATAACTAATAAAAAGTAGTTAGTGATCAAAATAAACACGAAAAAAGAACTAATATGTCCATTTATTTTTAAATAGAAGGACAAAGATTCTCATCATCCCCTTTTTTCAATAAAAAATGAGATCATCACATGTTGTTTTCATAGTGGTTATGCGTTAATTATAACGTACGTTTATCATGAAAACATGTTTAATTAAATAATTAGAATACTTTAACCAACTTTACCAAGAATTTTATATGTTTCGTAGTGTTATTTTCGTTTATTAATCTGACCCAACTAATCTTTAGGGTACAATTTCATTAATCTGTTTAATATCTTGAAATTCTCCACAATTTTTTCCCACCATTTTATGATGATTTTATTACAAAATTGCATTAATTTGTATGGTATACAATGTTGTGTATTAGCATGTTTTTTGCTCACATGAGGTTGCTTTAGGTGCCATACTGAAGAGCTGATATATAATCCAGCGCATTTTTGGGGTTAATTGTGGTTTTACTGATCAAGATTTAATTTTTGAGCTACCCATTTCTATTTTTGTTGCATTAGATTGATAAAAATCGATTTTTAGCTTGATTTATTAAAGAAGAAATCATTTTTGCTGGTATATTTGAAGTTGGTTTTGCAGAAAACAGATAAATGTAAGCCATGGAAATTGTTCTTAGCTTGTTGGGGTTGCTGGATTTTTCGCAGGTGTAGTAGTTATCGTGTTAATTGTGTTGGTAATTGAAAATTGTTTATTTTGATGATGAAAAGGTTAAAAGCTGAGCCTCCAACAATAAAGAGGATGAAGTCGTCCTACATAGTGTTGGGAATAAGTTTATTATACCTGTGTTTTATAGTTCTCAAGTTTGAGGATTTATCTGAGAGTGTAACAGTTTTGGGTTCTAGTGAGAGTGATTCGAGAGTGAATCATTCATCGGGTAAGGAGGATGATGATGGCGAAAGGTTGGTTCAAACTGATCCAAATTCGAACCCCACATATAGACCTCATAGGGCATTACAGGATAGATCGAGTGAAAATGTTTTGTCCATGCCAAGGGAGGGAAAAGGGAGAGAGGTGCAAAATGATGTTGGAAAATCCGGGAAGCCACGTAAGCTTCAGTATGGTCGAATAACTGCAGCAATTTTCAAAAGAATAAATAAGAAGAAGAATTTTACTATTTTGGAGAACGTGGCTGATGAGGCTTGGAGTCTAGGGTTGAAAGAATGGGAAGAGTTGAAGAAGTTTGACGAGACAAAGATTGAAATTGATGCTATTTTTGAGGGGAAGCCAGAGTCATGTCCATCATCGATTACACAGACTGGAGAACAACTGGGGAAGAATAATCAACTCATGTCGCTTCCTTGTGGGCTTGTTAGTGGTTCTTCCCTTACTCTCGTCGGAACTCCGCGTTTGGCTCATCAAGAGTTTGTTCCCGAGCTTGCAAAATTAAGGAATAATAATGGTATGGTGATGGTTTCACAATTTATGGTTGAATTGCTTGGTTTGAAGGCTGTATCTGGGGAAGATCCGCCAAGAATCTTGCACCTGAATCCTAGATTAAGAGGCGATTGGAGCAAACGATCTGTAATAGAACATAATGCCTGTTATAGAATGCAATGGGGTTCTAGTCAAAGGTGTGATGGTTTTCCATCTGAGGACTACGAGCACAAGCTTGGTAAGGATAGAAAATTACGGCAGTTCTTTTAACTGGCATCAGTCTGTAACCACTTGCCTCTTGATCATCTTCAAGAGGCAGGGGACTGTTAATATAAAAGCCAAGACCGAAAACTGAAAGATTAAGTAGCACAGTGAGTATTAATTTGTATTACCGAATTTTTCAAAAATATTACCTATGGTGGTGGGTAGGCTTTGTTTCATTTGCTCGTTTCAGTTTTACTTTTTATTGTACAGTCTATTAAGGTGTGTTCATATTTAGTTCTAAAATCGTGTGTCTTTAACTTTACTGGGGCTCTCGTCTGAACCATCAGCTCATGTGATTTAAGGTTGAGTTCATATGTTCACTAAATCCATGAGTTCACTTACTCTTTGTCGCCTTTGCAGTGGATGGATTCTTGAGATGTGAAAAGTGGATCCGCAATGATTTGGGGGGTGCTAAACTATCCAAATTAATGTCCTGGTTTGAGAGATTCATTGAGCGTGCAAATAAACCTGTAATGACTTGGCCATTCCCCTTTGTGGAAGATAGACTGTTTGTTCTGACCATCCGTGCCGGTGTTGATGGCTACCATATCAATGTCGGGGGACGTCACGTGACTTCATTTCCATATCGTACCGTGAGTGACATGGAACCCTTTTTGTTGACTTTCCTCAATATATCTCTGCATATAACTGTTTAATTCTGTCTCTCGGCAGAGAAATGTACTGACTACATGACCTTTGTAGTTTTAACATGCGGTAAGATTGAAATGTTATTTGGATAGAATTCATATTATGAACTAACCTAGAGTGATATGTTATTGTAAAGACATGGTACCTCTCAGAGCACTTAGTTGGAGGACATATTTTGTTCTTTCCATTTCCTTACATGACCAGAAGGAAACAAAATACTCTGGTAAGAACTAAGAACGTAAGATATAAGTGATCTTCAGAGATATGCCCGTAATTAATGAAAATCAATAATTTGATCATCTTACCATAATTGTTTGATGATCCTAGGCATAAAGCAAATCTAATTCATTGTTAAACTACGCCATTTTCCCATTGCTTGCCTTTCTTTATTTCTGTAGGTCATGTAACTTTCTCTGACTATTAAATTGTTCAGTAATTTATTTGAATCTCTCTATTTTAAATTCAGGGTTTCACACTAGAAGATGCTACTGGATTGTTAGTTAAAGGCGATGTGGATATACATTCAGTATATGCGACATCTCTGCCTACATCTCATCCAAGTTTTTCACCACAAGGAATACTAGAGTTCTCTGAAAAGTGGAAAGCTGGTCCTCTACCTAATAGACACATTAAAATGTTTGTAGGTGTACTATCTGCAACTAATCATTTTGCTGAGCGCATGGCTGTCAGAAAAACTTGGATGCAATCTTCCTCAATTAAGTCATCTGATGTAGTGGTTCGCTTCTTTGTTGCATTGGTAAGCTCATGATCTTTATGTTTTGACTATCAATACATTCACGTTACTCCGGTCTCAGATTTACCAACACACCGGACCTGAAGCTGAACTCAAACCCGAGTCACTAGAGGGGTTGTACTACTCTGTTAGTGTATCTACCTAAATATATCTCTATAAGGTGTAGCTGTCCTACTAACATGAATGGATTTCTCCGTGCATGACCCCTTTGCAGCTCTGGCCCCTGATTTTGGTTTCTGTTATACATCCCCCAAAAGAAAGCCAACAAAAGGGTTCCATTTGAAGATCTGCCAGCATACTCCATAAGTTCAGACAACATGCTTACATCTTGCTCTCTGTCCAGTACTCTATTGTTAATTCCATGTTTGATTGGACAATACATATATACCTGTGTCGATGCACTAATGTTAATGATATTATTTCCTCGACAGGCTACTTGTCCATTTCTTGTCCTTACAAGATCAAAGACATGCAAACTGCTACCTTATATTTTCATATATCTGTAAAATTGTAGACCTGTCTTCTTTAGCTGATTTCTTTTGTTTTTCAATTGATCAACATGTTTGCAGTAGTTCTAGGTCTCTCTGTGTGGATTTATAGAACTCCCACTTAAGTTCTCATACATGTCACTTTAATATGTAGACTCCACGGAGAGAGGTCAATGCAGTGCTAAAGAAGGAGGCTGCTTACTTTGGTGATACAGTGATTCTACCATTTATGGATCATTATGATCTAGTGGTATTAAAGACGCTTGGCATCTGTGAGTTCGGGGTAAGTTATGTTCATTTTCATTTACTTTAGGTAACTAAGGCAGTTCCATGATATCTTCTGTGTCTCTTTCGTGTACTTGTATTCTGTGCCTTTACATGTATTTAAGTGCTTCCAATCCTTCCATGCAGGTCAACAACATGACAGCTGACTATATTATGAAATGCGACGATGACAATTTTGTTAGAGTAGATATTGTTCTACAACAAATTCAACATGCTTCTCCCGAGAGAGCCCTCTATATGGGAAACCTTAACCTCTTTCATAGGCCTCTTAGACATGGGAAATGGGCCGTGACTTATGAGGTATGGAACTGTTATAATATATGACATTCAGAATTTTAGATTTCCACCAGACTTGATGCTCCATTAGCTAAATCTTGCAAAACTCCAACAGGAGTGGCCGGAAGAAGTATATCCTCCGTACGCTAATGGTCCTGGCTACATCATATCCATTGACATAGCAAAATATATCGTGGCTCTGCATCAAAATCACAGTCTGGGGGTCAGTAAAAGAATCTGTCGATCCCTTTCTTTACAAGTATTTAGAGTAAATCATATTGCTAAAAACAATTTATCCCCTCTTCTACTGCAGCTCTTTAAAATGGAAGATGTGAGCATGGGAATGTGGGTAGAAGAATTCAATAGCTCCACGCCTGTCCAGTATGACCACAGCTTGAAATTTTGTCAACATGGATGTGTGCCTAATTATTTCACCGCACATTACCAATCCCCTAAACAAATGCTGTGTCTATGGCACAATTTGATCCGAGGGAGAGCCCGTTGCTGCAACTTCTAGATTTTGACAAAACAGCTGCATATTGTTACATATCAGTCAACATTTCCTTCTCCATCGCCTACAGCAGGCGTCTTCCATAAACTAACCCATGTTCTTGCTATGAATGCAGAACTGTGTGGCTGTAAGGTTCGTTCACACGAGTATTGTTTGGAAACAGAATAACATGTAGGTACACGTACAAAGAATGTGTTACAAACTATGTCATTTGAAATCTGTTCAGTTCTCAGTCTTAAATTTGTATTCTTTTCGAAACATTGTCGCAAATAGCTTGGATCCTCTGTATCAATTGGTGATATATCGTATATAAAATAGGTAAAAATAAAGTTAATAGTAACATAAATTAATCAATTTCCAACTTAAAATAAGTGATGATCAAATATTTGTGAAAATATACTACATGTCTACATCAAATTACAGATTGTACATCTTATTTCATAACAACATCATAGGTGGAAGGTAAGAAATTTGGTTCAAAAGATACTCCGAACGTAAAGTGGGAGCAACAAAGAGATCTACCACATGTGCGACTCAAATTGGACAAAAAAAAGCAATAATCAATTAGCTAACGTTCAATCCGCTAATAAAACATAAAAAACGAAAATGAAGTAGATGATATTTCCGATGTTGATTTAGCATATAAATATCCAACCCTTTTTCCACTAGGTTATCCGATTAACTCATGCTTGACTTTTTTTATTAAACAACCAAAGTAATAAAATCCACTAATAAAGTATACGGACCAAAATTAGATAGAGGATTTTCTGATTACTTAACACACACATTCAACCGAAACTTGAAAGAAAATCAACTTTTTGTAAAATGTTTGAAACAACACAAATGAGGTGGTAATAAAATCCGCTAATAAAATATAGGGACGAAAATAAGATAGAGTATATTTAGGATACTTAACACACATTCAACCAAAACTAAAAAAAATTCAACATGTCGAACATGAAAATAAGGTAGATGATATTTTTCGTATATTCACACATAAATACTCAACCAAAACAGGAAGATCTTGAATATTTTTGCGAAGGAAGTATGTCAATTGAAGGAGCTGTTAAAGAAAATGGAGGCATTAAGAGAGGTGAATCAGCTCTGATATTCTTGGGGACAGGGTGTTCAAGCTGTGTCCCAAATGTGATGTGTTTGATTCAGCCTTCTGATCCTCCTTGCCATGTTTGTACTCAATCTTTATCAATCCCACCTCACCAAAATCCTAATTATAGGTATGCTATATAAATTCCACCTGCATTGATCCATAATGGGTTCTATTCATAATAGGATTTTGGTAAAAGTTTTGTCGTTGTATGTATGTCGAGGCCTAACACAGCCTCTCCTTGGTGTTGAATGGAGACGTTGTATTCATATAACCGGCCTTGTTTAGCGTGATCAGGCTTGGTTCGGTTTATTGATCTAATGGGTGGGGTGGGGGTGTGGGGGGGGGGGGGGGCTGTGTAAATTAATGGATTTTGTGTAAGGTGTTTGGTTGAGGCAGGGGAAGATCAACATTGTGGGAAAGATTCGATTTTTATTACTTCTTTTGTTTGCTGGAACACTTTTTTTTCTCTATTTAGATTCCATGTTGTGAATTAGACAATTTGGTTACTAAAATTTGTGTTCATTTACTATTGAGTTAATGATTTTATATTCTATGGCTCTTGGATACAATGAAATAAATCAAACTCATCAAACTACTTACTGCTATCTATTGTGAATTAGTAGATAGTGTTTCTATTTCAGTCTTGGTCAGTTCGAAAACAAGCCCTCTTATCACAGGGGTAAAGCTGCAAACTAGTCGAACCCCCTTCCCTGCTTGGGCATGTTGGTGTAATCGTTGTTAACATTTGTTAATGTCGGATTAGGCAAATTGTTTCAGCAATGTTTTAACTTCTATTGGTCATCTTATAACTTGTGTTGATAATTGTACTCTATTCACCTTTGATGCTATTATATAGTGTGATGACATATTATTGCATGTTTTAGCTAATTGGTTGAAATTCTAAAGTTCTAATATTTGAAATATATTGCATTATAAAGAAAGAGGGCGTTTGAGTTGGACCATTTTGTTATTTTGAGGTATTTTTGTTTATCGTGCACCTTTTTTTTATCTCTAGGGGCAATACTTCTCTTCTGATAGATTACTGCTGCAATGCCGACGACCACAAATATATCTTGATAGATATAGGAAAGACATTCAGGGAGCAAGTACTCAGATGGTTTACAGTCCATAGAATTCCTCAAGTAGACTCAGTAAGTTTAATCGATTGCCTCTGCAAGTTTAGTATTAGACTTAGATACCTTCTATATATTTTGGGACTTGACAAAGTTGATAGGAGAGGTTGTTATTTGCTTATTCGACGCAGATTGTTTTGACGCATGAGCATGCTGATGCTACTCTTGGTCTTGATGATGTTCGTGTTGTGCAACCATTTAGTCCAACAAATGACATCGAGCCCACTCCTATTCACCTTAGTCAACACTCAATGGATAGGTACCATTTTCTCTGCCTTTTTTTAGGCCTAAGGCACTTTTACATAAATTAGAAAGAATTAGTGTAGCGTTAAGTTAACAATGTCTTACTATGTAGATTCACCAATAAAGTTGATTTTTTTAGTTTAGATGCTTCCATACATCATAAATATAACGGTTATGGTTCCAGTAAATTCTTTATGGTTGCAGAGTGGATAAAATTGTGTAAAAGAATCCATTAGATTCGGAAAGTTGTCCATATCGACCACATAATTCAACTACATAATTCGTTTCTATCTGATTTTCTTTCTTGTACTATTAAGATTCATATTACTTAATTAATGGCTTATTTTACACATTCCTTGATACTTTGCACTTTATTCCTATGAGGCAGCATTGCGATGAAATTTCCTTACTTGGTTCAGAAAAAACAAAAACCCGGCCAGGAAGTAAGAAGAGTAGCACAACTTGACTTCAAGATTATTGAAAATGATTGTGAGAAGTCATTTGTTGCCTCTGGACTTGAAATTACTCCTTTGCCGGTAAGATTTTGTGTTACTTGCCTGCCAAATGAGTTGCCTACCTCTTCATGTATTATTTCCTCTCTTCTTACTCATCTTTTGAGTAGGTAATGCATGGAGAAGACTATGTATGCCTGGGTTTTCTTTTTGGTGAAAAAAACAGAATAGCATATATATCTGACGTTTCACGCTTCCTTTCAACTACGGAGCATTGTGAGTAATACATTGACTCTCCAGCGAGCATGATTAGAAATTAGTTGTGATTTTATCTAAGGAAAAAAAGAGGAGAAAGACCATCCAAATTTCATTGATAACGTGTCTTGCATGCCATTAGGTTTCTAAATGGCGAGTTGTTTTTGCAGACATATCAAAAGATAAAGGCAATCAGTTGGATCTCCTCATTCTAGACACCCTATATAAGGTCAGTAATTCATTAAATTTTCATTCTGCCAAGCTACCATTTTATGCAGAAGGATCAGATTGGTTACCCTTCGTCAACTATCAACTCTGAGCTCTTTTATCACTGAAATTATGGAAACTTATTCTAATTTTATAGATTGACGTCGTTTGTAGTCACTAATGCAGTCTTTACCTTTATTTCTCATAATCCAGATTTACCTATTTAAGATCCAGATGCATGCTTAACTGCCGTATATATCCCCTCGTGTTTTTATGGCGTTCCATAGTTTATGAAATGGGTGGGAACTTAAAGCCCTTGTCTTTTAGGTCATCAATAGCTACTACGTTAATCGAAATAGATTCACAAATTCTTTTGTGATCATTTTCCTTGTTTTCCTGTTAAAATGTTATTCTATTAGTTGATTTTAAAATACAAAATATTAGATTCAAGGTGTCTCTCTGTCCCTCTGAATGTATAGCTAGCATAATAGTTTTATCTCCCTTCATTTGTCACGGAATAAAGGTAAATATTTGTTCTCTTGACAGATTCTAAAAGGTTTTTGCAAGCCAGTTAAGCAGAGTACTGATATTTGCTTAATTGCTAGCATGATTAGTTATTTTTTATCAAGTAGTTTCTTTACTTCCCTCTTACACTGACAGAAGTTTTCAGTAAGAAAGGGAATTTAAAGAACAAATGAAATATCTTATAAACCATTAGGTATGTTTAGTAATGCAGTCCTGGTATTTTAAGATTTAGCGAATGTAACCCTGTGACCTTGTTGTTCACCCTGGGCGTTATATGGAGCATGAAACCAGTTTCGTGACCTTAAGGGCAATAAATGAGGGGGTGTGTGTGTGTAGGAACATATATAGGAACTGAGTTTTGTAGTTACATCTTTTTGTGGTAGGAACATGTAATGTGATCTCTGACTGGTATAGTGATTTTTAACTACTGCTGAAACTCACCAACACTACTGTATCAAAAAGTGAGTCTATAAATTTTCAGTAAGCGTTTTTATTCTGTTCTTGACTCTCTTCCTTGTAAAATCATTGCAGCAAGGCTCTCATAATACTCACCTCTGCTTTCCCCAGGTTTGCTCATTTGCTTTCTTTGCCTACAATGTGTCTTATTAACTAGGCTGCATTGTGTTCTTATAGTTTCTAACAACGATCATCCTGTCTTTAGACTCTCGATACTGTGAAGAAGCTATCCCCAAAGCGAGCTTTGTTAATAGGGATGACCCATGAGTTTGATCACCACAAAGACAACGAATATCTCAATGAATGGTCAAACAGGTAATTGTAACTTCTCACTGAAAAGTTGACATGCTAATTTCCTCTATCTTACTTTCTATATCCATCATTCTTTTGTTTACAGAGAAGGAATACCCGTTCAGCTAGCACATGATGGCCTGAGAGTACCAATTGAACTTTAATCATTAAGGCATACTGTTGGCGCGTGGTTTATTCAAGCCAGTAGGGGCGTCGTGCGACACACTTGGATAAACAAGTAACAGATCAGTCACTCGACCTGCATTTGTTCTGTAATACTATATCAATGACCTTGTACACACACTTATAAACATATAGATAAATTTATCATCTGATGTTCAACTTCCATTTGAGATGAGAGACCTCTTGCGAACATTGCCTATTTTATCAGTATTGTGGCATATGTTTTGAACTATGTGGAAGTATATACATACACATTCATACACTAGCAATGACTTTCTATCAGTTGGTGCGTATTGAAACATCGTTCAATCTTGGCAGGGAAATTTATTTCTATTCGAATGTTAAGTTCCACAGAGAATGGACTTTAACACCTATTGTAATGATAAACTGATCGTCCCGCAATGTCCTTTGGAGTTATCATAAATTCTACTGCTCCACCCCGCTGTCTCGAAGATTCAATTAATCGAGCTCCAGAAGCTGAAATTTCAGGTGATGAAATGAAAGAAAACGAATGCTTTAGAAATAAGAACGGTAAATAACAGAAGACTGGAAACTTTTCACCTCCTTTAAGTGTGCGTATAAAATTCAATGGAACAATTTACACCCAAACACAATGGTTTGCACTAGCTGAAAGCCTGAAACTACATCTGCCATGGATTTCCCCGTGTCGAGATGAATTATTGAACAAATGAATATATAGAACGCATTAGAAACAGAAGAAGAGTGAGTTGAATTCACTGAATGAGAGAATGATTTCTCCTCAAAGGAACATTGAAGGAGAACTACTACTGGCAACAAAACTGCTTCACCTACCAACACCATTATCACCATAAGATGCGGCTTCACTTCGTTCTTGTTATAACTCTCTGACTAAGTTCTATGAGTGCACGCCTTGATCTCAGAACATCTTCATCATCACTTTCAGGAAGAGAATCAATAGCAGCACATGCAAGGTTTGCATGCTTTGCTGCCAACTCTTTTGTTCTCTGTATTCCACGACTTCTGCCAAGGTAATCCAGCGCCTGTATGGAAGTAAGACAAGTAATAGCTTAGAATCATCTGGGTCGCATGGTTAAGAGTATAAGACCTTATTCATTAACTTGTGATAGTAATTTGCAGTTAAATATACATCAGTAAGTTAACAAAGAACAAAGTACACGAGTAAAAGGATGGCAAGAATGTTTATATTGCACCATCAGCCATCCATAGTAACGTTAGTGCATGCATAATGGTGAATGTTGAGCGGGACAACGACTTAATTTTGTATGCAAAATTACATTGTCTGGGCTTGAAACTTACAGACTCAACATTTGCAGGATCCTCAAATCCCTGGTTGACAACATGGCACAATTCAGGAAATTCCTCAATAGCAAACAATATTGGAGCAGTAATGATTCCCTGGTACAAGAAATTAAGAAAGAAAACAAGTAAGAAAATCTTAAGGGTCACCGGCATTGTACAAAGGCAACATTATACATTAAATGAGCCAGACGGGGAACCCTGCTGAAAGATGGGAATTATTTCGAGTCCTTGAAGAAACATCTAAAAGCACCATAAAACTCATTTGCGGCCCAAATGCTGAGCACGACGGAATTTAATAATTTGAATTTTTGGTTCACCCTATTATGCTTTTACTCTCCACTCTCAACATTTTACTTCTTAGTCCTTCGGTGATAAGACTATTTAATTACAGGAACATGCTTTGTAAGCTAACTTGAGAATATGAGTACATACACACTGAGGATGTTATACAAGCTAACTTGAGAGAATACGTACATATATACTAACACTAGTAGAAACCTTAGGAATGTCTGAACAATATATTCACTAAGAGCATAAACCTTTGTCTATATAAAGAATCTAAATGCTTTGAACGACACGAAGTTTTCAACTACAGAGGCAAAGATTTGGTAAATGTGGTGAACTGTAAAGAGCTCTCAAAAGATCTGTCAATCCATATATCTCATGTTTTTTCCGCAGAGAAGGTTATATTTCAGCTTGCCCAAAGTTAACTACTCATAAAAGTGAGCAAGCGGAAGTTCTCACATGGCGTATATCAGATAGTGAACCTTTCCCAAGGGATGTTGATGTGCCAGTGAAATCAAGTACATCATCTATTAATTGGAATGCCAATCCCTGTGCAGAAATAAAAATTACCAAAAGAAACAAAACTTTCTGAGATTAGAAGCTCAAAATCCAACATCAGTTTAGGAGTGTTGTCTGTGTTAATCAGCAAACAATGGTTCATGGTTGTTCTAAGAGAAAATTGATTTTCTGTTTTTTTTCCCCTAGATATTTTGTGCATTTAAAATGTTGCAAACAAAAAGCTATTCTGATGTTGGCAAACTTAAATATCATACTTATCATATTGTTTATCACCATACATTCACCACTCATGAGAACAACTTAAGTATAAGGTGAAACTTGGAGCCAAGATCAAAATGCAATGGAGTAAAGAGCAATGTAAAGAATAGGAATCAAAGACAGGGGTAGTTGCTCGACAAAAAAAAAGAAAAAATAACTGTGATAAAACACAAGGCCTATACCCCTTAGGTTATCATCCTAGTAAAAAGGAAGTCTATAACAGGTACAGATAGTATTATAAGCTTATGAGTGAGTGTAAACAGCCTTGACACTATATATAACACATACCAGATTTTTTCCATAATCATAGGCTAGGATTGCAACTTCTGCAGTATGCCCAGCAAGAACAGCAATTGCCTTGCAGCTGTTTGATATTAACGATGCAGTCTTGTAATATGTCTTTTGCATGTAGTATTCCATGCTGTGCAAAAAAAGCAAAGTCAATATGTGATTAAGACTGGCAATATACAATTAGGAAATGAGAATAATGCTCAACTTATCCTTCAGGATTATATTAAAAGGTGTCAGAATTATATTATAAGATGATTATAACTCTCAACTCTTGCTAGATCTATCGTACTCATTACAAGGGCGCAGGATCATGTACGAGACACAAGGGGGTTGACAAAACAAAAAAAGCATGGTGAATATACAAGTGCATAACCAACTATAGGAATGTCAAAGAAGGGGAGAAGGCGAACCTAAGACGTTGATCGTGTGATGTTGTCATTTGCATGGTCTCACCGGTAACAAGGTGTTCTACTACCTTGGCCAACAGTGACACAACCTATTAATATGCACAACTAGAGTAAATAATGAAAGCTAGATGTTAGAGAAAGCTGAAAATAATATGTGTACGTATGGTCATGCTGTTAATTGGCCAAAGGTGTCGTAAGGAGAACTATCCGACTCTTGAAGGATCTGTGTCATATTGGAATTAAAACTGAAGGATTTTCTAATTTCCATGAAAGACGGAGCAATTATAACTTAACGATTTATTGGAAATGTAATTGTAAATTATACCTTGCAAGCAAATCAGGATCAGAACTCCTCAGGTCACAGTCCATTGAGTGCACAAATACAGCCATTACAATTCAAAAAATAATTATGACTCCAAGTCTATACATAAATTGTGGTTTACAAATATTGACATGTAGCAAAGACCATTAAGGTTCTTCTGATTGCAGTGCCACATGCATACACACATTATCACGACCAGCGTGCAAGAGATATTTATTTTAGTTCTATTATATCAGCTTTAGTACATTGACACACTAAGAATAGCTTAAGTTCTAAACAGCAACTTGATGTTATTAATCTTTCTTTGTTAATAAAATAGACGATATATTTTCCATTTATTAGTGAAGCACAAGTTACAATGCCATTGTATTTGGCTGACATTACATGTATTATATCTTCATTGTTTGTTGAGGATACCAAAGTTCAGAATTGCAAAGAAGAGCTACAGGAATGAACCCCCAACAAATTAACAACGTGAATTACAAGAGGCCAGAGATATGGAGGAGAGAAGGAAATAAAGAAATAATGTATACCTCTGTGTTCTTTAAAGAGGCTAGCGCCACACAAGCTCTGGACAGCAAAAAGTCCCCTGATAACACTGCCAACTATAAATTGCAAAAGGTTGAAAGCATCAACAATTTTGGAACCAAGTTGTTCATCTGTTTAAAAATTTGTGGGTACAGGTTCCTTGCACCACTTAAGTGACCTAATATACCGCGACGGTTTGATTAATATCAGTTGGTATGTTCGCTCATCTGAATCCTAACTAGGCACATGAGTTACTATATCTTTGTATGCCTTAACATTTCAAGTAGGAATATATTTGGTATTGGGGTATAATTCAATTGATAATAAGTTAATGCTGACAGCCTGGTACATACAAACTAATAATGTGATTCAATCAAGTGTTTAGATTCAATTAAACTTTAGTTTTACGTCAATGCCATCGAAGGAACTGCTTACAGTGTGCTTACTACAGCTTACAGCTTACAGATAAATGTTGACACAACAAAGAGATTTATGCTAACCTTATTTCCCATAGCAAAATTCAATGAACGAACCCCTCTTCTGGTCTCAGCATCGTCTAATACATCATCGTGAAGAAGACTGGCAACCTAAATGAAGTAATAAAGTTATGTCAAATATTTGTTCAACATTGCATCACAGCAACTGGGAGTTTTTTAACACATTCGCATTTATGTGAAATCATTGTTTGTCTCGCACATTTTTTACACTGCACTCATGCTCTTCTACGGACTTACTGAAGTCTCATGTTATTAGTTTTTGAACATTTTTTCCATAATAAACAAGTTGCAGGCTGCAACTATCTGTACAAAAGACCATTTTGACATGAAACACTCAAGTCCTGCATGGGTCAAAAAGTAAAACGAGGAGAAAAACTCACATGGATCATTTCAGTTATCTCCGCTATGCACTGTTGTCTAGTACGAAGTTCAGTAGATAGAGTGCCAACAGAAACATCAGGTGGCGACCTGGGGACTGGCATATTCAAAGATGTTGCCATCAACAATAAAATCTGCAACGTGGATGACATCCGTCAAAAATAAATGTGAAGCACAAGCACCAGGCTATAAAGAGCACCTGACGATCACATGATACGAGGGGCATAATATCATGATAAGTAAACTTCCGATCAAGAAGAGAGCAATGTTATTTGCATTGAAGAATATATATTTACGAAATAATGAGCATCACCGATATACATGAACCATTTTCCTAAAGTTCCACCAAAATTACTAGAAGAACTTTTTGGTCCAGATGACATGAACATGCAACAAAAGAATGAGACTACAGCATGGAACTTATGTCCAGCATACCAGAGTATTCAATCATCAAGAACATTACATCTTCACATCATGTATCTTTATTTCTTTGAGAAAATTTCCATGATGAGGAACATCAAAGCACGTTCTTAATGCAAGAGTAAAATCGAAGGGAGTAAAGAGAGATGAATACTGATGTTTCTCAAAATTTGTTCAAAAGTTAATATTCTAAATGGAGAAAGTACTTGTCTCCTTAAGCAAACGGAAATTGAATACCATGTCATTGGCTCACATGCATAACTCACACTAAACCTTATGTGTACTTCACGACTCTTACCGTCGGGCGAAATCTCTTTCCCTCGACCCCTACCTTGAAGAAATACTCAGCAGCTGAAGCAAGCTTAGGGACCTGCACGGGACCATAATGATTAATTATTTCACTTTTCTTGTGGTGATAAATCAGGTAATTCAAGACGACAATCAGCCTACAGGATATTTTTATACCTCCGCAACTACCATTGACCTCAGCCTATTACCAATAAGTGACAACTCATCCGCAACAAGCGAAAATGGATCTAATTGTTCCTGGAAATTGGTAATTATGAAAATCAGAAGATTTCTCAAAACAAAAGAGCAATTAGCATATACAAGCAAAACTGAACCTTGGAGGGTTTTCTTTTACAATATTAATATTCTAATACTAGTATTAAATTATTCAACATCCAACAACATCAGCATATGCCATAAAAATAAAGAAAAGAACAAATCCAGATACATTTTGGTCCTTACGGCATCAAAAGAACTTCGAACTAAGTCGTAAGCAGATCATCTTTACAAGTACTTTCGCTAATACTGGAACTAGTAATGATACCATACAAAGATAAAAAATTGTTAAGTAAATTATAAGTATCATAGTAGTTTTATTTGATTCCATAAGTTCCTAGTTAGGAGATCATTGATAGTGTTCTAATTGCCAATGTGAATAAATCTCCACAGAAGAGGCAGCAAGGAAGTGCATTCGAATAACCATTAAGTCTATGAGACTATGCCGTGTATATGTCATGTAATAACTAGCACTCTTTCAGGTGCATTAGATAGAATTCATGACAATTAACCAATAATATTAAATCAAAGAAATGTGGGCTATGTTGTCTACTTCAACACATCATAATCAAAGAGTTACTTATCTGAGGTTATGGGTTTTATAGCCCCCTAAAAAAATACGAATTATAAAGATCATGGTGAATCACACAAACCTCGACAGCATAAGTGCTGTGATGATGAAGTTGCTGTCCAATACCACCAAGTGATCTTGAACCCCATGAATGCAATACTCTGCAACCTAACACCTACTGATCATGAGAAACGAAGAAACACAGTTAAATGCATCCTTAAAAACAGCCTGTCAAACGTTAAAACAAAAAATCAACCAAAAGAAGAATACAGTTAAGTGAAAACAATAATTACTTACAAAATGAATACTAAATATTCAACTTTTTCCTCAAAATAAGCCACGAAATGGACATCTTGACACAAAACTCAAAGCAAAATTCTCAGCGAACATCAATTAGGCAAGAACACCACAAATAAATTCACCAAAGAACTTCGAAATGTACCAACATCTACACAATCGACTACTGTCTACCATAACCAAAATGTGCCCTATTGCCTCTAAATATGCTCCCATCTAAGCGGGGTAAGGGCGTGGGATTTGAACACAGCCTTACCCATACAATAATAGGGAGGTTGTTTCCATGCTGACCCAACTATCGCCCACTGTATAAAAAAACAACATTTAACCAAAATGCCATCTTTAATTTACTTCTAAATAGTTGAATTACAAACTAACTTCAAAAATTACAAAACATTAGCCAATAAACATAAATATCATCCGCTAGACGGCTTACTTAATACAATAACCAAGTGAAGGAGAAAGATGCCATTTTAACTTTACATAACTAAACTACAAACTAGCTTCACAAACCACAAGACATTAAGCAAAAAACATATACATCATCAGCTACTGAATACAATAACCAAATTACCTGATAAGAATACAATCTTCAATTTTAATTTTACATAATTAAATCACAAACTAGCTTCAATAATTACAAAACATTAACCAACAAGTAAGAAATGAATTTTTTCCCACCTGTTGATAAAAATAGTAACAATAATTGTCACATATCAGCTACTGTATATATACATAAAACCAAAACTAACTGAGGAAAAAATACCATCTTTAATTTCATTTGACATATCGCTTGAACAAATACAAAACATTAACCAATTAAAAAGAATGGATTTTTCCACCTGTTGATTACAAGGGTAACACTGATTGTGATATATCAGCTGCATACCATCATTTTTCCACCTATTGGGATTCTTGTTCAACCCAACACGATACATCAATTTTAATCCCCGAAAAAATACCATTTTTATGTGATCAAATATTTCTTGATAAAGAAGAAATAAATTTGAGGGTAGGTTTGGAGAGGTGAAAAATGGATGAAATTATGGAAATTTCACAACAAGAAAATTGGTCAAGCGGTAATAGAAATTGTAGCTGAAACAGTTGTGAGAGTAGTAGTCTGCCGACTTCTTTGAATAAAATTTGCAAAATATGGAGAATTGCACATGTTTTTAGTTGTTTGCTAAATTGGGATTGAAACTCACGTGCTATAACGATAATGCACCATTGTTCGAAAACTAAATTTTGATTTGACTCAATTAATAAATTAGGAATCCGGATCTTCTCTAACACTTTCTGCGACAGTCTCTGTTACATTTTTATTATTTGTCTATTTTTTTAGATTTTCAAGCGCCATATTTTTTTAAGAGCAAATGACTTCATTGGTCAGTCATGTTTGTTAAAAAACACCAGTCGATCACCCTACTACCCTTGTATGACTTTGTATACTATCGATCACTCGTGTAGGGTATTATGTATACTTTGGGTCACTCGCATAATTTGTAGGTACAACTCGCAATTTTATAAATTTGTAACATTTTGGTAGGGGCAGTTTTGTCATTCTCCCATAATTTTGGTAGTGTAATGGAAGTTAATGAAAAAGATGATGAGTGTTAGTTGATGTTAATGACAAATTATGGGAGAATGACAAAAATACTCGTACCAAAATGTTAAAAATCTTGAAAATCGCGAGTTGTACCTAAAAAAACACGTGAGTGACCGAAAATATACATAATACCCAACATGAGTGATCGAAAGTATACAAAGTCATGCTAGGGTGATCGACTTGTGTTTTTTAACAAACGTGAGTGATCAATGAAGCCATTAACTCTTTTTTTAATCATGTTATTTTAGACATATACTAGTAGTAGTATATGTGATTCAAAATAATTCTTATTTATATTTGTAGAGACAAATATTTGACTATTCGTAACTTTTATTGTAAAAATGTAAAATTGTCATAAAAAGCAAAAATAACCAATTTTTTTTAATTGGAGGTGGTAGTAAATAACGTTATAAAGATCTTATGTTATCGTATGATTGAAAGATTGAAAAAATAACCAAACAATAAAAGTGGAAACAGAGAAAATCGCATAAAAGTGTTACATGCCGAAAGTATACTTACACCAATTATTACGAGTTGAAATAAGTGGACTCGGGCCTGCTCACATGCCGCATTATACTAAATCTAGTTCGAATTGACTCATTAACGACCCCATAACTTGGATCTCAAAATGTAAAGTCGACTTGATTATTAACTTGACAGTAGACCAGTAGCCCTAATACACTCTATACTGAATATTTTCCGAGTCGTTTTGGCTTCTATAATAAAGATTGAATTTTTATTAGCAACACTTTCAAATTGGATGAGCAAACTTGTTTCTTCTTCAATTGAAAAACAAACGATAACCATTATCAGGTATACTCTCAGAATCTGATAATTACTTGTCGTCAATATTATTATTATATTTTTTTCACTTGATTAAAGAAGAAAAGATTGTTTCTTTTGAGATATATTTTAGCAAAAATAACGATTAAATTATGTAATATAGTTATGTGAGTTGAATTATTTGACATATGCAGAAGTTGAAGAGGGATATTGAAATGGCTTATGGAGGATCAATAAAGAAGGTGAAATTGGACAAAGAATGTGAGCTGAGAATTGAAGTAGCTCTTGATGGGCCTTTGCGTTTGAGGCTTCTGAGTGGCACTGCTGAGATTTTTGGCACTGAACTTCCCCCTGAAATCTGGCTCACTTTTCCTCCTGGCCTTAAATTTGCTGTATGTTTTTTTCTTTTTTGCAAGAATTCGAACCTGAGACCTTGTTGTAGCGAGTAACATGCGGTGGCCACTAGGGTCTAGTGGCTTGCTGTATGGTGTTCTGTTCTGACTAGTTATTGATATTCGAGGCATTTGGGCATGTTGGGTTGTTTGTTATGTGGATATTGTATGTTGTGAATGGCATGCTTTTTTGTTGGGACATGCCAAGAGTATTGTTTTTCGATAAAGTGGAACAAATTTCATTCTTGGGTCAATGCGGAAACAACTTTCATGTTATCACAAGAGTAAGGTTGTATATTATCCGAACCCCCTTATCCCGCTTATGATGGAGGATCTTCAAAGGCATTGGGGCATTGATGTTGTTCTGTAATGGAATAGATCAGAGTGGCTCGTTACACTACCTACTCTTATTATCTATGGTGAAGTAGTAGATAATCTTTGCACTTCACTCTTGTGTCAATACATGGATATTATGTTTTTATTGGGATGAGTTTTGGTACTCAGACCGATTTTGAGTCTGTTCTCTAACTCAAGTGAATGATGGTGCCTGAAGGATATGTTTAGGAGGAGAAATTTCTTGAAAATTAGTGTTTCTTTGTTTGTTCATCATTCACTGGACTATAAGTAAAGCTGAAACGTCATCTCTACTATCTGTACTGTTGAGTATATGAAATATCATTTTGCATATGTAGTACAATGAATCTAAAAATATTGATTTTTTATATGAGAAGTTACTAGTAAGTTAATAACTTTGACTTTTTGGCGGTGTAGTATGTTGATAACTGACCGAATGCCGTATATCCAGGTGTTTACATGGTATGGAGCCACAATTGAAATGGATGGTAACACTGAAACCGATTATACAGCTGATGAGGTATTGCTGTTCTATATCTTTTTTGTTGTCAATCACCCTTCAGAGGTCTGACTTTTTGGAACTGAGTTACAGCACACACTTTCAGTGATCAATCTTTTATATTTGCTTACTTGCAGACACCTATGGTCAGCTATGTTAATGTGCATGCTGTTTTAGAAGGGCGAAGAAATCGGGCTAAAGCTTCAGCAACTGACACTGATGATTCTCAGGTAAATCTGATAAGTATGTGAAAATGTGTATAGTTCTGTCTTCACTCGGTCACTTTGTTTCCTACTGAAGCACTACATATAGCATTGATATCATTGGTTTAATCGTATAGAAATAAGGATGAAATTGTGGCCTGCTTTTGCTTCTGCTTCTTTCTTGTTTATAGTTTGTTTGGTATTTAACTGAGCAGAATATCTGTAAAGACTTGCTAGTGGTCACAAAGCATTATTAACATGAACTACATCTTTTTGAACTTTTCGTTGAATGTTAGAGAGACTTTATATCTCCCTCATGAAATTAATGATTTATTGAGTGATTCGGTCAGAGTGTTAAATAGGATTTACGGTCCTTTGATTGTAGTAATTAAAATTTTGGTGATAGTCTACAGCTGCATGAACCCAAGACTTGAAAAATAATCCAACCTGCCCTCCCCCTTTCCTAATATACCGTGAAAGGTTTAGGGTTCATTGGGGAATGCAGGTTAGATTACTTGAAAAATAATCCAACCTGCATTCATCTCCATCTATACATCAGTGTTTGACCTATTAAGCTGAAATCCCTGTCTCAAATGGTGTTTGCATCCTGTCTAATTGTTTTATATAGTTAACATTTGGTTAATATGACAATGGCTGACTGAGAATTACTTCTTCAGGGCCCAAGGGTTATTGTTGTGGGGCCTACAGATTCTGGAAAGAGTACGTTAACGAGGATGCTTCTTAGCTGGGCAGCTAAACAGGGCTGGAAACCTACTTTTGTGGATCTGGACATAGGACAAGGTTCTATCACCATTCCTGGCTGCATTGCTGCTACACCTGTTGAGTTACCGATCGATCCGGTGGAGGGAATTCCTCTTGAAATGCCCTTGGTTTACTTCTACGGTCACACAACACCCACGTATAGGCTCCACACCACTTCATAATCTTTTCTTTAAAAGTTATTCCCATGTATTGATCTTCTAAATGTTGATATTTGGTGCACAACTTTACATGATATTGGTGTCATTTTATAACAACAAAGTATGAAATCTTTTAAACTTTGGATCTCCTTAAATTATGTTCTTTACAGTGCCAATTTAGAGCTTTATAAAGTTCTTGTGAAGGAGCTATCACAAACATTGGAGAGGCAGTTTTCTGGAAATGCTGAATCTCGAGCTTCGGGGATGGTCATTAATACCATGGGTTGGATAGAAGGTGCTGGCTATGAGGTACTTCACATTGATTCTTGTGAAGAGATTGTGAATTTTTTCTTCCATTAAGTCAGAATTACACATTGATTCTTGTAGAGACATTATACGACTTTCTTCCTCAATAATTAAGAATTATTTCAAGCCTATTGAATTATCACCTAACGATTCTTGTACTGTGTTCAGCTGCTACTTCATGCAATTGATACTTTCAAAGCCACGGTTGTTTTAGTTCTGGGTCAGGTAATGAGATTAGTTCCTTGATGAGCAACTTTTCTGGACTGCATCATCTCATAAAGTGCAAACTGAGAATGTCTTTATAATCAGTATAGTTAATATGAAAATACGTCTATGTTTTGGCTACTTGTTATCTTATATCTTCGTTCTCCTTGAGGGACTGCATAATTTTTTCCTTAGTGTCGTTGATTCGATTAGGTACTGCAAAAAAAATTCATCATGAAGCCAATTGTTTTACCATAATGATTCAGAGACCAAATGATGTTGGACAGCACAAGTAGGCTCTCATTTTACTGAGGGAATGGTGTTATAGTTGTCGCAGTCCCTGCCTTCTTTGACAAGTTCCATATCATCTTCGAACATATATACACCCCCCCCTATTTCTCGCTATGTATAAGTAGATCTTAAACCCTCTTCGACAGATTTTTCTCAATGAAGATTCTTATTGCAAATGATCCTCTACAGGAGAAACTTTGCAGCATGCTTAGAGGTGTTGTAAAAAGCAAAGGTAATGTAGATGTGGTGAAGCTTCAAAAATCTGGTGGCGTTGTCTCTAGAAATGTCAAGGTCCGCCAAAAGACAAGGGTTTCTAGAATCAGGGTAATGAGTAGTATCCTGTTGTTATGTTCTTCTTGCTCCTATTCACTGAGACATGAATTTACACAAAACAGACTTAATTATGAAATGAATAGATACTAGAGTTAATCAGTAAAACTCCATCATTTTTACTCCAGGAATACTTTTATGGGCTCACGAATGATCTATCGCCTCATTCGAACATTGCAAGTTTTACTCAATTGTCCATATTTCGGGTTGGTGGTGGACCTCAGGCCCCACGGTCTGCTCTACCAATTGGAGCTGAGCCTGCTTCAGATCCAACAAGATTGACTCCTGTTACTATCAACAGAGATTTGCTCCATTTAGTTCTTGGTGTTTCATATGCAACAGAACCAGATGAGATAGTTTCCAGGTACTGTTACAAATTTCCACTAACCAGTAGTGGTGGTATATTAAGATTATAAGAATTTACGAGTGTCAGCACCACCTTTTTGAAGTAATATATGCAGTCTCGGTCAAAAGTTTTGCACTTGCAACTCATTTAATCGTTGCGAATGTCAACTCATAGCCTCATAGGCACAACCATGTAAAGTATTTTTAATTTCTTGTTGTCCCCTGTAGTATTGTGGAATGTTCAAATTGCCCCCCTGATTCTTTTATCTTGTCAAGTTGCCCCCATGCCTGTCCATCTTGTCAAATTACCCTTTCCGTCTGTTTTTAACACGAGGGCAACATAAAGCTTAGCTTTTTGTAAGATTTTTACAATTTTTTTATTGTATGATAATTAACTATCATAGTTAGGCTCGATGTCTTGTTGCCTCTTTGGCTACCATTTAATGACATCACAGTTAGTTGCCTACCTGCATTAAATATTAGAGTAAATGTTCGGAATCTCTGATGCTACTTTTCTCCGCAGTAATGTTGCTGGGTGTATCTTCATCACAGAGATTGATATGATAAAGTATGAACTTCGTCTTCTGAAGGTTTGTCTATGTTAAGTCTATACATGTGCTTGTTTAATCTTCTGTTTCTGCATTCCTTTCAGGAAAACTATAACATATCTCGCACCTTGCGCTGGAGAACTTCCCGGGAAATTTTTGATAGTGGGAAACCTGACTTGGGTTGAAAATTGAACTCTCCAAGCAATCAATCCAGTAGGTTAAAGTATGCAGGTGCATGAATTTTAGAGAACTGTGTTGTTACCATGTTTACAGTCTGCTTGACGTTAAGGAGATGATTAGGTTGGTCATTGACATGTTTTTCGCTGTAAATGTATCATATTGAATTCTTTATTTCAGTATAAATAGCATCATATTCTGTCTGAAATTGTAACGAGTTCAAGTAATATAAAAGATATATGTATCTTGGCTTTGGTTAACAAGTATTTGACACATTATGAGATGCAAGATGGTTTACCATTTTCAAGGCCTCGAGTGCACAAGGTCGCAGTGAAATATGTTACTGACCATCCACTCCACACGGTCGAGCAGTGCAATTTCTTTTACAAAAAAAATAACCGATTGGGCGTTGCCCCTCGTCAGTGTGCATGCCTTAGATATACGAGGCGTGGAAATATGGCTAATCCATCTCGAGGCTACGATTCACTGCAATGTTGTTTTACGTAACTGCACTTGGTTTACTTAATCAAGGTCTCGTTCGAACTTCTGGGTTTAATTCGAATGAAGTATAGTATGTGTGGTTTAAGAAGCCAAGTAAACATTTTCTATAATTTAAGAATCAAATAGTGATCCATCGAGTTAGTTTATCGAGGTGTTGAGCAAGAAGGTCGCCTTGATGTTTTACAAAATTAAGTCATGTGCCTCAAGTTCAATAGGCACAACGGGGACACAACCGGGACATGATTGGATTATTGATGTTTTAATGAATTGAATTTCAAATTTCTATTTGTCGAACAATTAAAATAACCAAATAGTTTAAATTAAAAAATCTAAGCTATTTAATTTTAATTGTACTAATTCAATCATTAAACCAATCAATAATGTCGCATACTTGAGTTAATCGGGTAGCCTAGTGAAAAATACTCTTGCTAGTGATCAGAAAGGTCCTAGTTCGATACTTCCCATACTTAAACTAATGACTTCATTAAACGTAAACAGACCCAAACCATGAATGTAACATCGTTGGCTACAAACTAACGTTGTTTTGAATTACATCTCTCTCCATTTACCCAACAAAATCCCCAAATTTGAAATTTCACACTATTTATTGTTTACTGCATCATTATTGTTCACTCTAGCTCAAAATTGAAACAAATTTGGTGCAATTTTTGCTGAATTGATTCGAAAGTTGGAGACCGTTTTAGTGATTTTGTTGAAGAGTGAAAATGGATGACTATACTCGTGAAATGATGGACCTCAAAACCCTAGTCACCAGAACCCTAGAAAAAAAAGGTGTCCTCGCCAAGATCCGGGTACCATTTTATTTAATGGTTTTAATTATATCATATTTTATGCTAATTTGTGAAAAAGGGTATTGTTGATATTATTCTCAAGTTAATTTGTGCAAAATGTTATCTTTAACAATTTGTTCATTGTTCGTAGTTTCAGAATATTTTGAGGCTAATTTGAGAAAAATAGTATCTTTTCGTTGTATTTTGGAGCTAATGTCAGAAAAATCATATGATTTTATAGTATAGTTTGAAGTTAATCTGAGGAAATGGTATCTTTTCACAGTATTTTGAGGCTAATTTGAGATAATGGTATGTTTTCTTAGTGTTTGAAGCTAATTTGAGCAAAGGGTATATTTTTCATGAAATTTTAAGCTAGTTTGGGAAATAATGGTTCCTTTGTCATCATATTTTGAGGCTAATTTGATGGGCAAGATATGTTTTGATAATTTTTTGCGGATAATTTGATAGAGAAAAATGGTATCTTTTCGTAATACTTTGAAGCTAATTTGAGAAAAAAAATGGCATATTATTCATTGACCTTTAAGCTGTGAAATACTGAAATGTTATTGACCTGGGATGTGAAACTGATAATTACTAGCATTGCTGGGTTCTTACCTAGATTATGGAACTCTTTGCTTCACTTCCTTTACTGTAAACCTTTTCATATGTGCGAATGTTGATATAACTGCCACCCTAAATATAGAGCAACACTGATGTTCTTTATTGTTTTCTGTATAAATTTCAAATAATTAGTTCATTTTCCAATTAGGCTGAACTAAGGGCAAATATTTTTGAGGCAATCGAAGAGGAGGACAAAGTGATTGAGGCTGACGATGGTTTGCCTCCAGCATTGTTGGGTAGCTGCAATGATCGTGCAAAGCAACTTCACAATTCTCCTTCAGGTGTCATCCAGTTCCTTTTTTCTTGTTTCTTTTCTTTGCTACAGCAGACTCCACTTAGTGGGATAAGGCTTGATTTGGGTTCATTTGCCTCAAAATCGAACCTAATTGCATAGTTTCTAAGTTCTACAAAATAGAATCTAATCCATCTCACATCTTCCCTCTAACTTCATCTTATCCTTTAGCTTCCTCTCTACTCCTTACTATTTTTCAATCGTTTGTCAGTATATTACCTAATTTCTCTAAATTCTTATTTTGGATGCATTTCACTGATGCAGGAAGACTACTGAGTGCGCTGATTTGTGAATATTTGGACTGGGCTTCACTAAAGCACACATTAAAAGTTTATTTGCCGGAGTGTAATTTGGTACTAATATGATTGAGTATGCTTAACTCACATTTTAGCTCCCTTGTGCTACTTCTTGATTTATTTCTCTAAAGTTCTGATCAGTACCTTCCTACCTCTTAAATGAACTATTACTGCAGCCAAATGACTCATGGAAATCCGAGTTAAAAGATTTCAGCAGCAAGAATGGATACGACCTTAATAGGGAAGGAGATACTGGGCCCTTGTTGTTGGATGTTCTTGAAGGGTTTTTGAAGTATGAGGTGGGATAACATCGCACTACAAACTTATTATTGTATTTTTGTATTGCTTTAAATTGATACATGTATACATATATATGATAAGTTATATAGAGTACTATTATGTCCATCGAATCATTACCCCAAAAATTTGTCAAGTTTGTCCTCATATTTGGTTCACTTTATTTTTCACTTATGAATCAATTAGCAGATAACTGTTGAATATGAATGTCCCAACCTATGATCTGTGATGAAGGAGTTGATTCCTTGTAGGTAGTAACTGTCACAAAGCTTTTTGGACATGCTTCTCCTGTGAATAATGTGAACCTGTTTTAGCAATGAGAAGCCTAGGGGGTGTTATGATATTCACAGAAATATTAGGTGATGTTTGACTGTATATTGCAGAATTTGTCACAAGGCAGAGGCAGCGGGAGGAGACTAACGACGCCTGATGGTGAATCCTCGTCTAGCTTAGAATCAAGGAACGTTAAGAGACCGACATCTTCTGTTGCTGGGGGCATACCTCCTCTTGGAAGGTTTTTAATAATCACAGCTCTTTGTTACTTCCCTTGCTTGTCAGTATGAGATCTCTCATTAAATATTTAACCTGTGTTTACTGGGTGGGTGGTAACTGCAGGCCAGGTACAAATTCTCAAAGACCTGGTAAGTTCGGATTACTGACATGAACATCCTTCAGCCATAGTACTTGATTTTCATTATACTGAGAAATTGAAATCTTAGATAGAAGAGGCGGGTCATCATCTACTACTTCTGGGTACAGAAAAGATGAGTACAACTGGAGATACGAGAATGACGAGCTCCCGGAAGATGTAATGCGTGCTTCAGCTGCACTGCAGAACCTTCAGTTAGATAGGAAAACAAGAAACCTATCAACCTCATGGAGGTACAAAGTTCAGATTTAACTTCCTCGAGAGTGATAGTTGATTAGCTATAATGGCATATTTTTGTCTTCCACTTTAATATACTTCCTATGTTTGATTTATTCGAAAATTGCATAAGTACTCGCTATCCTATTCAGTCATATGCTAACGACAGATTCTGTAAATATTTAAGGGAAATGATTTGGCACTCTATATTCAAACTAAAGAGTGAATGTATCTTATATGCATAGTGCCATTCTGAATAACTTGTCATGCAAATACCATGCCAATATTACACATTGAGTTACATGTCTCGCACTGTAATTGTCATGCTCCTTGGATTTTGTATCAATAACAAATGCCATCATTCATGAATTATATCTCTGTAACTAATTTACATACTCGGATCTCATTTCAGGCATGCCGGTGATAGTACCTCCGACGATGATAGCAGGATGGATTCTGTGTAGGCATGTAGCTGCACACCAATGAGGGAGGCTCTTCTTATTAACTTGAACTCATAATTACGCCAATAGGCAGAGAAGTGCTGTTCAAGATTAACAATGTGTACTTGTTATTGATCTGTGTGAATGAATTTTCATTTCATTTCCTTTTCCTGATTTCTGTTTGTGTTACTCATCAGATGTTGTAGTCTGAAGGTTGCTTCATGGTTGTAACTAGCTTAACTCACTCAAGTAAATGTTGTGTTTTAATGATCCAAAATGTTCCTTTTGGAGGTCCATATTTGCAAATGAATTATTGATTCTGCCACACACTATCCTCTACAGATTTCAACTCAATTTCATGTCATCACTATTGATGATTATTAGCTTATTGGTATGTGTTCGAACTTCTATTATGATGTCTCAATTTTGATCTTGGAAGTACATATTATAATTATTATTTTAGTTAGTCATTTTTGTATTCGTTATTTATAATATTTTTTAACCACTATACCCAATAATTGTAATTCTCACCAACAATTAAGAAAAAATAGAAGAAAAAAAAATCATGTCATCACTCAATGGACGAATGTCCCAACAATAATACTCCCTCCGTCTCTAAATGATTGGTACATCTTGACTTTACATGGTTAAACTTTAAAAACTTTGATCTATAATTCTCATTAACTAATAACAAATAATATAGTCATATGATATCTTATTCGATTTGTCTCAATATATATTTTTGAACAATCATTTTTTTTATAAGTTTGTCATATGTAGAATAGGAGATATTTATGTTTGAAATTATATTTTGTTGACCATGAAAAATTAAAATATACCAATCATTTAGGAACGGAGGGGAAATACTATCTCTATTCAAATAGAAGTAGTCATCTTCTATGTAATCAGTTTATACAAGCGCAAATAAAGAAATAAATTAATACTAATAGTTAATTTGTAGAAAGTCAACGCTCCATAACTATCTTCATAAAATTAACCATATGTTCAACTTTTTATACTCTACATTGTGTATACCGTTTAATGTAAGCGAAAGGATTCCTGAAGATGTCTAACTAAGTTTAATATAAAACTTAGGTTCAGAGATTCTCAATAATACAAAAATTAGGTTAAAAAAATAAGAAGATTTTGTAAAATTCTTAGTAAAGACAAAATTAAAAATGAGTGATGCACGAGAAAGTGGAAGCCGTTCAAGAGATGCACCATTCATTATATGTAATTTTAGGATGGTCACAAATGGATATAAAGATATAAATATAGTTTACGCGTAGACTATACGGAAGTACATGCAATTCATGCAGTTAAGATTAAACGACCTACCAATCTTTCCTGATATACGTCATATTAGGATGAGACTTAGTTTACTATCTAATCAAACAACGTAAGTATATCATATAATATACGGTGTCCTACATAACGTATGAATGAAGTATATAACCGATAATGTCATACAAAATATAACAAATGATTGAACGTGAAATAAGATGACTTGTGTCTACTTCAATCCAGCAAATCCCTCAAACCTCAGCTACCAAATCCCCAAATGAAACAAAAACAAAAGAAAATACAAACAGCAAAAAGGAAGAAAACAAACAAGAACAACATGGGGGGTGAACAGCCTGTTGGCATTCAACAAAACCACCAAATTTCCTCTCCACAATTCTTCATTTTCACCTAAAAATCCACACTTTCATCACATTTTCTCTACGAAGTTTCAATCTTTCTTCTTCAGTTGACTTCTACTTCAACTCCTTCTTCAGTTTTCTCATTATTTATTGTTTAAGAACTCTTGTTTTTTTTCTTCTAAGTATTGTTTTTCAACTCATAATAACCCATTTACCCTAAAAACCCATTTTTGAGCTGTTCTTGAGATCTGAAACTCCAAAAGATTCAATTTTTTTGAGATTGGAAATTTGCCCATTTTCTATGTAACTGTTTTAGTAAAGATAATGAAGTTTATTGAGAAAGGTTGTTACTTCATTATTTTCTAGCAAAGTCATTTGATTTTAAAAATAGTAGCTGTCGAGATTTGAACCTTGATCTCTACGTTACAAGTGAGTGTCTAACACTACACCAGCCCCCGACCCTTAAAGAAAAATAAAGTTAATTTGCTTTTTTGTTTGAATACAAAGTATTAACGGTTTCTGGAAGTGGGATTTTTGAAGTGTGATGTTTGGAATTTTGAGGGGGTAAAATGATTGAGCAGTTTATTAACTTCGTTATACGCCCGCCCAGGTAATTTTTTTCTATTGTTTTTGTTTAATATGGTGAAGTTGACTATGAAGAATTTGGTGTTTGTATAATGTATGTAATCCTAGTAAAGGTCAGGTTAAAGGGTACTTCAGATTTACAATGTTACGTCAACATAGACATGACTCAATGCCTGTGAGGAGGCTCCACGCAAATCCGGGTAGGGGGTTGGATAGTATGGAGGCTTATCCATGTGGTAACAGGGAGTTGGTTCCGATTGAACCAGTAGTGAAGTGCAAAACACTAGTATCTACTACTTACAAGTAGATAAGAAAATGTTGATAGCATGATCAGTCATTTTGATTTACAATGTTACAATAGGGTGATTTTTCCTTCATTATATGTGGTCGTTTGTAGTGTAGTGGTTTGTTAGTATCCGCACCTTATTGAACTCTCTTAACTTCAGTTCTACTTTGAGATTTCAAGAGACATAAATTGCTTGCACATTGTTAACAATATTTCTATTTGAGTCTGTTGAACGATATTAGAATTACTTTACAGTTGTTTTGGAACCTCAAATTACCAGGTGTTGGGTGAGCTGAACATAGCTACCATGTCTTTATCACGAGTATTGATCTATATCTTGTTGACCTCTCTGCAAACAGGGCGGAGTATAACCCAGATCAATATTTATGGGAGAAAGAGTTCTCTCTTGGGGGCAGAAAGTACCAACGACAAGATTTTGAGGCAAGTATGGGCATCAATTTATAAGTCCAAACATATTTGTTGTTTTGTAATATTTTCTTTACTAAAAGTTTGATTCTGCAAATGCATGTTCTTTTGGAATCTCATTTCTATTTGGTTTGTGCAGATAAAAAACGAAAGAGGTCACTCTTTGCAGTGTAGTCATTATATTCCATCATCTTCTCCGGATGACTCTGCTCTTCCTTGTGTCGTGTATTGCCATGGGAACAGGTTCTACTGAATTGACCTTAATGCTTAACTGCTGCTTTATCTGCTATTACCTGTATGTGTACTTTAAGAACAGTTTCTCTTGCAGTGCCTTATTCGAGTTATCATATATTAATAAGTATTGATTAACACCCTCATAACACTTCGTAATGAATGCAGTGGGTGCCGGGCAGATGCAAATGAGGTTGCTGCAATTCTTCTTCCATCAAATATTACAGTCTTCACTCTAGATTTTTCTGGTTCAGGCTTGTCTGATGGTGACTATGTTAGTCTTGGCTGGCATGAAGTAGGCATTGTTCTTTTGATCCATTTCAATTCATATGAAATATGGTGGCATTGATGATTTTCCTTCTATGACAGAAAAATGATCTGAAGGCTGTGGTATCATATCTGCGAAGCAACTCAAAGATTTCATGCATAGGTCTTTGGGGGCGGTCAATGGGTGCTGTCACTTGGTACTTCATATTTCCTGCTTTATTCCACTTGTTGCACAATTTCTTTTACCTTCATTCCTACCTGATATATTTCTTTACCAATGAGTTTTCTAAGTAGTGGACAATTAGGAGAGCACTTCTGGTTCTTATAGAGTATCTTACTTGTTCTGTCTCATCATGAGAGAATTTCTATTTGTTTCTTGTCCATAAATAATGAACTATCTCCTATAATTTTCCCTCTGTATCCATACTTTCTATGCCTTGAAGGAACAATATACACCAGTATGATTTGCATCATGACATGGTAAACTGGATCTAATGTGATAGTAGACCTTAATATGTTTGTAAGAGGGAGTATGTGCAACGTTACTTTAGGAGGAAAATGCTGATTGCCACTTTAGTTTGACAAAAAAAGTTCACAATCTTTTGCAGTCTTCTTTATGGAGCAGAGGACCCCTCGATTGCTGGAATGGTGCTGGACAGTGCCTTCTCTAACTTATTTGATCTTATGATGGAACTCGTGGATCTTTATAAGATCCGCCTTCCTAAGTTCACTGTACGAAACTTACTCATATACTTCGTTAGGACTTAATTTAACTTATTTCTTAAAGTCGGAATAAGCTTCTTATCATTTAGTAGTCTTATGTTTCTTGTAATTAAGAAATAGTAGTCTTGCAAAATGGGGAATTTGTCTCAATACATTTAGGGAAGACCTAATCTTCAGAAAACTTCATTTCTTAAAGTCGCAATAAGCTTCTTATCGATAACATTGAATTTCTGTTTCCTTAGTAAGCATTCAATGTTTTCATATTGCATCTTCAAGGATCCTTCTCCAATTAGACACATTCTCATAGTCTCGCATAATAGGTGAATTTGTTAATAAACCTTGCATTCTATTTTTCTAGCACTCTTAAATCTTATGAGAAACCTTTCATTGTATATTTGTTTAGGTTAAGGTGGCTCTGCAGTACATGCGACGAGTGATTATGAAGAAGGCCAAATTTGATATTATGAACCTTAATTGCTTACAGGTTTGTAAGCTTATTAAAGATCCTTGGAATTCAGTTGTGATCTCTCATCAATTGAGAAGGCCAGTGATGGTGCTAATTTCTAGATTGAATGATTATCTCTCTGCATTTTCTAATTGGTTTTCAACCTCTTGCAGGCTGCACCCAAAACCTTTATTCCTGCTTTATTTGGCCACGCTAAAGATGACAAGTTCATTCAACCTCGTCATTCTGAACTAATATTTTCCTCTTATGCAGTAAGAAATGTTCCTCACCTATTTTTACTTCACTTTCTGTAGATGTTGATTCTCATTTTGCTGTGCAGGGTGATAAAAACATTGTTAAGTTTGATGGTGACCACAACTCTTCTCGTCCTCAATTTTATTATGATTCAGTATCTATATTCTTCTACAATGTCCTCCACCCACCTCAAGTTCCATCTGCTTTTGCAACTACAATAGAAAAATACCATGATTTGCGAAACCTGAAGGTCAATGGTGGAACAGATGAGGTATAGTCCATATGGATGCTGATACATTACCTGATATCTTTTTTGTTTTCTGAAGTAATTACCTTTTCTTGCGCAAATCAAACACCTATCGCGAGATGAAAACTGGTTACACTTCTCCTTTCAAGGCTAATGTAATGATTAATGGTATTCATGAGAGCTAGTAAACTTTTAAGTCTCGTGAGAATTATTGGAAGGTCCTTCACAATGTCGTATAACCAAGTCTGTCTTTTTATTCGTGTCTAACTGCATAGTGGATAAATTAAAGCCGTTTTATCCTCAATTGCTCAGAGAGTATATAATTCCTTTCACTGGTCCATGTCAGATACTTTGTGGAGCCTCATAATCGTATATATAGCTAATGGGATATGATTCCTGCCAAATATTCATCTACTTATGTAAAATGTGATTTTACCTTATTAGTCAGCAATACCTGAATAATCGCCATAATGTAATGTGATTAGTTATTGTTCAAGTAGCTAATACAAATTTTCTACTGTGATTTCTAGAGCTTACTGTATGAGATAATTGCCGGGTTACGGAATCTGGGTGCTGAAGCTGCAAGTTCTTCTGCTCCATGCCTCCCTCCTAACATTTCAACGGCGAAGTCTGTGGACCAACTTCTCTCCGACATTGCCCCAGTTACCGCTGCTATCGTAAGTGCTTCTCTTCCTGCTAGAAGATTCAGTGCGTAGTCTAGATACCCCCCACCCCGCAGACACACACACACACACTAATTGTAACCTGTAAGCAATTATGTTAAACATTGATTTTTTTTGTCATTCATGTTAATATCCATGCAGTACTCTCTTTTTGATAATCCCAAGTAAGGATTTATTATAAATAATTGAAACAACTAAATATATAAGAAGCTAGCAGTGGTTCATAACTTCATATGTTAATACCTGATATGAAGCAAAAAGTTAACTAATGAGGAAGGGGGAATTTCTATCAAGAGAATTTGTTGATATCTCAAGTCCTCATCAATTTATTTATTTTATATTTGGTTTCTCAATGTACTCCGTTTACAGGATTCTTTGGTCATTGAAGATGAGATTCTAAAGGACTGTGCATCAGAAGTACAGGTAGTTCTCCTTTAATTAGATAGAAACTGAGTTCAGAGAGATGCTGGAGTTGTTATCACAAAAGACTTCTTTGTCTTTTTGGCAAAACATATAATATAGGTTCGTGCGTAGTAAATAGGTCTAAGTTAAACTCATATTAGTACAAGTTATATGCATCTATAACAAATTGGTAATTTTACGGGGAATAAGTAAAAATAATATCCATGTATAATATAGGTTCCTGAGACATTATTTTCAAGTTGTAGACAACTCATACTCTCATAGTAATTTATATCGATACGAGAATAAGTTATAAAATGTTTATAGCCGTTAGAATAAGTTATAGTATGAGAGATACTATATGCTTTGTCATGGTTTCGAAATATATGTTTTGACACCATCCTTACTGTATGAGAGATAGAAAAGAGAAAGTGATTAAAGACTTGGGAAAGGAAGTGTGTACTTTTTGTAATCATAAAGGAAAGTGATTTGTTTAACCAGGTTTAACTTTTTTTCAATGAACATTTTCCCATAAAAAAGAAGAGTGGAATTTGATCCAAAAAAAAGAAGTGTGGAACCAAACTGCACGATTCCCATCATAAAGTCAAACTCCAATAGAGTTACATCTCTGGACCATCAGGCAAATCCTAACTTGTTTTTATCTAAGCGTTGTTCAATATGTTTTGGACATACAATATTAGAAAATTCCTCCTAATCTATAGTCTATACTCCATCAAAATTGGCCATGGGCATGAGTACCTGTTTAGATTATGTTTATTCATTATTATTGTAATGTAACTTTATCATAAGAGTAAACATCCACATTGTGGCCAAGTATGTCTATATAGAATGCCAACTTTCAGAGCTCACATCAGATGATCAGGTGGAGTTCCGCATTGATCAATTGATGGTGTCACCGCACCATTTAGCACGAATCATCATTCATTGACTGCTAAAGCCATGAAGGGTTCTTTACGATTAATCTCTAATATGATATTGAGTGCACTGCTTTGCTTCTCCTTGAATTTTTTAAATGCCAGCTCAGCTGTAATTCAACATTGCTAATACCTCAGGACAAACCAGAAATCCAGAATGAGGAATGTTGCTCGTATACAAGTTCAAATAGGGTGAGCTGGGGCAGGTGCTCGTCTCTTGGAAGTGATGGCGAGGCTTCTGTTGATTGCACTACCACTACTCATGACAGTCAGGCATGTTCTTTCAATAATCTCCCCCTCCACTTTCCTTACTTCCTCTTGCATTGTGAATACTGTTAACATGTAGACATAAAGACAGATGGAGCCTCTTGCAACTAGAAAGTGAATGCCAATTGAGAAAAATGAATAAAACGATTGTTAATACAGTACAGATAGATGTCCCTCTTTGAAGCTTCATTTTTTTATTTGTAATGTCGTGCATTTTTTGAGAAGAATCTCGTTTGGATTCATTTTTAGTGTTGATTCTCATAATCATTTTCCATTCTGCTCCATAAATTATTTGTTATGATGTTTAGGTCTTAGGATGCCAAGCTCTTTTCTTGCAGTTCTTGTTACTAAGAGTGCCTGTAAATTCTTACATCTGATACCAGGTTGCTCTAAAGGCGCTCGCAACACCTCTGCGAAATACTCAACAATCCGATCTAGATCAAGGAAAGGAGGTGAAAGATACAAAAGTGACCAAAATTCAAAGACCGCCAAGAAATCGAAAAGCGACAAATTTGAAAAACTAGAGGCTCTGAGCCAGCGTATACGCCTTTCTATTCTGAGAAAAATTAACCATAGGAGACACCGGTCGTCTTAGCCAACCAGCTTGTAACATTAGTTTCTCTGATGCCTCATATTCATCAGCATGTATGCTCTTTCTTCATTGTAGTTCATATTTGATGCACATATGCAAATGTAGCTTTCTAGCTTTAGGAAAACATACCTTTGTATTTGATTCTTACTCCATATTACACGCTGTGGAGAGTTTTCTGCATGTGCAATAGTTGGAAAACTGTGTAAACTTATTTAGCCCCTGACAAAAATGTGTTGTTTAACCCACCACGGAAAGCGTTGTACTCAAGATTTGTTATTGAATCACTTGATTCGTTAACCATTCGGTTAATCGACTTGTTAACATCACTACTCCAGAACAGTTTCTCTAGTACCTTAACATATAGAGTACAACAACGGAAGTGTACTATGAAGTATATAGAAGAAGGCCAAAACAAGATTCCCAAGACCGTGACCTTCTGAGGCATATCTCATGATTTATCTTCTCGTGAAGATTCAGGATAGGGTTCGAAGAAGTCTTTAAGAGAGGAGTGTATCATCTTCTTTTTCTTTAAGAAGTCCAAAATAAGACGGATAAGTCAAATGATTAACATTGATAATGTTATTAAAGAGTTCTTTTTCAAATCATGAAAGGCCACTTTTGTACTCAACTGATCTGTTGCTTTCCTTTCATTATTTTCTCCCTTTTTGTGGGCACTACTATTGCTTGATTAAAAGAAACGTTAGACAATGACAACATCCCAACTGCAAAAGCTTGTGCATCATCATTTCTTACAAGCTGGTAATTGCATGGTTATAAAAGGAGTGTTTCGGCACTCGGGCATGACTACGGTGCCAACGGGCATGACTACGGTGCCATAACGGTATCACAAAGCAACTCCTGGAATTACTCGATGATGAGGATCTATATCTTGTATTGGTAAAATCATGTGAACTCGATGATGGGGATCTATATCTTGTATTGGTAAAATCAGATTATTTTATTTTTTCAAATGATTGAACATTGATAATGATATTGAATGTTCTTTTTCAGATCATCAAAGGTCACCTGTAGCTTTCCTTTCATTTTCTTCCCTTTGTGGGGCATTAGTGTATCTTGATTAAAACAAACGTAAGACTACCTACTGCATCCCCACTGCAATAATAATTTATGCAGGTAATGTGATAGTTGTCAAAGGTGCGCCATGGCACAGGCATGGACCTATAGAAAGGTCGAGCACCCCCCCCGCCCCCCCCCCCCCCCACACACACACCCAAAAGAAGAGGAGAAATTTGGCAGATTGGCACTTTTTAAAGTCTTTTTTTAACTTGGAGCACACCTCCTTTTTTTTTGCATAGGACTAGCACTCTCCGCTGCATTTTGTCTATTTTGCCCTTAAATAAAACCCCCACCTTCTTCTTCTTTCTTCTTCACCATTCCACCACCATCATCTCACCACCACCACCACTTTCACAAACCCACTACCACCAACAACCCCGAATTCAAATCACATTCAACTTCTTCCCCATCTCTTCTTCTTATTTGCAAACCACCACTATTTTTACCACCACCACCTATCTCACCAACAACAACCAATTGGATCGGCCTACACTAAAATTAAAACATACAATCTATCAATAAAAAAAACAGTACATTCGATATAGAATTTATAAAATAATATCATAATCTAAATTTTCAGATTTTTCAAAATAAGGCCTATTTGAGAGATCGAAATTTTGAAAACCAAATGATAAAAAATAAATTATATAAAAATGTAGCGCTTTCTTTAAAAAAGAAGGAGGAGAAATAGCTCCTATTTGAAGAAAGAAAGAACTGGAAGAATCTATGTTTGCCGGCAACGGAACAAAGCGGCGTTGAGAAAATGAAAGCACGCTTGGTTCTCTCAAAAGGCAGTTTGATTGATAAACCCTGGTTTGGTTTGTATTTAAAGACAACAATTTCAGAGATTAGGTCACCAATCACCATCATTTATGCACCATCTGGATCTATTGGGCTGGGCCTCTTCTTGGTGATTTGAATTCAGGTTGTTGGTGGTAGTGGGTTTGTGAAAGTGGTGGTGGTGGTGAGATGATGGTGGTGGAATGGTGAAGAAGAAAGAAGAAGAAGAAAAAGAAAAGAAGAAGAAGGTGGGAGTTTCATTTAAGGGCAAAATAGACAAATTGCAGGGGAGAGTGCTAGTCCTATGCAAAAGACTTTAAAAAGTGCCAATCTGCCAAATTTCTCGAAGAAGAGGACCTCGGGTATTAATTTCGATAGAAATACAATAACACTCGAGAAGTGAGCAAACACTACAAAGTAATTTGTTGACCCTCTGTGATTATAATATGCATATATCTACTATCTGTAAGTTACATTTGGTTTAGTATATATTGCTTTGTTTTATCTACAAAAAAAATGACATAAAAGGCATAAGCACATTCCAAGTTTGCTCAAAAGCAGCTATTCTGCAATTTTTGAAGTGCAAAATCCTGGAGACCATGTCTTAGGACCAGTTCGAATTTCCACAGAAAGTCATAAACGGGCAATATGCAAGAAAGAATTCATGATACAGTGCAATTGGCGTAATGTAAAAACTAATTTAATTTCTCGCCCCTGCAACATCTTCTAAAAGATGAAGAATTTGACAACTTTGACGCCCATCTTTTTATATCAGAATGGACTAACCGAATGCCTCACAGTACTTTAATCTGCTGTTACCTATTGATAGACTTGTACAAAACCACTGTCACATACTTTGATAGGAAACGGTGTGTGGAACCAAGTGCTACAACTGATGGGCTGCTGGCGCCTTTTTGCATGTAAAGATGGTTAAGCACCACATGTTGAGGTCGTGAGAGGGGAGGTGGGATCTCCAAATGTACTGATGGTGCATTGAGCAGAGTCAATTGAAGAGGTGAAGGAATAAGTGGGGGCTCCTTGGCGAAATCCTCAGCACTCAGTTGGCTGTTGTTGTAGCTAGAATCTGGAGACTTAGGAGGTTCAAATCCGGATATGCTTTTTGTGTCTTCTGGAACATAATCCTGTAGCTCAAACAATACAAATTTAGTTGATAGACAATTTGCATTCTAGTTATGTCCTCAGTGCAAGACTCACGTTTACTTTGCGTACAATTAAACTATGAAGACATTTGTTATATGTTCAGACTTCAAACTAGCATGAGATACAATATATCTACTATGAAGAATAGCCATGGCCAATAGTTCAACAACGCCAAAAAGATCTTGGGGGCAATAGTAATATGATATATACATACAGCAAAAATTGGTCTGTAAGAATATATAGAGACTTATCATCAGTAAGCAGCAAAAGTTAAACCATCACGGCTTCTCTTAGTTCTCCTACCTCTTAATTGTTCTAGTTAATTTTTTTTACCATGAGTACACATATAGAACTGCTAAATGCAACACAGTTTGACTATTGAAAGAGAACCCATCCCTAATTGAATATGACAAAGCAGACGAGGTGGCTTAACTAGTCACGACTACTCCAATAATTGTCGATTGATTTTAGAGTGGAACTTTATGGATTCTTAACATGATAATAGAAGCAGCCCCTCGATTTTTTCTACGTGATCCATGAAAATTACGTTTCACATGCAGGAGGGTATTGAAACGAAATAACCAAACCATTGAATTTTCCAAATCTAACACACGCAATACTGAAATAATGCCAGATGAATATCTAACACAGTGTCTAGAGAGGTCAGTCCAGAGGAGGTGTAAGCAAACCTGGAGGTCCAAGATGTTATAATAGTTGCCTGCTTCATCTTGTATCCGTGGCAATTCCGGAGAATATTTAAATTGCCCATCAACTATAAATCTGTATTGATAAACACCTGAAGGAAGCACTTTCATAATTGTGAAGTCTTTTCCAGATTTCTGCAAGGGCTTCCTGACACAATGTTTAATATTTTAAGTTGGAAATTGCTATTCATGGAGCTAGAAATGGGTGGGAAGGGAACAAAGACCATAAATCATTATCTACCTAGTTCTCCAGTCATCCCATGATCCCTCCACAGCAACATCCTTTGCATCATAGCTCCATGTAATCATTGTAGGGATTCCTTGTTCGTCCGATGCATCCTCATTGCCTGAAGGACTATTCATCCATGAAGGGCTTGGGATATGCATCTCATCGGGCCTTTGTAAAGGCACAACTGGCATCTAAATTAATATAGAACGATCAAAAGACGAACCACAGACGACATAGAGATCTAAAGAAACTGAGACAATAAACAGAGAGCCATTACACAAAAACACAATGATGACATCTTAGCTAGATTAAGATGTAGATTAGGCAAGCTCTATATCCGTGGACTCGAAACAGGAGTTCCATACAGGAATTACACATAGCATAGGATTTCTGCTGCTATATCCCCTTTAACAACAAAACACTGTGGCCTTTCACATTATGTAAGCCGTTTTATTACCAAAGAAAGATGACACAGCAGTCTCAATTACCCGAGTAATTATCACTAGCAAAGTTCTTGAAACAAAATCATAACCAGGTGAGAGCATAAAAAAAGGAGGAACGCCGAACGTGTAAAGCTCACTTCTTAATTTCACTTCAGATGAATGTACGCTAATAACGAGAAATCGAACAAAATGATAAAAAGAACGAAAACCAAAAACTCTCCATTACAACTAAGATGCAATCTTTACACAGATCTACACTAGATGATTTCTCAGATTACAACTACTTGTACCTACAATGACTCTTAAAACACTACAAAAAACCTAAACAAAATCTAAATCAACACAAAGTCAACCCAACCCAATTACACATCAAACTAAGGCAACCCATCAAACAAATGTCAAATTGCATATAAACCAATCCGAACCAAAGCTTATCCCACTACGAGGGATCAACTATAGAGTACGACGTCTCCAATCAGCCCTGTGTCATCGATTATGTTAACACTAGATAAAATTTCAAGAAAATGGTAACAAGGAAAAAACCAACCTGAGGTCTAAACATCAAAGGGGTATGAGCAGCTCTAGGGCTAGGAGGAGGTGATTGCCCAATGACTTCACCATCACCACGCGCAGGATAGCTAACATGCGCACCATCTAAAGAAATCATGCTATCCTGCGCACCACCACCATCATCACCACCCTCCAGCTCAGATTGGCTATCACCATCTCCATTTTCTCTACCATTAACATTGCCCATTATCACAAACAACCCAAAAATTCAAGAAAAACCAATTTCTTGGAATTATATGATATTAAGACCAATAAAAAAAAGGTAAAAAGATAACAACTTTGGAATCTAGACTATGGATTCTATTTTTGTACTATTACAACATAAAGTATGCATACAAAAGACACCCATGAAATACATTAACTATTTTTAGTATAATAAGGTCCATCACTTAGAAGAGTATATATAATAATATGAGATGAAGTGATGATATAATTAAATGGGGAAGAAAAGTTTATGTAAATTTGAGATTTTGCTTGTGGTTGATCTTATTTTTACAGGCATGTGGTGGGACATGTTTGGTTTCTTGAAAATGATTGGAGAAAAAGAAGAATAAATAAATTATATTTTAAGTCATCCAATCGGATTATTTGATAGGAGGTATTATTATGCTTAGCTATCGAAATAATATTTTATCCTAGAGCGATTTATTTTGGATTTGGTGAAAAATCAAAATAAACATCTCATATTTCATATTGTAAAAATTACACAATTGTCAACAAAATAATGACAATGCAATAGTTAAGAAAATGATGTAATACTCACACTTTAATACTATTTAAAATTTGAATTAATCGAATAGTTTAGAGGAAAAATTTGAGTTAGTAACTAGAAATTTATGTATTTGATAATCAACTCATCGCTAATTTACAATAGCAAAAATGTACAAGTTTAAAATTACTTCAAATATTATATATAGACAATTGATCAAACGCGACAAATTTTGAAAATAAGAAAAGTATGTGAAAGTAGATAATCTTTATAAGAATGAAGGAATATAAACAATTATTATTTTAACTCATAAGAGTTTTATATGTTATAATGAGCAAGTAGAGCAACTAGAAGAATTTAATGATGATTCCAGTTACAACTTACAGACTTAACAAAGCAAAATGCCACAATATTAAGATACAACAAAAAGGTTTTAGTGGGGTTGATAAAGATACCAGTTTGCCTAATACTCAAAAATCATACAATATCAACTAGTGTATGTTTAAATCCATGACGATTTGTCATCAGCACGTAATTGAAGTTGGTGAAGTAGATGAGTTTATCACGTAAAAAATTAGATTTCCTTAATAATTTTTTATCGAATGTCACACATGACATGCATATATAATGTGGTTTACTTGACCGGCGTGATTTACAAGTTATTACTTCTACCAAAGATATACCCAGTATACACTCATCAAGAAGCAGTTACGGATTTCTTGTTAAAAGACACAATGACGAACTTATATAATCATTGGAAAAATTTAAGAACCGTAGATCCTTCACCTTTACCCATTCTTTTCATCAGTCTTTCACATTTTTTTGGTTGGGTGATGGGGTTGAGTGGTTCATATGTTTAGTATTGGTCATTTGTGATGTTCCATCCTCGTTTTTAAATTACTAATTATCCTTTTTGATAAAAATGAACTAACTTTTCGTACAAAATAATTCATAGATTCATGTTAATCGTGTTCTAGATAGTGTCATATAAAATGTAATTGACATCTTAAGTCGACCGAAAGAAAGGATCCAAACAAATCGATGGTATTAGTTTGGCAATTCGTAACAAACTTTCCTATTTATAATTCACTTTAGCAAAAGAAAAGCACACAAACTTTCTTTAGATGTGCTTTACTTGTGCATTATTCGACACGAGCATAGCGTGAAAGCGATCGTTACCCCAAATGGTCCACATCCAAACAATTTTATTCGTTAAAATTAGCTCACAAAATCACCATATAAATACGCGCACATATTTATTCCATTTTTCCAAACATTCCTTAAAACTGTTTAAACTATTTGCTCTTTATTCATTCATCGGTGAGTTCTTCATTTTTTCGGTGTCCCAAAAAGATTGTCCACTTTTCAATTTACAACTTAACTCGGGTTGTATTTTTAATGTAACAACTCCATTAGTATTTTTAATATAATCTGCTACTAACATGATAATTTTCATTTGAATAGAAGATATAGCATCTGTTCGTTTTGAATTTTGATGATGTCTGATTTTTTAAATATTTGCAGTGTAGATTACTTCAACAATATAGTTTAATTTAGACTTTTGTCAATTAAAATTGTAATGTTTGTTTATTTTGATCATTGAAAATCGAACGGGACTACTCGGTGTGCATGGAGGGAGTACATGCCAGTTAATGTGTATGTAAAACTGAAGGTTTCATGATTAAACATTGATATGTGTATAATAATCTTATGGTGAAATGAATTATGTAGTATATATGTGATTATTGAGTTGAGAAATTGGTTATAAGATTATGATTTTTGAACATTTTATGCTTTGAGTTGTATTGGAGATTGGAGAAGTGTGGTAGCTGCATGTTAATTGCGTTTGATTATGGATATATGTCGAGTTTGTAGACGATCTGTATATAGAATAATCGACATACTATATAAATACTGTTTAATGTTTTTAGTAGTTTATGCAAATAAATATTGAGGAATGACTTCATTGCAATCGATTTTTCCTTTTTTAAGTTGTACTGATTATTAAACTTGTTGGTTAACTTACAGGTCAAAATGAGAGGGGTGTTAGTTATGATGTTATTGTCGTGTCTCTTGCATCCTATCGCTGTTTCTGCATCAGACGAGGGATTATTTCGAGTCCAAGTGAGAAAAATGAAGTTCGACGAGAATAATCGCCTAACTGCAAGACTCGAGACAAAGGAGGGGGAGGCATTAAGGGCATCAATCCGGAAATATAATCTGCTTGGTGGTAAAAGGGATAAGTCTGATGCTGATATAGTGGCACTAAAGAACTTCATGGATGCGCAGTACTTTGGAGAGATAGGTATTGGTACTCCACCACAAAAGTTTAGTGTGATATTTGATACTGGGAGCTCTAACTTGTGGGTACCTTCGTCCAAATGCTATTTCTCGGTATGGTTCAATGTAGTTTATGCTTGATAACCCATCCCGGAACTATGAGATCGAGTATAGGTTTCAATTGATGTAAGTATTCCCTATTGTGCAGCTTCCTTGTTTTTTCCACACCAAGTACAAGTCCAGCGAGTCTAGCACCTACAAGAAGAATGGTTAGTTGTCGCATACTTTATGAACTTCTGCTCCAGTCAAAATTGTCCATGTGGTATGTGACATGTTTTGGTGAACTCACACTACTTTTGCTTGAAATGAATAAAAGGTGTAGTTTGTCCTAGAGTTGTTGCAATGCAGTAAGCACTTCTTAACCCTTACATCCATCTTGTATGTTACAACTCCCATGACTCTTTACTGTCAAGGAATTTTATGCTAAGATTCGGGGTGGAAACTCTCCGACATTGCGAGTCTTTGCAATGACTAAAAGGTTTAGGAATTTTATGCATTTGTTTTCTTTGTATAATATTGGCAGCTAATTGAACTTAGCCTTTCCAATCACTATAGTTTGTGTTGAAATGAAGGGCATACATATTTAAAATAAAAAGACAATCGAAACAAGTATGTATGTGTGTCTTAAAACCAATCTATCCTCCAGGTAAATCTGCTGAAATTCACTATGGTACTGGGGCTATTTCTGGATTCTTCAGTCAGGATAGCGTTAAAATAGGTGACTTAACTGTGCACAACCAGGTGAAATATGACCCCTGACTGACACTCTTAATTTTCTCACCTGAGGGTCATTCTCATAATCTTGACCGCTTGATGCAGGAATTTATTGAAGCAACAAGAGAGCCAAGTTTGACATTTTTGGTTGCCAAATTTGATGGTATTCTAGGACTTGGATTCCAGGAGATTTCAGTTGGAAATTCTACTCCAGTGTGGTAAGCTAATCTATATTTCCTCTTGTTAATTAGCCAATATCAAGAGTTGAACTATATTGCACTGATTTCAGGTACAACATGATTAAACAAGGTCTAGTGAAAGAACCAGTGTTTTCATTTTGGCTCAACCGAAAAACAGACGAGGAAGAAGGGGGAGAGATTGTGTTTGGAGGGACAGACCCCAAACATTTCATAGGTGCCCACACCTATGTTCCAGTGACACAGAAGGGCTACTGGCAGGTTGGTGAACACGACCTCCTATACTTCGACATATATAATTTTGGGCGAATGACCGCGATATCACTTTTGTTTACAAAATGTTTCCAGTCCATCACCTATGTTTCGAAGCGTCCTTGTCAATCACCTATATTTCAAAATATATCTTACTTGGTCTCGCATGTTAAATTTTTTGTTAAGTGCGTGTTGAGGGTCGGTTATTTCAGTTTCAAACATAGGTGATTGACAAGGACGTTTTGAAACATAGGTGATGGACTGGTAACATTTTAGGTGATTGATGTGGCCGTTTACCCTAGAATTTTTTCAAAGGTTTTCTATCTAATACATGAATTCGTCCAGTTTGATATGGGTGAGATTCTCATTGGCGGAAAACCTACTGGTATGCATTCATTTTTTTGATCTTTTTTTTTCCCTTGTGGTTTTTTGTACCTGTGAACATGCAAGAGAGATAAATTTCTCAATAGATATTTTGAGATATGTGATCAGGCTATTGTGATGGGAAATGCTCTGCGATTGCTGATTCTGGGACTTCTCTTTTAGCTGGTCCAACGGTATGCTTTACCATTTAAAATCTTTATCGAACTGAACATGTTGATCTCTTTCTTGCTGCACTCATATGTTTATAAACTATGGTTTAGCTTCTCTATATTGTGGATATCGGTAACGTTGGTAGCTTTTGTCTTCCATATGTAATTTAATATCTCCTTGTGATTTGTATCGGGTGCTTTGGGCTGAAGTTTTCAGATGACTCTTTGATGAAATTGCACCTCATGCTCACATTTATTGTGGCGCATTCCTGCTTTCTTACTCGATAATGACCATCATGAAATTTGTTATAATTGTTTTGCTGTTATAAGCATAAAACATAGCCTTTCATAGCCATGTTCATAAAGTTGTTAACTATTTTGTCATTAAGTGAATAGTTTTCTAGTCTTCTTTGTTGATCACCCTTTATTGCTTTCTGACATTTCCTTTGGCAGACTGTGATCACCATGATCAATCAAGCAATTGGAGCTTCTGGAGTTGTTAGCCAAGAGTGCAAGGCTGTTGTACAACAGTATGGGCAGACAATAATAGATTTGCTTATAGGAGAGGTTGAGATTCTGGCTACCACATCAAGTTTATGTTCCATGTTTAATCCATTTATTCTACTTTTCGCTTCTTACTAAATAGACTAGGGAAATTATCCAATGTCGCCTCTTCCAATCTTGATATTGTTTAAGTTATACCATGACCATGTTAAAACAGGCACATCCAAGAAAAGTATGTTCGCGGATTGGCTTATGCACATTTGACGGAACTCGTGGTGTGAGGTAGTATTGACATTTCCTTCGGAGGAATTCCGAACTTTATTCTTAATATATAGTATTTCATATCACTGAATGATATCGATGTTATGTTAGTACTCTTGTTACCAATATCAAAGTTCACTGTCCTACTTACCGGTAACCAAATTCACTTGTTCCTTTTGTAGCATGGGCATAGAGAGTGTAGTGAACGAGAAAAGTAGTCGATCATCTGGTTCACATGATGCTATGTGCTCGACTTGTGAAATGGCAGTTATGTGGATGCAGAACCAACTTTGGCAGAACCAGACTCAAGATAGTATAATGAACAATGTCAATGAGGTCGACCACCTTATACTCTTATTTGTTAAGTTAAGGGGTTTTCTTAAAGACATCTTTCTCATGATTTCTGTTACATTTGCAGCTTTGTGAGCGTTTACCTAGTCCAATGGGAGAATCTGCCGTTGATTGCGGAAGCATTTCTAAGATGCCTAAGGTCTCCTTCACCATTGGTGGTAAAGTCTTTGACCTCTCTCCAAAGGAGGTATACTTCTAATCTGGTTCTAGCTATTACTTAAAAAAAAAATGTCTGTTGAATCATATTTGTGGTAATAAGAGGCCCATATTTCACCAGTCAGGTGGTTTCGTCTGTCCTTTACGTACTCAAGACACCCTACTTTTTCTTTCTCCTCCACTGGGTTGATTCCAGTTCTGTTCGTAGTCCAATCACAACTGAAATAGTTGTCAGCCGAACAATTTCTTACTTCACCTCTTGTAATAATTCATAATTAGGTAATTAGTTGGGTGATTGTGTCCAAGGCTAGCAAAGCCGTTTTCTAGCAATAAAGGGAAGAGTCTGTTGCTTCCTTGTGAGTGTGACTAATACTACTAAATGCTCATTGTGTGATCAGTACATTCTCAAAGTGGGAGAGGGTGCGACAGCTCAGTGCATCAGTGGGTTTACAGCTCTGGACGTCCCACCTCCTCGTGGTCCTCTTTGGTAATGTTTCATGTCCTTTAAATTAAGTCGTGCTCTTTTATTATCCTCCATGTATGCAGTAGCCTTAACCAGTCATGTAACAACTGATGCAGGATCCTGGGAGATGTTTTCATGGGTCCCTATCACACCATCTTCGATTACGGAAAACTGAGAGTTGGATTTGCCAAGGCAGCTTGAGTTTCACTATCTGGTATCACCTGTTTCGTGCTTACAAAGTGTGTATTCAATGGAACTAAACTGTCCTTAATGAAGTTGTAATGCCTTGATAATATTAATAGAAATATCTTTGTAAATATAAGTGTTTGAGTAAGTTGCTATTGTCGTGGTTTGCAATTTGCATTGGTCCTATGCTCATGAGATTCTTCGTGATCGTGCCGTTCTCTAATGTTCTTCATCAGTTGCCAACACTTAGGCTGTTATCAACCCGAGTCGGTTCCGGCTTTGCTATACCCGGACCAACTTGGTTCGGAACCAAGTCAACCCAGAACTCAGCTCGGAACCGAGTCCGAGAATGAAACTGGAATCGGCTCGGAATTGAAAAACCCGATGAGTACTCGAACGGGACCGGACATAAATTACTCGAAGTTGGCCCGAATAGGCTCGACTCGGCAATTCAATTTCAAATTACATGCATTTTTACACTAAATAAACAAAAACTTAAATCAATCTAGTTAGCGGTCCAATCCCGATATACCCGAGTTGGTTTTGGGTCCGAATTTCGACCCAGAATCGAAAGATTTCGAGCCGGTAATTGGTCCGGGGTTCCGAGCCGAGTCCCAGGTAACCCGCCAGCGAACAACCCTAAACACTACCTCTAATTCATGTTTATGAAGAATGAAAATTTGGAAGAATTTGTTAATATCGACAAAATTGGTTAGAATAGATAAATTCGAAACTATTGTCGAGTGAGAAACTTTCCCCTTGTTTCTACACTTTCCACATCATCAATTCAAGGGCGGAACTACATTCATTCAACCATATTCAGTCGAACAATCAGTTACAGAAAATACAAATATAAAAAATATGTACATAAATTAAAATTTATGTTTATAATTTAATGTATGTAAGTATTGACACCTACTACAAAACATATGCTCATTTGAAACACCCGCACCCGAAAATCTAAACCCGCCCCTAGTCACCATGAATCACTCTTACATGCAAGTGAAAACAGTAGACATGTAACAAGTAATCCAAGAGTACGTAACATGTAAAGAACACACAAGACACGTAACAAACATGCACGCACCTCTTAACATGAATGCCCAACAATACAAAATATGCAATCATCTATACATATACATTGATTATCACATATTCTCACACCCAGATAAAGTTCCTTGGCCAAGTTACTCTAGAAATGGCAAAAGGACTAATAATTCTGCTTTTTTCTGCAACACTAACAGTGGTTCTGGTCAGCGCTGCAGCCTCCATCAGCACCACCGTTGAGGTGGAGGCAGTGGCGGACCGCTGCCAGCAAGTACAGCAGAAAATAAATGCGTGCCAGCAGTACCTCGTCGAGAGTAGCCGATGTAGTACAAGTAGTTACACTAACGAAAAAGGCGATTGGCGTGAAAAATTCCCGCTCTGCTGTGAACAGCTCGAGCAGTTAGACGAGCAATGCAGGTGCATCATCATAACTAGAGTTCATCATGCTAGCTAAAAACTTATATATAGCCCCTTAATCTCCGTTTTTTGGTAATTAAACAGGTGTGAAGCAATTAAGCAGGTAGCTCAGCAGCAACACCAACAACTACAAGGCAGAGAAAGGGAAGAGATGGTAGAAACTGCACAGAGCCTTCCCAGTTTGTGTCGTATCTCGACGCAACGTTGCGATATTCAAAGTCAGCAGGGTCAGTACTACTAGACCGAAATGGATGACAAATTTATGTCATCAACATCTCCCAATGAATAAAATGAATGTAATAAAGGTGGTCATCTGCACCAGTTAAGCATCCTTGTTCAAGAGTTTCTTGAAACAGTTGCCATGCAACATTATATTCACCATCTAATTTCAATTTGAGGAATTTCTAAACTTAATGTGATAGTTTCAAGTTCTGATAAGAAGTTTGAAGCCAACAATTTTACTACTATAAATAAATGCCAAACTTGAAAATTCGGAAGACATGGAACTAAAAATGCACAGACGAGATTTGAGAACTATCAGCTTTGTCCACTCATTTTGGGGGATGCTATTTAGGAGTTACAGTGATAATCAATTCTTTACCACAGTAAATTACCTGCAGAATTTTGCCTTGCACTTGAATGTCAGTTAATTCACTTCAGAGCTTGGAGTTAACTGGCATTTGAAGTTCGGGCCCGAGCAGCTGCTCTTTCCAAAGCCTTCCGTTTGTTAGCTTCCATCCGTGCTCGTTGTTCTTCCGATAGCTGAGTTGGGGTAGATGTAATAGTTACATCATCAGTACTTTTATTCACTGGCTCTTCAATTGGAGCATCAACATTCTCATCATGAACGTCATGTGATGGTTCCTGATCAAGTGGTTACAATTGAATTCACAATGACTCAGAAGGCAATTTAACTTAAGTAAATGCAACCTTCTCAAATCAAACAACCGTGGTCGTGTAAATTGCTCGTATGCAAAAACTGAAAAAAGATTGAAAACTAAAGTTTGAGGCTATTCTTATTGGGTTATAAGAAACTTTTCCTGCAAGTTCTTGGACAATTTTTTTGAAACCCAGACTGTACTTCTGTATCAGTGGATTTTCCATTTTTGCGAAAAATAAGGAAATTCTTCGCAACTGAACATAGACTATGTCTCAACAAAAATGATGAGTTAACTGAGTACTACTAGTAAAATCGAGCAACCTTAATTACATACCCTAGAATAATAGAATCAAGGAGGGGCATACATAAGAACTAACCTCAGAGTTTTTAGCGAACACCTCATGAAGCATCACTTCATCATCATTAGCAGGATCCTGAAACAATGTTTCCTCAGGGAACATATTTGGCTGCTCCAGGTCCACAGTATCTGTAACAGCAAGAATAATTGTAAGAAAATGTCCACGAGCTATTACACCGAGCTTTAGGAAGTGATTAGTAATGATTATCCTCCAGAAAATAAATTTGAGAAGTTTGTCCGTAAGCTAATTGAGCAAGAACCTGTGACATTACATACACATACACAGTAGGTTAATTAAAGGACTCGTCACTAGTGACTAAGCTATCATTCTATCTAACTACACTTCTAGGTTCCAGCTAGACGCCTATAGAAGATAACAGAAGGAGAGAACTTTGGATAAATAAAATGTAAAAAGAAAGATGGACCCGGATGAATTCTCGTTTTAGGCAGGAAATCCGATTAGTTATTAACTTCTCTCCACCTTAAGCTTTATAACAGAGTCATCAGCAAATAAGAGTACCTTTGTATATGTCAATCATCTGTTATAAGTAAATCTGCTAGTCTTACCAATTAAGATGAAATAGGCAGAACAAAAGTGCAATGGACATAACTACGATCAAATAACTCATATTTTTATCTTTTAAAAAGACAACAAATACCTTTCTCATGATCTGGAATATCTTGTGGCTCTTGAGGTTCATATAGCTTGCTTGTGTCCACACCATTTGCAATTTTATCTTGAAGTTGTTTAATGCAAAACTGTTCAAAAGTTAAAGGACACATAGGCTCCGAGGTTAGGGAGATATTTTCAGTCAGATGAAACCCATATGATAACCATTCATTTTCAGACTTTCAAGTGTCAACTTTAATATAATACTTCAGATCATAAACATAAGGCATAGACACATTTGACAATCATCTGTCATCAGAAATGTTAGTTATGTTTAGTAAGAAATTTATCCATTTTTCATTTCTCAGATCACAAACCACAACTTCAGCCTAAGCTCAAAGGTTCACCTTCATCATCATATTGATTTAGCTGCTCTCACGGCATTCTTGAACTAATATTCCAAAAAGGTTTCGATAATTTTGTAAGATCGTAAAGATAGAATTACGGAATGTCAAAAGATTATCCAATTGGACTCAGCAGGCACCATGTGATGCATACTTCCAAGAGTTATGGTCAGAGAATACAATTAAGAATTATGATCACAAACATTTACGAAATGATTTGAAGTGTCATAAAATGTGTAATGGGTCAGAGATTAGTCCTGAGCAGAACTTCTAATTCCGATTGATTAGATTAAATCCAATGATATTGTTGGTTAGCTCATAAAAAAGCTAAATTTCAATTCCAGTGACGCTAAGCTTACAGCGGTGATAGGGAATGAATTTTAAATACTAATCGATCTAATGGTAAAGTCTAAGAAATGGCACTCAATTAAAGACAATGAGACGGTATTTGAAGTGTCCATGGACAGCTCATAAACTATAGCAATACGACATATCAGATCTGTCGAACAGACATCTTGCATTATATACACATTCAATTACATGGTGGAAAGAATAACAAGTGACATTAATTCGTTTACACTGTTCAGCAACAAAGAGTATAGACGATTATGAATTAATCGATAAACAATCTAGTTACCTTAACCCGCTTTGTAGCACAAACTTGTTCAGTCTTATGGACAAACTGATCAAATGGGTAATAGGGAATTAGCTTTGAGTGCCATTCCTTGTACATGCCAAGAAGGTGACCTAGGTCATCGACCTGCAAACCGGAACATATTCACATAACCTATTTGATTCAATATACCATAAAATACTCCATCGCAAGACTATTATCTAGTTTGATTTACAATAATCAAAATTGACAAACTTCGAAGCTTTCAATGACACACATAACTTTAAGTTAAATAAAATTATCATGCTTATCGTACCCAAAAGAAAGCCTTATATTAATAAGTGCGGTCGGCTCTAGCATGCTAATAGAGTAATAGTACAACACATATAATACTAACACTTCATATATTTTTTTAAACAAATATTATACTCACTACATCCCCACAAATATCGTCAGTTTTATTATGACGAGTCAACATTTTAAATTATGAGCCCAAAGATTTCATGTATATGTTTAAAAGGAGTAACACTTAGTAATAATTTTTATCAAATATAGTACTCACCACATAATTTACTAACATAACAATTTTGAAACAAATCAAAGGTATGTGTGTATCAAAACTGCAAAATTTGTTAATTAAACCATTAGAAACAACTACACGATCATTTAGGGTTGAAAGTATAGTATGCAGCATATACAAATATATTTATGCTCAAATTTAAAAACTGGACAATCTTTTTGGGACAACGTGAGTTACTTCTGATTTTCAGATCATACTAAGAATATTAATTCATTAATTCCACCAAACCAATACGCATAGACATCAAGATGCGTCAATAATCATCCCTCAAATAAAATTAATCATAACGAAAATTCTATGTACAGTACAAACTCTTTAAACTAACAATCAATAAATTATTAAAGTCACTAAAATAATAAATTTACAATACTCCTTATAGAGTTCTTAGTGTACCTCATGACCCGCACCGCGGAATTTGAATCCCTTGGGAAAATATTTGAGCACGTGTCCAAATCCATCATCAGAGAGAAGAAGGTCAGGAGTAAGCTTAGGCCGAGATCGAGGAGCCTTCTTAGGTTTATTATCACTAGCAGGAGGAGGAATAGGCTTCTTATTATAGCCTCCCCCTACTCCTGTTCCTCCGGTGGCTCTGAATGGTCCCGGCGGCGGATGAGCAGTGGTGGAGGAGGTGGTGGGGCAGTCGCGGGACCAGTGGCCTGGTCGCCCACATTTGTAGCACCCCGTTGGTGCTGCTGCTGCTCCGCCCTTGTCCATGTCCCAATTTAATTGTCCACTTTTGTGTTTGTCCCAATTTGATTGTCCACTTTGATTCAATTTGGTCTAATTAGAAGAAGAATAAAACTAGAGTGTTTTGGCGGGAATTTGAATAATTAATGGAGGGAAATTGGTCCAACTCACACAAGATGGCTCGACCCTGTAAAGTATAAAATGTATTGGTCAGGTAACGGGTGCATATATTTTCGAGACATTTACAAAAATTAATGGTGTATTTTTCTATACATGTAACATGGAAATAACCTGTTCGGTTAAATATGAACATGGCAAGGGGATAGTATGTCCATTTTGTAGCATAGTTAATGTGTGATATACTAATATATGTGTTCGATAAAAGAATACGAAGGGTAACATGAATACATGATATTGTTAGTGGCTTGTCATTTGGAAATAGGATTCCCAGTAATAAAAAAAAAGGAATACCTAGAATCTTGTATATCTTAGTAACATATACATAGTCAAAACTTATCCTATTCTCCTTTTTATAACGGAAAACTCACAACCGTTATTCGTAGAGTGCACACTGGGTAGATTTTGAACGTAATAGATTGCAAACTCGTCAACCAGGTAAACCACAGTACCACACTAGCCGAACATTGTGTGATAGGCAAATCAAACTCCTAACGTTGACATCACAAACTCACCTACTTGACCGCCCATACGATAAATTATGCAATCACTACAAATATAGATTTCAAAGTAAGCAAGTAGAACAAAATTGTTTAAACTAATGACAAGTCCAAATCAGAAAGGTAAGAATCATGATGTATCTATCGCAGTTTGTTTGGTTAAGTTTACAAATGAGCAATATAGACAAGTGTTTCCCCCTATGGAAATGAGCTGAGCAAGTACAACAGTTGATATTGCACCAACAATTTAGTTTAATTTAGCCAGCAGGCTTCCATGGTGGGGGTGGAGGTGGATTCAGTGGATAAAGAGGAGGAACTGATGCAAATATTGTATTCTTATTAACACCACGACCGCTGCCGCTACTCGTCAACGACACCAATGCAGCAACCAGACCAGCATTTCCAGCCATAGTAGGTTCACTCTGGCTATAATCTTTTCGATTATCTTCGTATTTGTCGAACGAATCTGGTCCTCCAACCATTGCTCCGGTTATATTGTTAGGATTCCGGTTTGATGTGTCGCGAAATCTCCATCCGTCGGTGCAGGAGTATCGTTTCTTGCCGTTGGGTATCGATGCACCACGGTGATGAACTCGTCCAGGAAATTTATTGCCATGTCCAACAACATAGCTCATGCTCATTGGATTTGCACCTAGAATGTAGTCTATCTGGTTTTTCCAATCAACAATTAATGTTAGAAAAATTGTTCTGAACATTAACATCAAGCAATTAGACTTTAATTTACACAAGAACCTGAGAAGTAGCGAAAGCACGAAGAGTAGAAGCCGCGATGAAGTTAGGACCGCAACTCCATCCTGGAACATCGGTAGCATCCAGATAATCAACGAAGAGATTTGACAGGAAGGCTGCATTGGCAACATACTGTAACGGTTGCCCTTGCCCGTGATTCAACTGGATTAATCCTCCTATAATTCTCCAAAACAAACATGAAAATTTGTTTTTAGTATCTCAATTTGATATATAATTGATTATAAACAGAGGTTGTTTGTATGATACCTCTAGTCCAGTTGAAAACACCAAATCTCTTTAGGTAAGAGCACATGGTTAGGCCAGTAAAGTTATGGTAGCTTTTTAGCATATCTTCGTAGGGGTAACCCGGACCCAAGAACAATCTCAGCCTCGTCAACAACAACATTGCTGCAGGCAACTTGTTATCCCAGCTAAGAACACTTAAATCAGGGATCATCATCGGAGCTCCTGTATCCTTCGCTAAATCGCTTGCAGTTACCAGGGAGAGATAAGTGTAATTCCCAGTGGCGTAAAACATCCAAGTTCCGCCCCACATATATTCATCCCAATATCCTGTCGAGTTGTAAAAAGTCTCGATATAAGGATTACCACGCGAGTAAGGCGTTCTCTTCCCGGAATCTATAGCAAGAGTCCACACTATCCCTGCACCCTTAACAAGCTTGTTTGAGTATAATCTGTCGTTGTCTCGGAAAACTATGGAGGCAGCTGCTAATGCAGCTGCCATTTCGGATCCAAGGTCTGGTGCTGAGAACGACGTTTGAGTTCTCCTGGGATAATCCATATCTTCTGGCCTCGTCCAGCAATAGTGATCATCTGGTACTATTGATCCATTTTGAGAACCCCCAACCTGTTGCTCATTCAAACAACAGTATGTTAGATTTAGTATAACAACATCTCAATGTCTCTGAAGAGGGTCTCGTCTAAACGTTATCTAACAACAGTATGTTAGATTTAGTCCCCTTAGCTGTTCACAATATCATCACAATTGCAATAACAATCCCATCATAAAGTAGCTAATCTATATATAAACATAAAAAGTTACCTGACTATAAATTTTGTCAATTGTAGTTGCAGAACTATCAAAAGTCTTGAGCAAATAATCAGTCCCCCATTTGATAAGGTCTCGAACATGATCATACTCTCCGATTTCGCGGTATTTGTGTTCATACTCAATAGCACTCCAACTCAACATGGTCATAGCAAATGACATAGGAAAATGAAACTTCGTATTATCCCCTGCATCATAGTACCCTCCTACTAACCCCTCTTTCACGGTATCATTTCCATCATTCAATCCTGAATTTCTTCTCCATGGAATTGGATTACTCTTTGGTAGAACTCCAGCTGCATTATAACATGTAAAGTTATTAACAAAATATAAGAACGAAACACGCAACCGCTACTCCTCGAGTGCCCATTTTGGGAGGCATATAATATAGCATGGTCCGATGTAAAAAAATGATATTTTTGTAAGATATAGCATCAACTTTCTTCATTCACCATAAAACTTAAAAAAAATGAAGGGGATCACAGACGAAGAAGACTCACTCTAGTTCATTTAGATTTTAATACATTATTCTAAAGCTAAAAAGCACAAGTATATAGATCATAAAATTATTATCCAATCATATTTTCATCATTAATTGAGACATAAAATATTTGAATTTAAAAAGTGATATATCGAACGTGGCAATCTTGTGAGCTGTTGACTCGATAGAATAGTGGCATCTGACCCAAGCTTCCATTCAGGAGGTCTTGGTTCAACTCTCGTTCCATACAATTGTTTCATATTTCATTCCAAATATCTATTAATTATTAATTTCTGGATTTATTATTTATGATACTATTGTAGTCATATTTTTATCGCTAACTTACAAACAAAAAGACAATTTTGTGTGGTTTAGTGAACTGTAAATGCGCTTACGCAAACTATATAAGAGCATTCACACCAGTATACTTAAATAGCTCCCATGTGTAAAGATATGGAAGGTGAATTCACTAAGCATGGTATAAGAAGAGTATCAACCACTTATTTTAGGGTTTTGATTTTTACACTCAAAATATTGATTACTACACTTCATTTTCTCAATTTTGCCTTTCACTATACTATATAAAAATTAATAAAAAGTGATAAAGTGGAGTGTGGTTATAAAATTTGGAGTGTAAAAATTAAAAGGCTTCTTTTATTGTTTTGATGGAAATAGGAATAATGTAAAAACTAAAATAATGCGCTATTTCAAATTACCTATTATAGGCTTCAAACTTCCTCCTATCTTCTTTCTCTAGCTCAATCAACCCCTTTCTTCCCCCCTCTTTTGTTGTTCCTTTACATATTTAAATATTATTTACATAATTATTCCCCAGCTCATAATATAGTTTATCTAGTTTCATTGGAAACAAAAATAAGATAAATAAAAACTAGTTTAATATTTAAGTTTGTCTTGAATTTGAAGTTAAGAAAATAAAAAAAGGTTGATTTTAGGAGTATAAAATAAGGAATCTAGTTTTATATAAAAAATCTAAAAATAGCTCATAAATTTGATGAAGTAATATAAGAAGTTCATTTTAGGGAAAACTATAAATAATCTAGTGTGAGTGCACTAACTTCTAACGTGTTAGTAAGTTGGGACGTTGAGTATTATGGTCAAAATTCAACGATTATGATGGATAATGTAAAAACAATCATACTCTTGTCGTAGGTGCTTATTGCAGCCAGACCGTCATGAGGAGGTAAATGTAGAATGTATGTAATTATTAGAGGGTTAGAGGTTTTGAGTTTATATGTTTATCACTCTAACACGAGATCTTGTCTCTTACAGGTCTTACACCCACAGATGTTAGGCTGCCAACACCTCAACAGACAATTGAAGATCTAAATGATTGATACATTTTGATTTTCATGGTCAACAAAGTACAATTTAAAACATAAATATCTCTTATTTTATATGAGAATAAGTTATAAAAAGTTGATATTTCAAAAATATATATTGAGACGAATCTAACAAGATCCCACATGATTATTTTATTTCTTATCGTTTAATGAGAATATTCTTGATTAAATTTTCTAAAATTTGATCACAAAAGTCAAAATATACCAATTTAAGGATGGGTTTAGTAAATAGAATAGTAGCGTAGAACTTTATTAATTTAACTATAAATTATTTGATGTCGAAACAGTCGAATAAGGTTTGTCAGATAATAGAGTATCATTTAGATATCAAGGAGATTTGATATATAAATTTAAAGTCACTTTCTATTTTCTCAATTGGAAAGATATCAACTAAATGTATATCTATAATTTATTTTACTTCTGATTAGGAAGAAAATCAAAAAACGATTACACGCTATTATAACCCAGATATTATTGCTATAACTGAACAGGTAAATAATACTCCCTCCGTCCCTAAATGATTGTCATATTTGACTTTTGATGGTCAATAAGGCACGATTTAAAACATAAATATCTCTTATTTTACATGTGAAAAAATTATAATAAGTTGATATTTCAAAAATATATATTGAGACGAATCTAACGAGGTCCCACAACACTATATTTTTTCTTATCGTTTAATGAGAATTCATGATCAAATTTTCTTGTAATTGACCACAAAAGTCAAAATGTGACAATCTTTTAGGGACGGAGGGAGTATAAAAATACTATTACCATTTTGTTAAAAATGAGGTACTTTTTCAGTGATCTGATAAATTTTGGAACAATTTTAAATTAATATGAACTAAGAACAAATGTAGTTGTATATTTTGTGATGGTATATTTCATATAGCTATAAAGTAATGATTGAAATTCAGCATTAGACGATATTTTAAAAATTGCTAAATTTTATTTGGAAACTACACGAGAGAGCGAAGTTCGACGTACATTTTTGGGCGTCGAAGAAGAGAAGGGCTTTGCGGAGGGCGACGGAGTAGTCATCGGGTGGCGGCGGAGTATTCTTATTTTTTGGAAGATGTTTTGCTATAATGATCGGAACACCAATTACTACAAACGCCACAAATATAGCCAATGCACTATATTTGAGTGCCTTCTGGCTAACAATGACGCATCCTAAATCCACGTACTTTTTCTTCTTCTTTTCTTGTGGCCCTAATAGCCAACTTTGCTGAGTCTCATCTAGCTGGTGATGGTTCTGGTCGTGGTTGTGGTCGTGGTCGTGGTCGTATTTTTGGGCAGCTAACGAGGCCCTATCCCAATCCGCCATGTGTCTACTTCGTTCATCTTCCGGGGTAGAATCCGCGATGGCGTCTATCTCCAATGTGCCTCCCCAATGATTCCCTGGGTGCATTGTGGCTCACTGTTTTTTTTGTTGCCTTGAAGATTCTCTATTTTATTTTATGTGTGTATTTATAGTTTATTGAATATATAAATGTCATGGTAAGTTGTATCAAAGGAAAAAGAGAGGTTGGGGTTATCACATCATCATTAATGACGCACCCAATTTGAGGAATTAGATTAATTACTAAAATAACTAAGATGATATGATATTTGAGGAATTAGATTGATTACTAAGAAAACTAAGATGATATGATATTTGAGGAATTAGATCGGTCATGGTGTTAGTAGAACTTTTTTAGATGATAGTTAAAAAAAAAAGGTAACATATATCTTATTATCTCATCTTAAGGGCCTCGTCACATCTTATCTTGCCTTTTCGTGGAAGTAAATCGCTTGAGGGTCAAGAGATTTAGTGTTTACCATTCCAACACGATGAGATTTTGCCCACCCCTTACAGGACTCGAACCTACTCGTGCGGAAAGACGAGACTTATATTTAACCAACTAAGCTAAACCTCGAGGGCTTTTTTAGATGATAGTTGAATTTGACAATTTCAATGGATTATGCCACCAAACTAGATAAATAACGTCATCAGGCAATTTCTAAGATAAATCAAGATGGTTCATTTTTTTCTTTGACATTTAGCTTATTACATATGAGGTTTAAGCAAGGTGTTCAATAAATTCAATATTTGGATATAAACAATATTGATTTTGTACATACTAATAAATTTGTGTGTAATTTATCTTTTAAACATGGTGTTTAATTTAGCCAACAGGCTTCCATGGTGGGGGTGGAGGTGGACTGATTGGATAAAGAGGAGGAACTGACGCAAATATTGTATTCTTATTAACACCATGACCGCCGCTACTCGTCAACGACACCAATGCAGCAACCAGACCAGCATTTCCAGCCATAGTAGGTTCACTCTGGCTATAAGTTTTGCGATTATCTTGATATTTGTCGAACCGATCTGGTCCTCCAACCATTGCTCCAGTTATATTGTTAGGATTGGGGTTTGATGTGTCGCGAAATCTCATTCCGCCAGTGCAGGAGTATCGTTTCTTGTCATTGGGTATCGATGCACCACGATGATGAACTCGTCTTGGGAATTTATTGCCATGTCCAACAACATAGCTCATATTCATTGGATTTTCGCCTAGAATGTAGTCAATCTGGTTTTTCCAATCAACAATTAATGTTAGAAAAATTGTTCTGAACATTAGCATCAAGCAATTAGACTTTAATTTACAACAAGAACCTGAGAAGTAGCGAAAGCACGAAGAGTAGAAGCCGCGATGAAGTTAGGACCGCAACTCCATCCTGGAACATCTGTAGCATCCAGATAATCAACGAAGAGATTTGACAGGAATGCTGCATTAGCAACATACTGTAACGGTTGCCCTTGCCCGTGATTCAACTGGATTAGTCCTCCTATAATTGTCCAAAACAACATGAATTTTTTCTTTTAGTATCTCAATTTGATATATAATTGATCTAGGCAGAGGTTGTTTGTATGATACCTCTAGTCCAGTTGAAAACACCAAATCTCTTTAGGTAAGAGCACATGGTTAGACCAGTAAAGTTATGGTAGCTTTTTAGCATATCTTCGTAGGGGTAACCCGGACCCAAGAACAATCTCAGCCTCGTCAACAACAACATTGCTGCAGGCAACTTGTTATCCCAACTAAGAACACTTAAATCAGGGATCATCAAGTTAGCTCTCGTATTCCTCGCTAAACTGCTTGCAGTTGCCAGGGAGAGATAGGTGCTATTCCCAGTGGCATAAAACATCCATGTTCCGCCCCACATATATTCATCCCAATATCTTGTCGAGTTGTAAAAAGTCTCGATATAAGGATTACCACGCGAGTAAGGCGTTCTCTTCCCGAAATCCCTTGCAAAATTCCACACCGTCTCTGCACCCTTAACAAGCTTGTTTGAGTATAATTTGTCGTTGTCTCGGAACACTATGGAGGCAGCTGCTAGTGCTGCTGCCATTTCACCCCCAAGGTCTGGTGCTGAGAAGGACGTTTGAGTTTTTCTGGGATAATCCATATCTTCTGGCCTCGTCCAACAATAGTGATCATCTGGTACTGTTGATCCATTTTGAGAACCTCCAACCTGTTGCTCATTCAAACAACAGTATGTTTAGTATGTTTGAGTAATTGCGCATATAGTTACCCAAAAAACAACATGCTCGACAATGTCTCTAAAGAGGGTCTCGTCTAAAGGGGTAATTGGGATGCCTTTAGTCTCGAATAATATATTAAAATCAAGAATTCCCCTGAGACGTTCACCATTTCAATAACAACCCCTTCATACAGTATCTAATTTATATAAACATAAACTAGTTACCTGACTATAGATTTTGTCGATTTTAGTTGCAGAACTGTTGAAAGTCTTGAGTAAATAATCAGTCCCCCATTTGATAAGGTCTCGAACATGATCATACTCATCAATTTCGCGGTATTTGTGTTCATACTCAATAACACTCCAACTCAACATGGTCATAGCAAATGCCATGGGAAAATGAAACTTAGTGTTGTCCCCTGCATCATAGTACCCTCCTACTAAGCCCCCTTTCACATCTATGGTATCATTTCCATCATTCAATCCTGAATTTCTTCTCCATGGAATTGGATTACTCTTTGGTAGAACTCCAGCTGCATTATAGCATGTAAGGTTAACAACAAAATATAGTCTGAGTACCCTTTTGTAAGGCTGTCATCGTGCCGAGTTGGAACGGGTTCCGCCAAACGTGGGACCGGCTCGGTTCTGAACCAAGTCAGACAATGTAACCGGAATCGACTCGATATATATATAAAATTATAAAATTTATATATATATTATTAAATATACTTGAATTTAAAAATATATATCTAACTTTTGAAATAGACAATTTTTTGTGGTGATTAACTGTATATAGGTAAACGCGCTTACATATGCAAACGACGTAAACTTATTCAATGATTATATGATTGATAATTTGGATACACTCAATTTTGACGAATTCAAATTGTTGCCTTATTCAAACAACCAGCAATGTGCATGCATGTCTCTAAAGTATCTAATTCTTTTTTATCTTTGTTATTGTACAATTTTCTGCTAATTAGTTGGGACAATCGATATATGTGCATCGTAATAATAAGTATTAAATAAAAAAATTCAAAATTAATAATTATAATAAAAAAACTATTCAAATTAGCAATATATGTTATATAGATAGTATTTATTCAAGTTTATAAATATATATTTCATTATAACGAATTTTTATGTAACTTTTATTCCTACAATTAAGAAAATTTGAGAATAACATAGGCTTCATTCTTCAATAAAAACAACTAATAATTCCCCTTTCTCTAATTAAATATAGTGCAGATAATTAAACACGTGGAACAACATAAAAATACTATTTCCAATTTTCAAAGATTTATGTATTTTTTCAATTATCAAGATTGATAAATTATGGAACAATTTAAATTTGATATGAATTCAGTAACAGTTTTAATTGTAAATTATTATATATATCATCATGACATATTTCACTTAATATTTCTTAGCTTAATATATAAAAACATATTTAAATTTCATATTAAAGTAATTGAAATAAAGTCAGTATTGGACTATATTTTAAGAATCAAGGACGTAACAACATTTTGGCAGATATACGAGATAGTGAAGTTAGTTTGACGTACATTTTTGGGCGTCGAAGAAGAGAAGTGCCTTGCGGAGGGCGACGGAGTAGTCATCGGGTGGCGGCGGCGGCTTCTTATCTTTCGGAATTGTTTTTGCAATAATGATCGGAACACCAATTACTACAAACGCCACAAATATAGCCAAGACACTATATTTGAGTGCCTTCTGGCTAACAATAACACACCCTAAATCCACGTACTTTTTCTTCTTTTTTTCTTGTGGCCCTAATAGCCAACTTTGCTGAGTCTCATCTAGCTGGTGATGGTTCTGGTAGTGGTCGTGGTCGTGGTCGTAATTTCGGGCAGCTAACGAGGCCCTATCCCAATCCGCCATGTGTCTACTTCGTTCATCTTCCGGGGTAGAATCTGCGGTGGCGTTTATCTCCAATGTGCCTCCCCAATGATTCCCTGGGTGCATCTTGGCTCACTGATCTTTTTTTGCCTAGAAGATTTCCTCTATTTATGTTATGTGTGTATTTATAAATTTTTGAACATATGAATGTGTTCAAGGGTCTTTAGACGACTTATTAGTAAGTTGTAATGTATAAAATACTAATAACTCAATAGTCCAGTGACGAGAAGGTCCTGGTTCGAAACTCATCATCGCTAATTTACAAAAATAAAAATAGTCGAGTGACATTAATTTGACCCAAATTCTTAGTTAAGAGGCAGGTCTTGGATTCGAAGCTTGTTTAACACAATTTATCATATTTATTCTATCTGTCTATTAGTTAACAATTTTGTATGTTCGTTTTATAATACATTCATACTCTCAACGCGAATTTGAAAAAAGAAAAAAAGGAAATTGTATGAAAGGAAAAAGGGAGTTGGGGTTGACATATCATCACAAATGATGCACCTAATTTGAGGAAATAGATTACTAAGAAAAACTAAGAAGTAAACGAGAGTTAATGTACATTTAATTCAAAATTAATGGAGTTGTTTTAGATGATAGTTGAATTTGACAATTTCAATGGGATATGCCACCAAACTAACAGATAGGGAAAGATGGACGTTGATATGTAACGTCACCAGGCAATTTCTAATAAAAATCAAGTTTCATGGTTCATTCTCTTTGACATTTAGCTTATTACATATGTTGTCTAAGCATGGTGTTTAATAATAAATTCGAACTTTCGTTGTAAACACTATCGATTTTGTACATGTTAATACTAAAATTTAATTTCTATGTGTAATTGTTAAGATGCACTACCACATCGAAAGTCGATGTCCTCTCGGGTCAATATATAAGATCTTGGGCTACTCCCTCTATTGCCAATTGGTTTTAGAGTGGAACCCCATAGACTCTTAATATGGTATCATGAGCCAGACCCGAGTTATTGAGGCACATGTAACCCGCCGCCAATGTTGTTTCTGGCAAATATTATCGGCGAGGAAAATTCCCCCAGCGATCGGGTTACACGTGAGGGGAGTGTTAAGATGCACTACCACATCGAAAGTCGATGTCCTCTCGGGTCAATATATAAGATCTTGGGCTACTCTCTCTATTGCCGAGTGGAACCCCATAGACTCTTAATAGTAATCTTTTCTATGGTCTTACAATTAAATTGTAACCATTATTGATCTCAATATCTCATGGATCAAAAATGCTACTCCTTATTGCGTCAACTTAATGTTTGTCCAGTGCACACACTACGAATAACGAATAGCCAGCAATAATACTGGTTCCCCGAATTGGTTACAGTCTTTCTATGAATTTTTCTCTTAAGATTTCTCTTAATGCATTAATTTCACTATTTGATTCATAGATTTTGTATAAATAGCATGATAGTGCTTTAAAAAAAAATCTTAGGAGAACAAATCTTAGAAGAACCATAATTTTGAATTTTCTACTTGGCTCCCTGCTCCCTGTTACAAAAGGATACTAGCTTATTATTATTGTATTAGTGAGTTTAATTTGGTTAATTAATTATTAGGCAATTACATTTCACATATAGTATAAGCTAATAATTAAGTAGAAGTTCACAATCAAGCCAGCTTATTGACAACTTATAATATAGACTTTCAATAACGAAAAGTCGAAGGTTGAAATAAGTTTTACCTCCTGGCTCCTATACAAATATCCAAGTCAACTTTCTTTTGTTTAGTTTATTCCTTTTGTTCGCTTTCTTATTTGCCATATTTGTCACGTATGCTTGTTGAGGACGGCCTTTTCATTTTCAAACCGAATATCGATCACATATTAATATGGCAAACTAAGAACACATACATGGCAACATCATGCAGGCTTCAACCCAAATAAATACTCCCTCCGTCCCTAAAAGATTGTCATATTTTGACTTTTGTTAGTCAAACATTACAAAATTTGATCATGAATATCCATTAAACGATAAGAAATAATATAGTCTTGTAGTACCTTGTTAGATTCGTATCAATATATATTTTTGAAATATTAACTTTTTGTAATTTTTTCACATGTAGAATAATAGATATTTATGTTTTAAATTGTATTTTGTTGACCACTAAAAGTCAAAATGTGACAATCTTTTAGGGACGGAGGTAGTATTATTCTTATGTATTTTATTTGAATTATTTATCAATTTGATCATTAAAAAATGCGTGCAAGATTCAATTTGATCTCAATTGGTAGAAGTATTGCACATTTAATAAATGATAGTGCGTTCGTTGTTGCAAATGATCTCCAAATAAACATATCGTCGTTAATCTGTAACACTGCTACTAATCGAGATCAGACTGGCAATTCGATCATAATTATTCATGTTATTGAGACCACCTTAAACAGGTTCGCTACATTTTATTCTTACCAATTGTCTAAAGAAAGACTAATGGAATAAAATTGTCGGTGTTGGTCGTGCCATTTGTGTTGGGTTGTAGATTGGCTAAACAATGGAGTATTCTCGTTTGACTATGTCAGTCAATGACCCGATTGGATTTTGTGGGTTAATGTTAATTGGAATTCAGTTAGACTGCACCCTTATTATGTGAAATAAATGAACACTAAATTCGCTGATGAACCACTTGAACAATCATGTTGTTATATGGTCAATTTAGACACTAAACTATTTATGAGAACAAAATGGGCCATAAGTTAGTAGACAAATTTTATTGATGTAATTGGGAATGAGAGAATTCAATCTTATACTATCTAAAGTCCCATGTTCCTCTTAGTTGTAGGAGATTTTTTTTTTTTTTGTTAATTAGCGATGGGTTGAGTTTCGAACCCAGGACCTTCTCATCACTAGCAAGAGCCTTTTTCACCATGCTATTCGATTAACTCTTTGTAGGAGAAAAAAGTAATAAAATTATTTACGTTTTATGATGATTATTTTGTACAATAATTATATACAAATATCTTCACTTTGTTTAGAAAATAGTTTTGATCCTATGTTTTTTGTCCGTTAAATTTAATCTTATTTAAAATAATTAGATATATGGAGTATTACATAAAAATGTTATTTACTGAAAACGAAAAATATTGCGTCGGACGGAGTCAAGGCTGACTGAAGCCTTTATGTTTTGGCTTGTTTTATCCTTTTTTCGCTTTACTTAGACGTTATGAATATTGTTATTGCTTGTTATAACTCTTCAATTATAAAAAAGAAAAAGAAAAAGATATATATTATAAATACGAGAATTAATTCACATAGACTTGAGACTTAGCCCAAATTATATCTCAATGAAATTCACAATACGAAATTGATAGACACGAATACACGATGGGAAATTTTACTTTTTGTCTTCCTTCCACAAAAGCTGAGATTTAAATTTCACATTCAATAAGATTTTCATTCCAATTCAATTATCGGGTTTAATTATCAATAGTTGGAGTGCAAAAATCATCTCGAATAGTTCCATGGCATTTCATTTATTTGGTAGACAAGCTTGATGAGGAGGCTTTCTTGGCCATATGCCTCCCAAAACCAGAGACTTCTTTCAATGACCCATCCAATTTCACACTAGCCCTTGTCTGAATTTCTCCACCTTTTAATTTCCTTGCATTTAAAAACTTATCCACCATTTTACTACCCAAAACTTGTGACTTGTTGTTATTCCCTGTTTGGTATTTACCCATTTGAGGAGCTACATTTGCAGTATTACCCACTATTCGTTGTCGTCCAGGCGAACAAGACTGTCTTCTGTCCTTCATGGTAGGTTCTTGCCTTCGTTGTCCACGACAAGCTGAAATCGATCTCTCTGCTCTCAAGAGATTAGGAGGCGTTTCATCCAAAAATTGAGTGGTTTGGGGTGAGATTTTAGGTGATATTCCCCTGTTTTTTGGAGCCTGGAATATCTCTTTTGGAGATGGCTTTGTTTTCCCAGACGAGGAACCCGAAGATGGTTCTTTCTTTGAATGATCAGGTTTGGAAGGGTTCGATTTCGGGTTCAATATTGGTGCAGCTTTCATGTTCTTCTTGTCAGGCAATGGTGAATTCTGCTTCTTGATTGGAGTAGTGATATGCCTGGTAGGAGGTTTGGGTTTCGGATTTGGGGATGGAGGCCTATTTGTGATGGCCTTTTGAGTTCCATAATTTCCCGCGAACTGAAAATTGTTGAAAACTCGTTATAACATAGAATCGTACAAATTGTAACAGACGACACAAAAACATCGCGCATGCATGCTTACGTACCCTCGAAAGAGGCTGAATGATGGGCAATTCTCGTTGCATGACTAGCTCAGGAGGAGCATTTGTTTCCATTTCAAGAGAAGGAAACAGTGGTGTTGCCGGAGGCGTTTTCAACCTACAAAACATTTTTTTTGTTAATATATTGGATCAAATCATAACTAAACCAGGGGAAATTGAAGTGAAATTACCAATCATAGTCATTTTTCCCATTTTCAGCCAGAGTTTCTAATCCTGCTCCCCTCTTTCCAGAAGTCACTCTGTAAAGTGCATGATTACCTAAAAATCAAACATGTCCATCAATTTATTAACTAAAATGAGCATAGTTTGTAAGTACTTTGAGCCTCCTATAATATGTTTTCCTATCAGTATATGAGAATTAAAACTCAAGTGCTCGTAAAGGTGGGTAAGTTGGTGGAGTAAGTGTTCTTGGTTCTAGTTCTCCTACTAGCATTTCTTCCGTTGTTTTTGTCACAACAGATTTGCCTAGTGTGGTTTACTTGACTGACGTTTTTGGCACACTACTACGCTCAACCAAGGTCTCTTCAATCCACACTCGATGTATAGCGACTACGAGTCTCCCGTTATAAGAGAATTAAACCGGATGTTGTAACTATCGCTAACTAATGAGCGTGCAACTTAATAACATCATTGATTACCATTTTAAAATCCACTCCCTAATTATGTTGAAAGACACTCTCTTGGTCGAGCCTGTCATACAGGGGCTTGCCTAGTGTGGTTTACTAACTGACGTGGCTTACAAGTCTTACGTTAGCCCGAGCTCTATCGAATATGCACTTTACGAGTAGCGATTACTGGTCAATGTCCCCCCCAAAAAGAAAAAAACATACCATTTGCCTCAAATTCATCAGAAATGGGCTGCAAAAGGCTAATATGTCCATCATTTCCCCTTTTATGCATCTCCTTAAAAAGAAGAAGTGATTCTTCGAATTCATCTCTTTTATCTGTGCAATTCACCAATTGTTTCGATCCTGAGATTGTCCTACGAGATGTACCCATTGGATTCATTACTTCTCTTCTTCTGTTCATCTTCTTCTTATTGCTTCCTCTTAATTAAATGCTCAACACAATTACACTTTTTGTCTTGAATTCTGATGGTCACCATTCAATGTAATATCACGTAATATATAGACTTTTAAATCTATCAAGCTTCAATATGATTTATCATTTTTTTAATAGTAACTGAGATTAAATTAATATAGATGCCGGCTTTTTTTTCAGCTCTAAGCGGAGAAATCAAAGAAATATAAAGAATGTGAATCGATCAGATATGTCCCAAAACAATTGTCACATTTGGCGCACACTCAGTGTACCAACATGGAAAATACTGAATGGATGGCCTGCTATTTCAATACAAGCAGATTGATAACGGTTTTTAAAGTTTTTTTTGTCAATACGAGAGACAAAAAGGCGAAATCGAAGATCTTGTATGAACAATGAATTAATAGAAGTTTTATCTCGACAAAAAATGGTTTGTAAGTGATGAAAAAAACACAACGAAGCAAGGCAATACACAAGAGCAAACATATAATCAAGCAATGTTGAAGAAAACTTTTTGTGTACATGTAAAAATTAAAACAAAAGCTAGCATCTCTTTACGTTTGGACACTCATTATTCTAACCTAGTCCAAGTAAAAATGCAATCAAGAGACAGAATTTGAACTACTCTAAGTAATCTCATTCTTTTCATCTTCAAGAATAGGTATACTACTAGAATCAACCTCATTTGTTGATCCATTATCGACGCCCCCACTAGCTATTAGGCGAGTCCATAGGGGGGCGGTTTAGGGGCGCCTTTAGCAACACCACACACTAATTGATTATCAGCAATCATGTACTCATCTCGGAGAGAGCGTTCGGGTGATAGGACACTGATGTACATTTGTTGTCCTAAATATGCCCTCTCTAATGATGTTGATCTCAGGTTCCACATTCCAGCATTGTCTAGTGTTAGCATGATTGCTGCCCATGAATTTGGGTACACTTGGACTGTGTTCCTACTCAGTGCATCTACCAAGTTGTAGTTCTTTCTCTTTTCTGGTGTCCATATTCCTGCTTCAACTCTGTTTTCACATGCACCAATGCATCATAATATTATAATGGACATTAGTTAGACCAATGAAAAAACTACTTATAAAACATTTGTGTCGTTGTTGTACGTGTCGGTTAAGACTACGAATCTGTTAATTTTGATAATTGAAATCGAACTGGACAATCTTTTTGGAACGAGGTATATATGAATATACTTACCCGACCGCGAAGAAAGAGTATCCTGCCAAGTGAAACGTATTGATGCTTTTCTCGTGATTTTCAAAAATGATCTCAACAAAGTTACGGAATGTAGCATTGAGAACATTTGGTGCAAGAGTGATGGTCGCCGGTTGATCAGCACCTTTACTATCTGGTGGTACATCTTCGATTATATCATACTCAAAGACCTTGTCCTTTACTCCAAAGTATTCAGCCAGCTTCAATGGAGTGTCTGGATCTTTATGTGAGACTCCATTGATAGCATAGCGTAGCTTTCCATCGACTTTGCCTGATGTTCCAGCTAATCTTATGGTACGCGTGATGTTGATCTTTCCATAGTGGTATGAACCTTGAGGATTAGGCCTGGCTGCACTTGCAGTCAGGTTCCATCGGAACGAACGAAATTGGTTCATAGACCAAGCAATCCCCTCTGGGGCGGGAGGCAGCTCAGGTGAAGCTGCCCCCTTTCCATTTTCGTATTTAACAAGTGCTGTCGATGTGAGAACTTGTTTAGTGAACCTGGTCGAAGCGACTAGGAAATAGTCCTTCGGTTCTTTGTCCGCAGTTATCAATACTGAGTAGCATTGGCCTAAATGAACATCGAGAGAATCATACTCATTCTGGACAGTATGGGATCCCTCGACTTCGACTAGTTTCATTACGTGACCTTGGAACCTAACGTTCACTGAAGATTTCATCCCAACATTACAGATTCTATACCTGTAAGTTTTGCCACTCTGCATAGTGAACGTTGGTTTCTCATCTTTGTTTCCTCCACCCTTTCCATTAATAAGGACACCATCCGGCCTAGTTAGGCCGCGACCACTGTCCAACATGCCCTTCAACGCGGTATGGGAATCTGAGTACCAATCTCCAACAAGAACATCAAAATCCCCGGCAGGGATATCGAAAGGTACAGGGATGAGATCACGGCTATGAATACGAAGACCTCCATATCCACCCGCGGCCTTGTGCAAGGCCAAGGTCGGATAGTAATAATAGCTTCCAATCTGATCCTTCACCTGGAACTTGATGGTGAAATTCGTCCCCGGCTCAATGGGACAAGTGGTTCCCGGCATACCATCCACCCACGAATTCTTCCTCTGCTGGACGCCATTCCACGTGAAGAGCAACGGGTCGTCGAGCTTGTTGAAAATATTGACAAGTACATTGTTGTTGGAAGTACTATTGATTGTTGGCCCCGGAAATTGACCATTAATCAAGATCACTTGTTGAGGTTCTCCTAAAGGAGATAATGTACCATAGGTAACTTGCCATTCGAAAAACAAATAAGGATCTTCAGCTTGGATCAAAAGCAACGAGGAAAAACAAAAAACAAAACAAAATATTTTTGTGCAATCCATCTTAATCATACAATGTATATCTTCACTTATTACAAGAAATTATGTAATGAAAATATGATGTTGTGTTACTCACTTCACACCTCCTTATAGGATATGGTTATTAAGCCATAGGAAAAATATGAGATTGTCATTAATTTTCTGAAATTATGAGTATTTGGGCCATTAATTTTCTACTGAGTTTCAACTTTGGTTGTGGTTTTCCATTTCTATCGCATTGTTGTACCATTGAATTTTTTGTTAAAATTATATTGTAAATGAATAAATATTTGTGATAATGTTGGTGCGAGATAAAAGGGTGCTCCTAAATTTAGTTGTAGTATTTCATTACACTTCTCCTCCTCCCCTCCTTAATACTGTCTCCTTCAGTAAATAAATATACTCACATTTCTTTTTTAATCAGTTTAATTAATGAACAAAACGGTTACGGTTCATTAATGATATCATTCCTTAATTTTCATATAAATCAATATATATAATTACTATTTTTAACGGAAACATGGTACACGTTACAAAAATATATCATTCTAAAATGGTATAAAATAAAATATTCGAAAAGACATGTACTAAAATTATTTAATGTACTGATTCAGTTTGTGTACTCAAATTCGTTAAACAAATTGTTACAAATTATCTAAAATGCAAAGAATAAGCTTAGATAATTGACGTTATTGATTTTCTTTTTGAAAAATGGTTCGTATTACCTAAAATATACCCAGAAAAAATTAATTTGGTATAAAATATCTTTATGATGATTAATGAACAAAAATTTAATGGATCGTAACTTTCCACTTTTATATGATGCTCACAACTTTAGTTTGGCTCAAAATTATAATGTTATTAATAGTAAAATATATTAAAATATCTTTCAAAATATATATGCAAAAAATGCATGATTATTCACCCTCCTCACTTTCTTCAATTCATGGCTTCCAATCCAACCTCATATTTCATTGTCCAAATTTAAAGTCTCCATCAACTTTATGAGCCTATATAGTATAATAATTATGTGAATATGTGGTGTTTGAATCGGGGTAAATTTATATGAGGATAAACTTTTAAATTAATTTATGTTAGGTTTGTAGGTAAAACTATTATAATTATGTTTGGATATCATTACCCACAAGGTGAATCAATATAAATAATAACATAATGATTAACTTGACAACTATAAACGATTGAACAAATAAAATAAATAATAATAGAAAAAACAATTAAATAAATTTAGAAAATAATAATATTAGAAACAATACTAAATGTCAGTTATTTTCTAACGTTTACACAATATTATTAATTCATTGAGGATTGTATTCTAATTTTAATATAAACAATTGATTAATAAATCCCAGTGTACATACGTATTCATAAGAATTATAATGAAAATTATGAGTTTATTGATTAATAATATTTTAAAATATTTTTTTATTATAACTCTTAATGATTATTAGAATTTGAGGAGTGTATTTTTCAACTATAATAATGAAAATATAGTTCAATAAGTTTGAACTAATAACGATCGAACCAATATTAGTTCAATACAGTTATAGAGTGTATTATTTTCAATACTCTAAATATTGAAAATATAATGCTTATAAGGATATTTTCCTCAATGATATTATTAGTTCAATATACTTTTCAATACTCTATAACGATTGAGCTATAAACTATACTAGTAATCTCTGCACATACAGTTCAACCTGTGCAATTTCGTTCAAATAGTATTTCTTAAATTTTTATAACTATATTCACCTAAATATGACATCATAAAATAATAATAAAAATTAAATTGTATATCTAAACATATTAATTAGAAAAAATTCTCTTCACTATTAACTATTTGTCATTAAAATATATGAACATTAAAGGGTAGTTACGTTAAAGGGTAGTTATTTTTTTAAATGTTTGTCTTAGATAGGTGGCAAACATATATGATGCCACATGGCTAGCTTAGATGATCTCCTAGGCTTCACCAAACAAAGGCTTCCCACATTATAGTATAGATAGATATTGACATTTAGTATTGTTTTTAATACAAATTTTCTTAAACGATATTATATAGTGTATTTTCATAATATTAGAAAATAATGTTTGACACATTATCAATAGTATTGAAACGAATTAATAATATTTTTAACTATAAAGGATTGAACTAATTCATTGAGGAATGTATTTTTTAAAGAGGATATAGAGTATTAGAACTTTTTGGGGGAAATAATATTATTCATGGATGTTTTAGTCTAAAGTAATATAATAATAAAATTATTAATCCATTAACCTACCATCAATATACCCCAATTTAAGGATGAATGATTTGAAAGAGAATAAAAATAAGTCTATTAACCTAAATTAACCTACATTAACCTACATTTACATATATTAATCTTATCTTTTTTCTGTTTCAAACTGAATGAATGAGTGTAATAATACAACTAGATTAAATTAACCTACATTCACCCAAAACAATCGAACCATAATCTACAAGTTGTGTCAATATATAGCTGCAAATTGTAACTTACTTTCATTAGGATCAAGTCGACAACTTTATATATATTTTTACCTTTAGATATTCAATACCAACTTTTTATCAAGCTAACTAACTAATAATGCAGCATATGTAGTTATGTACTCACGAATTTTTTCACCAACGTCAAAAAATTGGTTCATCCATCCTAAACTCAACTTTCAAATCCTTTTAGTTTTTCTTGTACCTCAATTATTAACTATCATCTTAATTGTTCCCTGCACCCCTAAATGATTGGTACATTTAGATTTTTATAATCTAACAAAAATACGATTTTAAAACGTAAATATCTCTTATTTTACATGCAAAAAAATTACTCCCTCCGTCCCCAAAAGATTGTCACATTTTGCCGATGGCTCAATAGCCTAGTGGCATCCGACCCAACATTTCATGTAAGAGGTCATGGGTTCGAACCTTGTTGGAGACAAATTTGTCTCATATTATACTTTAACTCTCTAGTTAGGGAATTTTTGTATTCATTATTTGTACTACCATTGTAATCGTTATTCATCGCTAATTTACAAAAAAAAAAAATTGTCACATTTTGACTTTTGTTAGTAAAACATTACAAAATTTGATCATGAATTCCCATTAAATGATAAGAAATAATATAGTCTTGTGGGACCTTGTTAGATTCGTCTCAATATATATATTTTTGAAATATTAACTTTTTGTAATTTTTCCGCATGTAGAATAATAAATATTTATGTTTTAAATTGTGTTTTGTTGACCACCAAAAGTCAAAATGTGACAATTTTTTAGGGACGGAGGGAGTACAAGAAGTTGATATTCTAAAAATATATTGAGACAAATTTAACAAGATCTCACATAAGTATATTATTTCTTACCGTTTAATGAAAATTCTCGATCAAATTTTTTAAAGTTTGACCACAAAAATCAATGTACCAATCTTTTAGGGACGGAAGAAATATTATAAAATTGTGATATCGCTATTACGTGTAACAAACTAACAATGACTTATGAATTTAATTATTTATGTATAGTTAAGCACCTAAAGTGGTACTCCATCCTTGATTGAGTCGATGCATGCATTATACAATCAATCCATTGACCTTTTTACCGAGATGCTCCTAAGGATTCGCATATTCCTCTTTAGGAGTACTATGATTAAGATTAATTAACTATAATACTACATTTATATAATAATAATAATAATTAATGGCCATTCATAAAATGATTTTGTTATTCAAACAAGTTCACAACTGAACCTGCTTTCGTGAATGACTATTTCATAGAGCCACGAGCTATAAACTAATTCTAATAACTTAGTATAAATTCATATATGGATTAGAAATCAAAATATTAGATCAAACTATAAATATTTTTAAATTGTAGAACCATAATTGGATAGATTCCTTCGAATAAACCTATTATGTTGATTACAAAATATTAGATCAAATAAATTAGGGAGTAGGTATATACCTATTTTCACAATTTTAGAATCAAAATTAAAAAATTAAAAAAGAAGAAGAATTATAATTACAAATATGAAAAAATACTAAAATGACTGAAAATAATCAATGCAAGTTGCACTTTAGTCCCTATAAATATTTAGTCTGCTTAAATGGTCCTTGTAAATGGTTCGATTTAATCCCTATTTATTTAATATTGTCGTTAGGAAATTAAACGAAAAAATGTCATTTGACCTCAATTTTGAGCCAAAATCAAACTTTCAACACTTGATATTTGCACCTATTAAATTTCTCTCCAAATTCCTTCCCTCCTTCAATAAAACATATATTTAGCCAACAAAATCATGAATTTATCTTTCATTTAATAACCACTTTAATATAAACCTGACTTTATCTTCCCCTCTTTTATTATTTATTTCAAATAAAACTCCAATTCATGTTAAAATTAAGAATAATTTTATATTGGTCAAAACTTTAATTACATATAGAAATTATTTACAATTATCATAGTATCTATCCTTTTTTAGAAAGGGGTTTGTTCCCTCTTGACTGTTTGAAGAAGAATGCAAACTCTGGAGCCAGATAAACCGTCCATCCTAAGTCAACGCGACATGCTATCCCGACTGATCCGGTGTCTTGGCATTCATTCCTTTCATTAACACTGTCGATAATTAAACCCGCATAACTAACTCAAGTATTCCTATTCCAAATCCTTAAACCAACTAAACCAACTAAATCAACATTACCATCCTTTTGTTATTATATATGTTGCCTGGCGGAGTATTCTAAGTACGTGAAATATGAGACAACTTTTCAATTTTTTTAATTCTCTATATCCGAAAAATATTCTCCGTGCCTACTATAGCCTTGTCCAAATAAAAGACACTTCAAAGATGATACAATCATTTTGTCAACTAAAAATCACTTCACATATCTAATCTCAACTGTTTCATTTCATTGTTCTTGTTTCCATTTCTTTCTTTCAATATGTCATCAAACAATGTAAAAATAACCCCTTTTCATGAAAATGATGATCATAAAGTTTATTATGAAAATGGGCATTATACTAATAAGGACATGTTTGGTAGCAATAATGGTATAAGTGAAATAGAAGAAGTAGAAGAAGATGATATGAATAATGAAATTATTAGTAAGATTCCATTGTCTACAATAAGAGAAGAGGTAACAGGAGGCTCAGGAAGTTTGTTTTCATTTGATTTCAATAATAATAATAGAGATGTTGTTTTTGTTGAGATTGGGAAACATGAGGAGGCAAGCATGGATGGGCTTGTTTGGGCTATGTCTCATGAAGTTGATGTTGCTTCTACTGTGGTTTTTCTCATTCATATTTTTCAAGAAATCAAGCAAATTCCCACTCTATGTTAGTTCATCTCTCTCAAATCCACACAAGTTTTTATTTTAGTATTTTGATTGTGATTCTTAACTAATAGATGTCCATTTCATAATATCTATATTTAGTAAGTAAATTTTATATTCGTTATTGGTGATACTATTGTGTTGTGTTTATACTTCATTGTTAATTTGTGTTAATAGTCTATGGGGTTCCACTACCTCTCACGTGTAACCCAATCATCGGCGGAATATTCATCGCCGGTATTAATTGTCGGAACAGCATCGGCGAGGTTACACGTGTCTCATTAACTCAGGTCAGGTCTGGCTCATGATATCATGTTAAAAGTCTATGGGGTCCACTCTAAAACCAATTGACAATAGAGGAAGTAGCCCAAGATCTTATATATATATATTGACCCGAGAGGACACCGAAATTCGATGTGGATGTGCATCTAAACAATTTGCAAAAAAAAATACTGTTAGTTTTAAGAAGGTATGGGATTGAGCAAACAAAAGGGACCGAGGGTGATGTTTTGGTGAGATTGGTCCCTCCAGTTTGTCAAAAGTTACAATCTAGTCCTCAAAGTTTAGATTAGTACACTAACAATCTCCGGAGTTACGTTGCACAAATATTCATTATCTTTGCGATTAAGCTTGTTTATTAAGTTATTTTTGAAGTGTCACGTTTGATCGAGCCTCGCAAGTGAAGTTGAGTAAATGTCAAAAGAACAATGAGGGTGGACCTAAGTGATGATCTAATATCTAGCACATGAAAATATAGTTAGATTGAGAATTGTTGAGGTTGAGTGAAATGTAACATTGAATTTTACAATTACAGTAGGAATGATGCCAATTGATCAGGCAAATCCTGAGCAAAAGGAGTTGTACATGGCCCAAGAAAGAGGTAGGAGAAGAGAGTATCTTCAGAAGTTCCTCAATGTATGTTCTGCTTCCAAGGTAATGGAAAAACTTTTTAGTAACGGTTATGGGTTCGAAACTCACCTCGTCGTTAATTTACAGAAGAAAAAAATTGGTCTATTATTGAATTAAATCTTTTGAATTTGGACAGGCTAAAGTGGACACCATATTGATTGAAAGCAATACAGAGGCCAAAGCAATTCTTGATCTCATTCCCATTCTCAACATCAGAAAGTTGGTTGTAGGTACTCCTAAAAGGTATGGCTATTTTTGCAATTCTTGATCTCATTCCAACTAACGGAGGATCCGCAATCGCTATTTATCGAGTTTAACCTCAGGCCGATGCATTTCTTGAAAGAGATGTATGTAGCGGTTTTTGTTGATGAATTTGTATTTGTTCTTTTGTAAAGTTGTATTGTCTAGTTACGCTTTTCCGATTAGCGTCCTACAATAATATGTTTCCAAATATTATGCACAATATTGTAGGAATATAAGGTCAAGAAGGATAGGTGGTACAGGTGGTCAAATACTTAGAGGTGCACCAGAAGAGTGCATGGTCAAGATTATTTGTGAAGGAAATGAATTGACCGATTTGATTGCTGAATCTCCACGAGCCAGCAATGCTCATGGCACCCCAAACTTCTCAATCGACCAAGATTTACAACAAATTAATAACACCAACAATAATTATCCATTTTGTGGTTCATGTTTCAAACCCAAAGTTAATTCCACTACTACTTGAAGTTATGTAAATTTATATATGGATCTTTGATTTTTTGTGATTTTAATAAAATTGTGAGTGTGATTGGTGTTTCTTGTGTATATAAGGAGAACAGCTTTTTTTTTTGCTTGTGAAGATTATAATGAGAAAATTGCGTGTATTTATAATGTTCAAATATTTACTTTCTCCATCTCTAAAAGATTGTCACATTTTGACTTTTGTTGGTCAAACATTATAAGATTTGGCCATCAATTTTCATTAAACGATAAGAAATAACATAATCTTATGGGATCTTGTTATATTCGTCTAAATATATATTTTTGAAATATCAACTTTTTATAATTTTTTCGAGTAGAATAAGAGATATTTACGTTTTAAATCGTGTTTTATTGATCACGAATAGTCAAAACGTGACAATCATTTAGCAATGGAGGGAGTACAATTGATTATTGAATTAAGTAATAACCAATCACATACTCCTAAGTAAGTTGTAAACTTGTAATTAGCTTGAAGATATTCTTAGTAACATTCGGGGCTAATTTCAATTGATTTAATGATAACATGATGATTTCATTCTTTTTTTTATATTAGTAACAATAATGAATAATATAGAGTACATATTACTCCCTCCATTCGTCCATTTTTTGGTATAGTTTACATTTAAACAAAATTTAGTTTATTTTTGAATTATCTCAAAAACATAATTTTTCCTTAGCTTCACTTTTTCTACCAAATTTCTTAAAATAATAAAACCCTAACAAGAGTTTGTTATTTAAGAAAATAGTCATTAAATTAAGGAAATACGTATGACTTACGAGACTTGAATGATGAATTATGAAGTTATTTCCTTTTTTGGGCCTTCGGTTGGATACTCAACAAGTGGACCATGTGTCGTAAGATTTGAACTTTTTTATACCCTTTTATGAAACATGCAAGGTGAGTTTGATGGCCAAAATGAATATTGGGAAAGTCGAACATGAAATGTCGTGTAATAAGAGCATTATGTTAATTTCTAAGCTACATGACATCCTTATTTCGTAGTGTTTGGTATTTGTCTGTGTATTATTGTGTTACTTTTCAATTTGTTCGTCAGAATGCATGCTCAAGTCAAGTACATGTTTTAGAGTTAGTCGTAGTCTAGTGGAAAAGGCTCTTGCAGAAGGTCCTAGTATCGATACTCACCCCATCGCTAATTTACAAAAAGAAAAGAAAAAAGAAAGTCAAGTACTTGCTGTTATTAGTTATTACTCTTACCTATCTTGATTTTGTAATATTAGATCCACATATTGTAGTTATCATATATATTATTGTTACATTTCTTAGCCTTTTCGTCGCGGGTGATAGAATTTTTGTAGTGTTTTACGCCGTTGTTGTAGATTTGAGAAACAATTCAACAGATATTAGTTTTTAATTAGTGTTGGGCAACAATATCGGCAGGAATAATGGAATTATTGATGAGAATCAACTCTTGCGTGATTTGAGGAGATTGGGGGGAAGGGGGCAGTTAAAATGGGGGTGGGCGAATGAGGCGCGTGTGGAATTGGGAGAGGGGGGAAATGGTTTTTTCAGATTTTTTGATTGTCTAAAATAGGTATAGAATGACTCTTATGCCCTTTGTTATCTCTATGATAACACTATAGTGTTATCTCCTAAGTGAAACTCAAAATATTGTTCCAAAGTGGTCATAGACTCATAGTTGGTGCTTGGTAATGGTGGACAAAGATTCATTATCCTCATGCGCATTTGAAGATTTTGAGTTCAAAAGAACTGGACCATTATAGGATTTTGAAAGTGACCTTGTTTTTACAATCAAAGTTCAAAAAAGTTGGCAATGAAAAATCATCACCAATAGATATAAGGGTGCTTGTAACTTTGTGTGTGTGGGTGGGTGTGGTGGTGTGTGGGGGGGGGGGGGGGGGGGGGGGTAGGTAGGGGATACATACCCCTAATCTACACAACTTGAAGGACATATATAGTTAAAGGTTATCCCTGTTGGCTGTTAGGCTACACATACAGCCAAAATAGTTATGGAGTGGCTAATGGTGGTGGACCTAGTTTGCTCAATCAAATTATATATATCCTTGCCCACCTTCACTAATAATAAGTACAACATGTCCCATTTGTCATATGAAAATTGGTAAGATGCACATCCACAACAGATCGGAAGTCGATGTACTCCCGGATCCAATGAAACACAGCTTCTCGAGGCGAGGCACCTTTGAATTTTTGAATTTTCCATCAGTGACGGGGGTTGCGACAGTCTATCTTTGTCTCTGTAGAGTTCGGTCAACTAAAAAGGAAGATATATTAAAAGTTTAATTATTAGGTGTGACTTGTGAGGCTCATATAAGTCATAGTGGTATAGAAGAAGGAGCCATAACCATGTGTGCCTTATCTTAAAAGTAAACGCCTGAAGTGAATGAAATGGCAATAATGGGAAAATGAAGTTATATATAGACATTATATATTTATATTATTGAGCTTAATGACAAAAGTCGTTTAAATTGCAGACACTGACTTGAGAACCCCTCTAGTGAAGACGATTACAAACTGAATGTGGATGGAATCCATATTTCATATTGTTTTCTCAAAGTCTAATAATTCCGCGTGCAATCAAGTCGGCTGTTGGCAATTTGGCATAAACACGGCCTTACATTACATAAGGTGATGCACTTGTGTTCTCGATGATTCATCAATAGTCTTTTTTCATCATAAAATATGAAATCGTCACATTAACGATCTTACGCATCTCTACCCTGAAGCATATGGAGGAGGTAAATATGAGATGTGTCTTATCTGATCAGGGGAACTAGAGATTACATGTTAACCACTTCGAAATACAAAATTTTGTTTCCAATGAAAATCGAACACGGATTGCATGAAGATGCGACGGTACTTTGCACTCAATAGTCTGATGACAGATGATGCAACCTTCTAACTAGGAGATTTTGAGTTCAGATCTTGTTGAAGATTATTTACATCAAACTTCATAAGTGTATATGTATTAGTTGGAAAAAAATTTAATCGCCATTATTTATAATACTATTTTATTCATACTCTCGTTTGCTAATATTATTTTCTCCTAATTTTTAGAGCTTTTTTTCAAATCAAACAACTTCATTTTCTATTTTCCTCAAATATTTATTATGACAACCACCAATTTAGAAATTCATTTATAACGAGAGGGATCCACATTCGTCGAGCGTACTTGGTAGATCTCGGTTAATGTCAGAGTCTACAAACTGCGCCAACCCGATAAACTATACTAGAGAAGCCTCGTATATTAAGCTCAACCAAAAAAGTATGATAAGAAGAAAGAATCGAGTTTATAATTCAGTGGTCACAAGCTCATCTTTTACTTGTTAACGTACACTGATTTAAAAATTCTTGATTTTCCACTTGTTTGATATATAGAGTTAATTACAACAATAATCTGAGTAAGTGCGGTCAAGTTGTACTTTCATCCCAGCAAGTGACAATGTTACAGTAACAGTCGATGATAGTATATACGTGGTTCATAAATGGTGCCTAAATTAACCATGCTGTTAATAATTAACGATTTTAACATTTTTAGGGTGCAAATATAATTTTTGAAACTCTTGGGGTCATGTTTTGGGATTGAGATTGCATTTTCAAAACTTGGATTTTTGTTCCTAAAATGCTAAAATTGATCAATCATTCACGAAAAAATTAATTTAAAAAACATTTACGAATTACATGTACACTATCGAACACTATTACAATAACACCTAGTAAGACAAAAATGTAATTTGATTTTACTCACGGAAACTATTGGTGTTATTATCTCTAGATATATACTCACAAGTCACAATGGGGCTTGTCATAATTGTGATGTGAAAAGGAGGAATGACATAGTTGAGGTTCATGAGCTCCAACAGATTACACAATAAATAAAGAACGTAACTTGGTTAATAATTATGTACGGATTATTTAAAAATGGTTATGGTTATGGAAATTTAGGAACTGGAATGGAAAGGAGTACTGGAGTAGCTTTAGTAGTTTCATAAAACAAACTTGAGGTTGATAAATTATTGTACGAAGTTGCTCGTATTATATAGGGACGATGAGATTTTGTAGTTTCTGCTAAAACTAGAAGTTCTAACAAAAATACTTCATTCATCCCTAAATGATTGATACATTTTAACTTTATGGTCAAATTTTAAAAAATTTGATCAAGAATTCTTATTAAATAATAAAAAACTAATATAGTCATGCGAGACCTTGTTAGATTCGTCTCAATATATATATTTGAAATATAATTTTTTTATAATGTTTTCGCATGTAGAATAAGAGATATTTTACGTTTTAAATTGTGTTTTGTTGATCATGAAAGTCAAAATGTACCAATCATTTAAGAATGTAGGGAGTAATATTAGCAAGTTATCAAACCGAATATTCCGGTATAAAATTGTGTTAGATTGATAATTATTGGTATTATAGTAACAACATATTATACGATGAGGGGCGGACCTGTTTTGGTTTCGCCCCGTTCAGTCTAACAAGTACTTTTTGTAAAATAAAATAAAATAATACTACCTTATTGAATCGGAACAACGATTAGTAACAAAGCACAATTAATCAAATGGACTCTCTTGATTATTGTAGAGGTCCTAGTGTGATATATATAGATGATATAATACAAGAGTTTACATATGATTACAACTCTACAATATCGCAACAACTACATCCTAAACTAACGTACAATAGTTATCCGGATCTAACCTAATATATCCAATACTCCCCTTACAAGCTGAAGGCGGACGCGAAGCAAGCCGAAGCTTGTCCCGAAAGAAGGTAAACCGAGATGTAGATAGCGGTTTTAGTAAGTACATCCGCAATTTGATCTTTGGTGGATATAAACTGAATTAGAAGTTCTCGTCGAGCAACCTTTTCACGAACGAAGTGGTAATCAATCTCGATGTGTTTAGTGCGAGCATGGAAGACAGGATTAGCCGCTAAGTAGGTTGCACCAAGGTTGTCACACCAAAGAATCGGAGGCTTGGGGGGAAGTAACCGAAGTTCACCAAGAACCGCCATAGACCAGGATACTTCTGCAACACAATCGGCAAGAGCTTTATATTCTGATTCTGTGGAGGAGCGAGCCACTGTGCGTTGTTTCTTGGATTGCCAGGAAACTAAATTCGAACCTAGATAGACAGCATAGCCACCAGTAGAGCGACGATCATCTGACGAGCCGGCCCAATCTGCATCACTAAACGCCTGAATAGACAAATCAACAGACGGTGAAATAAGCAACCCAAGGTGAAGTGTGGCCTTAACGTATCGAAGAATACGTTTAACCATCAGGAAGTGGTCCGCAGTAGGTGCATGCATGTGCTGACAGACACGGTTAACCGCAAAGGAGATGTCAGGGCGAGTGAGAGTGAGATACTGCAAGGAGCCAACCAATTGGCGATACAGCGTAGCATCAGGGGGCGGATCAGATAGAGGAGCCACGGACGGGGTAGTAGCCATTGGAGTAGATGTGGGCTTGCAATTGACCATCTGAGCCTTGTCCAAAAGATCAACCATGTACTGACGCTGAGAGAGCAGCAAGCTTCCATCAGATTGTTTGATGGCCTGAATTCCGAGGAAAAAATCAAGGGCACCGAGATCCCGAGTGACAAATCGTGAACTGAGGGCCGCCAGGAACGCATGAATGGCAGCATCATTGTTACCCGTCACCAGGATATCATCAACATAAACAAGCATGACCAAGTGAACACCTGCACGAGAGAAAATGAACAACGAGGTGTCTGCCTTTGACTGCAGAAACCCGTAAGATAACAAAAACTCTTGCAGGCAATGAAACCACACACGCGGAGCTTGTTTGAGACCATAAAGAGATTTATTCAGTTTACATACAAAGTGAGGGTGAGACGAATCAACAAAACCCGGAGGTTGAACCATATAAACTGTGTCGTCAAGAGTACCATGGAGAAAAGCATTTTGTATATCAATTTGACGAACATTCCATTTATATGTAACAGCAATAGACAAATAATTCGAATAGTAGATGACTTAATTACAGGACTAAAAGTATCAGAAAAATCAATACCTTCCACCTGATGATTGCCTTTCGCCACTAAGCGCGCTCGACGACGCGTAATAGTACCATTAGAGTCCCGCTTGAGCCTAAACACCCATCGACACCCCACAACATTCATTCCCGAGCGAGGAGGAACTAGTGTCCATGTATTAGTACGAACCATTGCATTAATCTCTTCACACATGGCTTGACGCCAAAGGGGACATTTGTTGGCCTGGGTGAAACATGTAGGTTCGGTAGCTAGAAGAGTAACGGCTAGGGCATAGGGATGGGTTTCAAGGCGCTTACGGGATGGTTTAGGATTGGGACGCAGACGCATATGGTGAGGGTGAGGCGGAGAGACAGGAGGCGTGGGAGCAGGCTGCGGTGGGGAACTGGAGGAAGGCGAGGCTGTAGCTGGGCTGCTAGTAGAGGTAGGAGCTTGCTGGTGTGAGGGGCTGGAAGAGGGTGAGGCTGGTGCGGGCTGCTGGCGGAGGCTGGTGCAGGGCTGGGGCTGGGGCAGGAGAGGGACGGGGCTGGGGCAGGGGGCTGGGCTGGTGCAGGAGACGGACAGGGGACAGGGGACGGGGCTGGGGCTGGGGACTGGGCTGGGCAGGGCAGGGGACGTGAGCTGGGGCTGGTACAGGAGGCTGACAGGGGACGTGGGCTGGGGGGGAAGACGACATCAGTGGGCAGGGGCTGCTGGGAACAAGAACAGGGAGGGGAGGACGGATAGGGCTGCTAAGACACGAAGGAGAGGCACCGATTATAGGAGGACAGGACGAAGGAGGCGATAGGGAGGGGAAGACCTCTTCAATAAACTTAACAAATTTAGCTATATAGATGCGCCGAGACGCAATATCCATACAACGGTAGCCATTATGAAGAGGACTATAACCCAAGAATATTGACGGAGAAGAGCGAAAAGAGAATTTATGCGAATGATAAGGACGCAAATAAGGGTAACACAAGCAGCCGAAGCTTCGCAGGAACATGTAATCAGGGACACATTTAAATAGAAGCTCATACGGAGAGATGTGTTGATTAGTCACAGTAGGCAATCGATTGATTAGAAACACAGCGGTTTCAAATGCAAAGTGCCAATATGACAAATCAAGATGAGCGTGAGAAAGAAGTGTGAGACCCGTATCTACGATATGTCGATGACGCCGTTCCACACGACCCATTTGTTCGTGAGTGTGTGGGCAGGACACTCGGTGACCAATACCAATTTCGTTAAAAAATTTATGACAAGTGCGATATTCACCGCCCCAATCTGTTTGTAAAGTTTTAATTTTACAGCTAAAGCGACGTTCCACAAGGGCTTGAAATTGTTTAAAAACTTGAGAACATCAGATTTAACAGTAAGTGGGTAAAACCAGACATAACGCGAATAGTCATCAACAAATATGACGAAGTAGCGAAAACCATCAGAAGATAAGACCGGGGCAGGACCCCAAACATCAGAAAATATAAGCTCAAGTGGGCGAGAGCTGCGTTTATTACTTAAAAATAAAGAGGTCTTAGCAAGCTTGCCCATCGGACAAGCAGTACAGGACTGACTTGAAATAAAACGCGACTTAGGAGCTAATTGTGAAAATAATTGACGACACACCCGATCATGAGGGTGACCTAGCCTATGGTGCCAAACAGGCGACGATACATGACTCGAAAAAGCAGACAAATCATTTGAAGACGACACAGCACCACTTGACGCAAACTGATATAGGCCCTGATTACTCGTCCCGGTAAGTAGAGGGAGCTTGGTTACCTGATCCTTAACAACAAAACGATTGGCATGAAACTCAAAGAAGGCATTATTATCTTGACAGAATTTTGAACAGAAAGAAGCGATTTGTGAGCAGACGGAACATGTAAAGCATTATTTAAAGTAAGAGATTTGTGAGATGAAGGAAAAGTAATAGTACCAGTATGTGCAATATTCATATGCTGACCATTGGCAACTTGGAGAGCATCTGAGCCTGGATACGACACGGGATCCTGGAAAGCAGCCAAATTTGGAGTAATGTGATGAGATGCAACCGGTATCCGGAAGCCAAGATGAGATGGAACCAGGATAGGAAGAACCAGGAGAGGGATAGGCAGGAGGCTGCGCCATAATCGAGCCGGCAAAATGTGCATTTGGGGCTGTCCGATGTGGACACATGTTGGCAAGATGCATAGTAGACTCACACACATAGCAGCGGGTCTTGGACTGATAGGAGGACGCAGGGGTTGCACTCCTACGGTCCGTGTGAGGGCGACCTGAACCACGAGAAAATCGGCCCCGAGAGGATCGACCGCGGCCACGAGCCATTGAGCCATGATCTCGAGAGGCATATTGAGCCGAGGGTGGTGGAGTAGGAAGCAAACCTTGACTCGACGGAGAGATATCGTGATTCACAAAATCATGAGTAAGTGCATAATTGTGAAGCTCCTCATAAGATATTGGAGTTTCACGAGAATACACCATAGATTTGAGTGAGCGATACTCATCGTTCAAGCCACGCAAAATGTAGATGAGAAACTCCGCTTGGGAGGGTTGCTTGCCAATCGCAGCCAAGGCATCGTATGCAGACTTAGCCTTAGTGAGATAGGCCCCAATAGAGAGATTATTTTGCTTGATAGTAATGAGCTGATCTTGCAAGCACAATTGTGTCGAGAAAGACGGATTAGCAAGGGAAGTTTGAAGAGCACTCCAAATAGCATGAGAGGTCTTTTTGCCAACGGCAATGGGTAGAGTTCTTCCGATAAAGAGGAGATGAGAAGACTCTTAATTAGACTATCTTGTTGGATCCAGAGAGCATACGCGGGATTCGGCACAAAAGTTCCAGTAGATGAAGGAAGAAAGGACGGAGGACAAGGGATAGTCCCGTCAACATAGCCAAAAAATTTGATTACCGGTAAGAAAGGGCTCCATTTGAGTCATCCAATGAAGATGATTTGAGTTGGTGAGTTTAATCGAAATATAGTGGTGGCGCATGAGTAAGGGGTGTAAGAGGTGGGGTAGGTGGTAGTGGAGGAGATGGGGACGTGAGTGGTGGAGGCGATGGATCATAGTAAGGGAAGTTATATGGCGACTGGAGAAGGGACGGGAGGGGGCTGGTTTGGTGCGAGGGGGGATATGGGGGTAGAGACGACGATAAAAAGGTTGGAGAAGGTGCAGCAGGGGGCTGATTTGGTGGTGTAGGCTGTGGTATGGTGGTGGATAAGGAGGGCAGGGGCGTGTTTGTAGGGTGAGAGAGAGGTGAGGTCGTGAGTGGTGAAACCGGGAGCATAGGCATGTGAGGTGATGTTGTAAGTGGTGAAGCAGGGAGCAGGGGCTGTGGTATAGTGGTGTGAGGTGTTTGAAGTGGGAAGGAGATTATATGAGATGGTGTCGACATAGGGACACTGTGAGATGTGGTGGCAGTATCGATGAAGGAAGAGGCTGCCGCGGAAAAATCGTCTGATACCATATTGAATCGGAACAACGATTAGTAACAAAGCACAATTAATCAAATGGACTCTCTTGATTATTGTAGAGGTCCTAGTGTGATATATATAGATGATATACTACAAGAGTTTACATATGATTACAACTCTACAATATCGCAACAACTACATCCTAAACTAACGTACAATAGTTATCCGGATCTAACCTAATATATCCAATAGGTACCTATAAATATAACTATTTGCCAGTTAGTCCCGAGCAATTTACAATTCTAATTTCGGCCCGGCATTTGCCGGGCCCCTTAAACTAGTTCTGAATATACAATTGACACTTCAATTTTAGACGTTTTTTTTCTCCACCTTTTGGGATATTTTGGAGGATAGTCAATAGAGCTCACGAAATTTGAGATATATTGGGATGTTAAAAGTCATATTGAGGAGCATCGTGTATTCACACGTGAAAAATTAAATTAAGGACATAGGTGCATCGTGTATTCACATATTGAGGACATAGGTGCATCCTGGATTAATATTAAATTTTATATATATTTTTTTAAAGTATTATTATAAATTAATAAAGTATTTTTAAATGTATATCCATATAGAAAAATTTAAAAAATATATATAATTTAGGTGAAATATCATAATATTTTAAAAAGTAATATAATAAACTTTTTTCACTTGGACGACCCACATATGAGTGTCATCCAAATGAGCATTTGGACAACACACACGTGTAATGTCGTCCAAGTGCTTACTTGGACGACACTCCCGTGTAATGTCGTTCAAGTGAGCTTACTTTACTTGGCCGGCCCCTCTATTCTCTGCACTCAAATGTGTTGTCTAAGTGAGTTGTCAAGTGTCGTTCAAGTAATTTTTGTTATAATAATGACATTTCAAAAAAATGTGTGTTCTAGTCAAACAGTTCTTAGTTAAAATGGTTTGTAGTATTATATTTGAAATAAAATATCCAATTTAAACTTATGATTTATATAATAATTTTGTCCTGAATCATTAACTATTTGTAATGACAGTGACACACTTCTTCTAAGTAATTTGTACTCTCCCTCAATTCCTAAATGATTGGTATGTGTTAACTTTTATGATCAACAAAACACGATTTAAAAGATAAATATCTCTTATTCTACATTTAAAAAATTGATATTCCAAAAATATATATTAAGACGAATCGTCTAACAAGATTCCACATGACTATATTAATCCTTATCGGTTTTATAAAAATTATTAATTAAATCTTTTAAAATTTAATCACAACTGTCAAAATGTACCAATCATTTAAAAAACGAAGAAGTATAAACTAGTCATATACTCTTACACTTTATATATAGCATAGATTACATATGCATGTTATTATTTTAATTGTTTATCTATTACCAGCATAAGGTTTAAGTTTACCGTTATGTTACGACGTGCCCTCAACTACATCATTACTGTACCTACCGTAATATAAAACGGCTCGTCTCGTTGTGATCTTCTTGTCCGGTTTTAAATCATATATCACTCTATTCTCACAGGAACAATTTAACAAAAAACCTATTTCGAGAACTATCTTAAAAAGAAACCTAGTATAAATATCATGAAATAAGGTTAGATCTATTCATAAAATTCCGTAAATAATTTTACTATAATTAAATAAATAATTTTAATAATCGTTGGCTTTTAAATAAAGAAAATAGTACTCATGATTACGTATGCAATGACTTAGGTATATCGAACCTAAAAAAACAATTATGCAAGATATGCCCTAGCTGTGAGATGGGCCTCATCATCATCACCTTGATTAATTCTTGCATTTATGCTTCAGCCTACACGTACTTGCGTATGTAACGATGTCGTCTTTTATTCATGTCCCTAAGAAGGACGACAATTTTATCCAATTATTTTTCATCATAAATAAAAAATAGTTTTGTCCCAATCATACTAATCTAATCAATTATTATTTCAATAAATTAAAGAATAGTTATTTGCCCTTCATACGCATCTAATAAATTAGTTCAATATGTAAGTCTCATTGTACAATTGTGGTTAGTCAAATTTGAAAAGTATTGTGATTACAACAACCGTTTAACGTAACACATCCTCCAAAATTTCGGTACTAAAAATTCTAAATGATTAAAAAATTGGCGGTCCTTTAGCTATGATTTTTCACTCGATTTTGGACTTGTCCCACTTACTCGATTCAACTCATCAATAATTAGGATTACATAGAGATAGGGTATATATAAGATAGTGACATTACTTTAGGATTTAAGATATATAATAGTTGTGACCCATACTACGGTGAATCAAGGAAATTGTGAAAATGGTTTTAAAAAAATGAGTTGAAATTTGGCAATAAAGTTTAAAAATTGTATACTGCTTAATTGTTAGAATTTGAAAAAAAATTACAACAATTTAGTTCAAATGTTGACGGAGGTGTTAGAACTTAACCGCACTTATCCCGCAAATAGTGGAAATAATCGATGATACAATTAAATTAAGTTTTAATGATAACCCATCATCCGTCAACATATATCAAAGGGAATAAAGTCTGAGGAACTCTCGGAGAACCTAGCTAACAACCTTAATCCATTTTCCTGAAATTATTTCGACAATTGCTCTTGTTAAATTCTCAAAATAACTATGTTAAATTAACCTCTAGTCAATTGACATGGAGGGAGTATATATATGCACGAAACGAAAACATCATTTATTTAAATTAAAATATAGAGGGAATATATGCATGCGTAAGGCCAATAAGTAATTTCGTAAACACCTATCAAAGATGACAATTCGTGAGGATTAATTATTTTAAGTTGATATAAATAATTCTAAACTCGTCGTCATTCCCTGATTGAGGGTATTCTAAGATAAAATTCTCTAATACTCACTAATTCTCGTTAAATGATACAAAATAATATAGTCAGTGGAATCCAGTTAGATTCGTCTCAATATATTTTTAAAATATTAAATTTTTTTATAAATTTTACTCATGTAGAATAATAAGAGATATTACATTTTAAATCGTGTTTTGTTAATCAGAAAATCAAAGTACAAATTATTTAGGGATAAAGGGAAGACTATTTATTATATTGTATGATTGACATGCATCTTATAACTAGTCCATCTATATTTGTCCGAAAAAATAATTGACTAATTTAAGGAGAAGTATTTAATAAAAGTCCAATAGACTATTTTTTTCAAATAAAAAACAATAAGAGATGACAAGAATCTTTAAGTCGTGGGTCTTGCCATGATCTTGACTTAAATATTTCTTTGTTTCGTGTGAGTAATATTGATAAGGACGGAGGCAGTCACTCCGCCCCAAATAAGCACACGTAATAAGGGCTCAAATCTATGTACATTAGAACCGTTGCAGCAGCTTATCTAAATTTTTTTATTATTTTTTAAATTTATGGAGTATATTTAAACTTTTACACAATTTAAATTTCCTATTTATAATTTACAACACTTAATAAAGAATAAAATGGTTTGGAGAGGGTGTAAATATTGAACACTCCTATAAATGAGGAAAATTTTAGAAACCAGGAAATCCGATATTTAGTATTTTTTTTTACTTTTTATGCGTTTTCACTATTCCAAATATAATATAGAAGTAGTTTGGGACATTGTTGCGAATGCTTCGTATACTCCCTACAATATAAGTTTACTCATCAATGTCTTCCGGCCACCTTTTCTTTAGACAAAAAAATAGTTAATTTTGAACAAATTTATAAATTGAGTAAAGTAATGAACAAAGTTTCGAAAATGGTGAGAAAATTGAATAAGTACTAAATTTTCATCAAAATTTGCTACTAATCTCTTCAATCGATTGTATAGGGGAATTATCAATTAAATACTCTTATCTTATGGAGAGCGAATGGTTGAAATAGTTCATGATAGTGTCACTAGGTTGCAGTTTGGTTCTCAATAGTGACCTCGTTGTAGTTTAGTCCCTAATAGTTGCAAATAAGTTGCGGATTGTTCCCCAACTCAATTTTTTCATTAACTTTTAACACCAGCTCGATTAGAAGTTAAAGTAGAAAGAAAGAAAAAGATTTTTTCTTACTTAAATTTAGTTTTGGTGCATAATGAAACTTATTATAACTTATTTTGAATATTGATTTCTCCCAACTTTCTTTTTTCTAAATAACGATGAAGTGAGTAAGAGCCTTTTCCACTAACCTATTCGATTGACTGTTGATTTATCCCAACTTAAAAATTTCATTGTATAATAATTTAAATGAACCATACAATTATTAGGGTCGCCCTATTGTTAGTAGCAATAATCATGTGATAATAATATTGAATTGAGGAAGTAACTTTTAATTCCTAAGATAATCAAGTTAGGGAATAGGTGAGCTTATGACTGAAAGATCACGAATTTAATTCTCAATACTCTCGCAAGTAAGAAAAAGAAATTAAAGAGGAAGTAAATAACTTTGATAATAAAATTGCATTCAAGCGAAAGTCCAATAAAGTAGGAAAATTTTAGCTCCTGATGTTTACTGTCTAAGTAGTATCTATCAAGTATGAAGTTGAAAAGTGATGGATACAAGAAACAATGAAGTTTCACAACTTGCAAACCAATTTGCCCCCTTTCCAATAGTACGGTTAAGGGCATGATAGAAAACCGTGAAAGACTACTACTCCGTAATTATTTTGGTGTTTTACTATTCGAAAATGAAAGATCCTACAACTAGATCATGAAAAGTCGATAACCAATTTGCGTGTATAATCAAATACTCTGTAGGCCATATTCTCTACAGTAAGCGCATTGTGGTCTCGAACATAGTTGAACTGATAAAAATAGAGAGTGTTAAGCGTCAGCCTCGTCTCTTTTGCCCAACATGAATTTAACTCCCTTGAGGACGGACTATGTATTGAAATGACCGAAAGACAGTTTAATGATCGGTTGATACATATATCGTGATTGACATCCTTCATGGTACTCTAGGATGGGAAACGTGAAGAAGGACGATTTCAAGGTGTATCCTTTTTTTGAGTCAAAGGATTAATCTTTGTAATAATGATAGGTACTATTGATTGCCTAATAATTGTGAATTTAAGTACGAAATTAGTGAGGTAGGGGTGAATAATTCTTTATTAGTGTGCTAATAATGGATCTTTTCAATACGAGTCGAAGAAGGAAGACAGATGTTAATGATATGGTTAGTTAAGCAAAGATATATGAGTCAGTAATCCAACAAAGATACTTGGAAGTTAGACCAGTACGTTGCCTGGGCCGTAAAGTTTGAAAAGGCTATTAAAAGACATCTAAGAGTTATGACAAGACTAAATATCTAATTCATATTATTAGTCATATCATAAAGTATTGTACACAGAAACCATCGCAGACCTATTAAGGTTCATCGTTATTTATTTGAATAAATATTTTTTTGTTGAGAAAAAAATAATATATGTATAAAGAAACAATTAATGTAAAAATGAGTATTTAAAATATTTGAATATATTTAAGTATTTTGAAAGACACATTAAAATTATGACAATTTTAAACAGTATTTTTATACGCCTAAATCCACTGATTGTACAGTATATTGATGAACTCATTTGAATTTATAATACACGAAATATATCTGCCTCTCATATCATTTGAAATGTATCATATCTAAAGGAGGTGATATTGAAGTATGCCAGAAGTAATATAAATTGACGTTTTACTTCTTCTAACAATTGTATATTTTGTTTGTTTTGAAAA